>WEIU01005638.1:140392-224722 GCA_013389925.1 Aegithalos caudatus | reverse complement strand
AAAAAAAAATCAGCATAACCCCAGTATTACTCTGTGCGTGCCTCGGCACGGGCACTGTGCCCGCAAGCGGAGCGATGGGGGGTGCGTGGTGGCGAAGTGCTGAGGCTGTGTCCTGCTCTCTCCTATCCCTGCAGTGTGGCTGCAAGAACTGCGGACGGTCCTTCTGCTCGGGCTGCCGGAGCTTCAGTGCTGTTGTTCCTCGCTGTGGAAACACTCAGCAGAAGGTGTGCAAGCAGTGCCATGGAAAACTAACTGGGTAAGATGGGAGTGTTTCTTCAGCCAAAAAAGTTTCCTGATGTTTTTTTCCTTCAGTTTACATTCCATGTGGTGCTGCAGATTTCTGCAGGGGAGCTCTGCCTTCCATATGTGCATGGATGCTGCCTGTACCCTGGAATTTCAAGACAGGACATCTCTCAACTTCTTGTTATATGAGCTGTGCAGTCCTAAAATAGGAACCAGGATTTGTGCTTGTTCTCTATGGTTGACAAAGTAGTTTGAAAGCATCAGGTTTAAATCTCCATGGATGGACACTGAATTCCTGTGGACAGCTTAACTACATGGGCTGAGATTAAGCCACACTGTGTTTTTGCTCAGAAATCTACACCCCTTTAACAGTTCTGGCAGTCTTCTCAGATGTGTGTAGTTGAATAGCGTGACGATAAGATGCTCAAAGTGTTATTGCTTCTGTGGGCAAATAATGACATAAATCCTCCTTGATGAGGTATTTCTGCTATGTGTGGTCTGAAGACATAAAATTTTGCAGCCTAAAATCTATAAAATTTTTGCTTTTAAAAGAAAACAAAATTATTTGTAAACATAATCAGTAAACCTCCTGTCAAAAACAAAACATGTAATTCAGTAGCAGCAGGATTATACATTTGAACAAGCAACACAAAAACACAGGTGTACAACAGAATCCCATTGTCAACCAGTTCTTCCATGTCCTCCTTTTTCTCTCGCATTTCCCTTGTTCCTTTTCCTCCCTTTTCTCCTATATCAGGGAATTTTCATCAACAAGGCGGGAATTTTCTGGCTCTGCAAGTGTCTAAAGGAGAATAGCCTCATTAGTGAAGGTCTTTATCTTCATGGGCTGCTGAAAACAGTGAAAGACAGTCTTTTAAGTTTTGAAATTTTATGATTTTCCTTCACAACTTCAAAGCCATTAAGAAAACAGGGTTGCCTTTCTTGACGTTCCTTCTGGGTCTTTTTTTCCTCACTTAATATCAGCACTAGAGAGCTACAGGAGAAAAACAATCTTTCCTGACTGCATAGCAGGTATTTTATAGAATCACAGAATGGCCTGGGTTGGAAAGGACCTTAAAGATCATCTATTTCCAGCCCCTGTGCTGTGGGCAAGGACACCTTCCACTAGACCAGGTTGCTCAGAGCTCCATCCAACCTGACCTTGAACACTTCCAGGGATGGGGCATCCACAGCTTCTCTGGGCAACCTGTTCCAGTGTTTCACCACTCTCCAAGTAAAGAATTTTTTCTAGTGTTTAATCTAAACCTGATCTCTTTCTGTTTAAAATCATTCCCCTTTGTCCTGTCACTATGTGCTCTTCTAAAAAAGTCCTCCATCATTCCTGGAAGCTTCCTTCAGGTACTGGAAGGCTGCAATTAGGTCACCCTGGAGCCATCTCTTTTCCAGGCCGAATAATCCCAATTCTGTCAGCAGCGGTGCTTCATCCCTCTAATCAGTTTGATGGCCTCCTCTGGACTTGCTCCAACAGATTCATGTCCATCCTGTGCTGGGGAGCCCAGAGCTGGATGCAGCACTGCAGGTGAGGTCCCATAAGAGAGGAATAGAGGGGCAGAATCCCTCCCCTTTGCCCTGCTTTGGATACAGCCCAGGACACCGTTGGCTTTCTGGGCTCTGAGTGCACATTGCTGGGTCATGTCCAGCCTCTCATCCACCAGCACTCCCAGGTCCTTTTTGGCAGGGCTGCTCTTGATCTGTTTGTCCCCCAGCCTGTGTTGATACCAGGAGTTGCCCCAACCCAAGTGCAGCACCTTGCACTTCATCTTATTTAACCTCATGAAATTCCCAAGGGCCCACTTCCCGAGCTTGTCCAGGTCCCTCTGGATGGCATCCTGCCCTGCAGGTAATACACATAGGCTGCAGTTCTGTAAGCTGCATATGTTGTTGTTCTCCTTGCAAATAGCTTTCAGAATTGAAGCCTTAGAACTTTGGAAAATGTTCTAAGAATGCTGCATTCAGTCATTACTGTATGGGCCTTAGCTGTGATTTCTAAGAACAAATAAAAGATGCTAACTAACTTACATAAGTGTCTACTTTAGTCCCTCAGCCTGAACACAGCAAAGTAGAAGAGTTTGTGGTGTGCAGTATTCAAGTGTTCTGGAAGATGTTATATAATAACTTTTGTAATGCTTTGTTTTACTTGTGTGTTATATAATTCTGTGTTTGTTGCATGTCCCAGCTCCTTCCAGAGTGTCCCGCTGCATGGAAGCTAATTACACTGGGAGTCTTACCTAAGTACTCCTTACCTGCTCTCTGAACTGGGAGGTGCAGGCTGTGGGAGGCAAGAGTATTTCAGCCCCACCTCCCTCAGATCACTGGTGACTGTATTGAATCATATTCTGTCCAGATGCAAAACAACTGGACCAAAGGACAGAGATGAAGGCTCCTGCTGTCCTGGGCAACTATATTATCTTAATCCCTTGCATAAGCTGATTCCTCTCAGAATTAATGAGGTTAAGAAAGGGGCTGTACCAAGAGGTCAAGAAATGCCTATTGATTCCTCTTGAGTTGAGAGACTAGATGATTGTCAAGTATTGTCAGTATCTTGAGTTCAGAGAAGTAATTTTTGTCTTTCAGAGAAAGTTCTCAAAGCAGTTCAGCAAAATGGTCACCACCAGAAAACTACAAAAAGTGAGTTGCTCTTGCCAAGCACTTTTCTACTGCAAAGGAGCCTTTTTAGACCCTCCTCTGACCCTATGGATACCAGCAAAAGTGGGGCTTGTGGTGTGGGTATTTGCTTGTTCAGTTAGATTAAGGATGGAGCTTTTGTTTTGCTGTTTGGGTTGTTAGTTTGTTTGGAGGGGTGGGGGATATGCTCTTTTGAATAGACTTCTGAACAGCCACCTGCCTGCAATTATCTGTGGCTGATCAGAGTTGGCTTGGGAACAGGAACCTTGCAGTGAAATGTTCCTTGTCTCCTGGAAGTGCTGCCAGGTGTGCTGTTCTTGTGAGCTAAGGTTTTCCTTACTCATAGGAGTATTTTATTGTGCTGATATTAGAGAGCGTGGTTTCATTTCTGGTCTGCACTGGCATTCTTCAGATAGCCTGTTGGGTTCACAGAGGATGTTTTCTTATCTCTAGGTTAAAACCCTTCTTCTCAATTGTCACGTGTTTTTTCCATTCTTGTCACAGGCGTGTAGCAGCTTTTGAAGCTAAACAAAACCAGCTGAAAGACCAACAGAAGGCAGCTGCAAAACCCCCAGGTCAAGCAGGCTGCCGATACCAGGGGCTCTCAAAAGAGGATAGAGCTATTGCAGAGAGACTGGAGAGGCTCAGGGAGGAAAGGAGACCAAGTGAGTTTTAGAGAATACCATAAATACCTTGGGTGGGAACACTACTATTTGGGAAACAAGGAACCTGGAGGGAGAAGGAGGTTCTGGGCTTTAAGAGGCTGTGATATTAGGGGGATGAAGGCTTAAAATAGGACAGAGCATCCAAGTTCTGCTGCCATAATGGCCAACTTCTACAATGATTTTAGCTCAATGTTCCAGTTTCATTTTGCTTCTAGGGGTTTCTTTTGAAACTACTACATAGGTTTGGCACAGTGTCTGACCTGTAAAATCACTTTCTTATTTTCCACTACTTGGGGTAAAAATTTGTATCAAACCCATTTGGAGTAGAATGAAATGAAAGTCTTTGGCCAAACTATTTTGAAGAAGGTTTCCTGTGCATCATTGTCTTGGGCAACAGCAGTTCTAGTCTCAGTGGGACTGTGTTCTGACCAGCCTTGTCTCACAGAGAAGGAAAAGGATTTTCATCCCAGTCTACAGCTGTCAGGTTCTGGGACTGCTTTGAGGTGTTTGCATGAGAATAAACTATTTTAAATGTTATATGTGGTCTCTAAAAGAAAAAGAACACTCTTCTGGGTGGTTACCTTGTTATCGTAGAATCTTCGAGTCCGACCGTTAACCCAGCACTGCCAAGTCCACCACCCATATCCCATAACCATATCCCAAAGTGCCACATCTACTCATCTTTTTAATACCTCCAAGGATGGTAATTCAGTCCACTTCCTTGGGCAGCCTTTCCAGTGCTTAACAACCCTTTATGTGAAGCAGTTTTTCCTAATATCCAATCTAAACCTTCCCTGGAATAACTTGCAGCCATTGCCTCTCATCTGTTACGTGCAGGGGAGAGTTTCAGTCTGATAAGTCTGGGATTGCATTCGGAGATGTGGGACCAATGGACTGAACTGCCTGAAAGACACTAATTTCTCTGCCTGTCCCTAGAATCCCAAATCAGCTGATTTCCAGATGACATCACCCTGATACTTGTGTTATGGCTAGGAGATAAACTGTGAAGGAGGCAAGGACTTGGAAGAAAGGGATAGCAGTTAGCATCAGGATACTGAGTCACTGCAGTATGACCGCTCATTCACATCAGAGTTGGGTGAGGTTTTTGCTCAGGTGTTCAGAGTCTGAGTCCAGAAAGAAATACAATTTGAAGGAAAAAAAATGTAGCTTTTAATTTTCAATAACAGAATAATCTCCTCCCTGGGGTTATTGTGAATTGCAGAGTCCATCCCTACTCAGGCTGAGATTGAAGCAAGGCTGGCAGCCCTGAAGGAGGATGGCCGAGGACCTGTTCCATCCACACAGGAAATGGAGGGCCGGTTGGCTGTCCTGCAGGGGAGAGAGCCTCCTTCCCAAGCTCCCAGACCTGTAAGCTCCCTCAGCTCTATAGTCAGCAATTTATTCTGAGCTGACACAGTGACTGGTGTCACAGCATGCTAACCATTCTTCCTTCTTCAGCTTTTTTGTGTCCAGCTTCCTTCAGGAATCTCTGTTTCCTGATTATGTCGTTGCACCAGAAGCAAATTACCAGCCTTTACCTGCTTCAATTTGAATGCAGCATGTTCCTTTATGCCCAATGTGGTTCTTGTGTATATTTTTAACAATAGATGCTAAGGTTTTTCACTCTCAACTCATTTATGTTCCTCAGTGGTCACAGTTTTAAAGACCTGTTTTTGTTGGAGGCTTATCAGTCCTGCCTTCTAATTACATCTTCTAGGTGTTACTGCATGCCAGCTGGGCAGAATCCTGTTAATTTTTCCAGAAATGGAAGCCCAGCATGATTTGTCTGAGGTTGCAGAGGAAGCAGTTGGATATATGCCTTGAGAGTCTATAGGAATGATCTTGTCCCCCAGAATACCATTTCCTTCTGGTTCTCTCAGCTGCATGCCCAACTGTTATCTCTGTGGGGCTGCTGGCTGGCACTGTTGAGAATGTTTGTTTACACTGGACGTAGTGGCAGAGCTGGGAGTTGGGACCCAGCAGCATTTATTCCTACACATTCAGCACCCCTTTGTCTTGTTTGGGTGACTGCTCTTAGAGCTGTGTTCATGCAGCACCTCTGGAAATGAAACCCTTATGAATCTTACACCACATAACTGTAAACTGAGTTTCTCAATGTCAGTGGAGGCATATTTGTATGCTGCTCCCATCTAGGGTGATCTTGGTTGCCAAAATTCTCCTTTGATTGGGTATGCCACTTTCCTCTCATTTGCCTTTTCCCACACTCCCTTGTTTTCTTAGGTACACCAACTTCCCAATGCCCGAAGTCTGGTCCAGCAGACAGATGACCTGCTAACTCAACTGTCTGAGGAGGTTGCCATTGATGAGCATTACCAACCAAAAGTTCAGCCTCAAGGTATCTGTTTTGGCTTCTAGAAGACCTGTTTATGTCTAATAATGCATGTGCTATGCTGAGAAGGGAGTTTGTGCCTCCCTATGTAACTTAGAGGTGAGCCCAGTTTGTCCATATCTTCCCCTTATAATCCCCACACACTGACCAAGAGCAGCCATCTGGCTCCACACTGGGTCTCGGTGTCTTTGCTTGGAGATGGTTCCTGCTTGTCAGGGTTGTATTATTCAGATTCTTTATTTCTCTAAAGTGACTGCTCCCTGGGGAGGAGCTGTTGCTACTCCTAATGCACCTGTGTAGTGTTACAAAACATCAGAATCTGGCATACCACTATCTTCCTGGCTGCATTGCTTTCTCTGTAATCTCACTGTAGGCTGCAGATAAGCCCATTTTCTTCTCTTCATGTACAGTGAAGACCCTACTGGCATGCCTTCTCTTGTTATCCAGTTTCATGGAGAGCAGCAAGTTGCTCTCATAGCATTATTTGTCATGTTTTCTGTGCCCAAGGGACACTGCTGCTGAGTCACCAGTGTGTTCTGTGTGTCTGTCTGCAGCTGTTAGTAGCCAAAGTTTGAACGATCTCAATCGGGAAAGTGAAGATTGTGTTTGCCCTGCAAATCTGGACCCAAAACAGCTAGAGGAAGAGAAGAATAAACTGCTGGCAGAGGCTGCTGCTGAGCTGCGGGAAGAGAACACTAGGCAGGAAAAGATCCTACAGGTTGCCAAGAGATTGGCAGCACTCAAAGGCGAGGACCCAGAGAAAGGTGGGTAACAGATGAGAATACAGTGCCAAGAGAGGAATAAAGTTGCTATGACAGAGTAAATTCTTTATTAGCGTTTATCTATTTAATTCCTCCGTTCTGCAAGAAACAGACTGAGATTTGATTCTGTCTGTAAAGTTGTACAGGTTGGTTTGTCATGAAATCAATATGAAAGATCTAAGTTGAGGGTAAAGGCTGGGACTGTAAGGTCAGACTGCTTTGTCTTGAACCCTTCTTTGGGATAATTCTAGCATGCTCTGGTGAGGTTAACAAAACTTTTAAAACCAAAACTCTGGTTTTGGTGGAGATCTTTTACTTCTCTTTTCCAAGTATTACAAAATAAACAGTAACATCCTTTCTGAAGAATCTGCACCTTGAAAGGTCAGACCCAGAATGCCACAGCCAGCTCACACCACAAAGAATTCTCTGATACATTAGTGGGCACAAGGCTTGAGGCAGGTGTGAGTTACAGTCTCACGTTTCTTACTCCTACAGTTACACTGGAAACCTATAAGCTCCCTGACAGTGATGAGGAAATGGCTGAGGAGGAGGCCATTTGCAGAGTCCTGAAACAGGTCAGAAGTGGCAGCTATGCTCTTGTTTTTCTTCCTCTTGGTTATCCCTTGTGTGTGTGTTACCTCGTGAGCATAAAAAGGATATGTTTCTGTTCCTGGGAAGAGTTTCATTCCTTACTTTCCTAGTGCTTTTCCAATACTAGCTCCCAAGAGCTGTTCAACCATTTGACAGGCAATTGAGAAAAATATTTCTAGTCTGTCACATTTTCTTTCTCATTCATGCTTAGTGACTCTTGTGGTTTGTGTGTGTCTCCTGTATAACCACACTTTGCTGGTACTTCCTCACTTCTTGTTCTGTTTTCCTCCAGCCAGTTAGAACAGGGATGATGAGATGTGTGCTGTGTAGCTCAGCTTATGCCTACATTTCTCCCTAAAATGTCTCTGAATTGTCTTGCAGGCAGACCTGAGCTTGTCTGATATGTCACGTGTGTGTGATTAGCATGATGCTAGGGCCTGCTAGCTGCACTGCAAAGCAGAGTGTGTGAGCTGCAGGCCCCTGCTGCTGCTGCAGACTGTCCACAATGATACACAGTGTTCAAATGCACAGCGAGCTTACAGCTGTCTGGGTAACACCAGCTGCATTCAGACCTGTCATCTCTTACTGCATGAGAGCAGCAAGCACAGGAGGTTTAGGGCCTAGAATGAGGCTCCCAGCTGTGTTTGAAACAAGAGACTTCTTGATTTGTGTTGTTACTAGCTCACAGAGGAAGCAGCGCTGGATGAAGCAAGTGGATTCAACATTCCCCCAAATCAGACCACCCAACCAGGACCCTCACAACAGAAGCTCTGTAAGAAAGCAAAGCAAAAGGTCAGTGAACTGGTCAGGATCTCTTGAACTGACATCTCAAATGTTCCAGGGTGTCAGGAGAGTACAGTTCTGCAGCAAAAGTTTGTTATATCCTAGGCTTGATGCAGAAAAAAAAATTAACCAACCAGTTTCTCCAGAGCAAACAATCCAAGCAGCCTCTGCAAGGCTGACCAGCTCTGAGCTCAGCTGTGAATCATCCTTGTATTTATAAAAGGAATTGTTCCTTGGAATGAAATTCCTCTTAGACTGGCTTGGTGTTGAATGTTACAATGTCATATAAACCAAGAGAAGTTGGTAGATACCTCACAATATGAATATTAGAGAATTATATGTATATATGTAGTATTAGAGAATAATACATATATATATATGTATTATTAGATCAATAAGGCCATGGTCTAGTACCATACAATCTGAACCAGAGTAAATGGGAGGTTTACCAGTGCTTTCAGCATGTGCAGAATAGAACCTCTAGATAGTATTCTACTGTTCATGTTCTCATGTAATGTCAGAGGAAGGAATTAGTAGGAGGATATCCTATGCTCAGAGTGCATTCTGGCCTACTATGGAAATATATACATAATCTCTAATGTATATTACAAGAATTAATGCACCTGTGACTCACAGGCACCTGTTAGGCCTGCTCCCAGTGGAAGAAATTATATAATTGTAAGCATTATCAAAAACATTCATCTCAGGTATGACACCTTGCATTTCTGGGATTACTGATGCAAAAGATAGTGTTAGGAAAAGATTGTGTCAGGAAGCTGCCAGTCTCAGTGTGTTTTCAGTTCCACCAGAGTTCTCTGTAAAGGAGAAGGAAACCATAGTTGACTATATGGGTATATTTAGATTATGGTTTCAGAAGATCTTTTTGTCCCAGCCTCCAGTACAAGTGAATAGTAGGAGCCTTTTGAAAAACCATTTCCTTTATCCCACAGTTTTCTTTCTACAACAGGGAGAAAACAACACCCCCACCTCCACATTCCTTTCCCTTCCCACATGGCTCCTTTCAGCAAAACTGTTTGATCATTTGCTTTTGCAGCAGGAATTGTGTGTCACATGGTATTGTTGTGGTGCCTTCCAGAATATCTGGGCTTTATGCCTTAACACAGGACACACAATGTGGGTGTATGTCACTGTAGTCACTAAATGAGGCTGAATACCTGTTTATGTTCCAAGCAACACAGACTCGAACCCAAATTCTAGCAAGTACCTTGGGTTTTTATTTAACAATCTAGATGTATGTGGAGCCTGTCCCTGCACTCTGGGCAAGTTCATCTCACAAACTTAGGATGAACAGAGAGGAAACTGTGGACCATGGCCCAGGTCACTGTGGCCATCATGCATTACAGTTGAAGTCCTTTATTGCCTTTGCTGGGGTTTGAATCTCTGTCTCTTGTTTTCTGTGTGAATTAGAGCCACACTCCAGCCACCACAGCTCTTGCACAGGCAGATGATAGTGATGAGGATGAGTTACCCTGGTGCTGCATCTGCAATGAAGATGCCACTTTGCGCTGCCATGGCTGTGATGGGGACCTCTACTGCCAGCGCTGTTTTTGGTGAGTCTCGCAATTCCTCTGGGTCTGAGAGCGGGTCAAAGGTAAGTTGGCCCCTTTTGTATGTTTTTCTCATTGGGCAGAAAAACAGGCAGTAGGAGGCAAGATTTGAGGAATCCAGATTTGAGCTGAATGCTAGTTGTTAGAGAAATACTTTATGTGATCAGTAGTTGTTCCAGGCTTCAGGGACTAAACTGGTCCTAGGCAGAAATGATTCAGTGCATGTTTGGGCACATTGTCTGAGTGTTC
The DNA here is from genome assembly GCA_013389925.1 of Aegithalos caudatus. Taxonomy (NCBI): domain Eukaryota; kingdom Metazoa; phylum Chordata; class Aves; order Passeriformes; family Aegithalidae; genus Aegithalos; species Aegithalos caudatus. Next base: position 214,866 of record WEIU01005638.1, on the reverse strand, counting down.
TCTGGAGGAGCTGATGTGCTGCAGTACGTGGGATGGGATAAATGAGACCATTGTTCAGTGACTCCTCTGGCTTGTTAATGCCATTGATTGATGACCTGGGCTGGATTCCCTTAAAGAGGGAGGTCAGATAGTATGAATTCCTGAGGGTTTTCTTATGTTAAGACTTTGCAATCCTAAACCATATTAAAAAGTTCTTCATTGAAATACATATATGTGAGCCTTTTTTCACCAGTCACGCCTTGCAGCAGCTGTAGTCTTAGTTCTTAAATATGTGTAGCTTGATTTTTGACAAAATTTTCATGTCTTAAGTTTGGAGAGTTAATTTCTTTGAATACAAAACTATTCCTAACAGGTTGTGTGAGTTCTCTTTTTTCATGCCTCAAAAGTATTGGGTAGTTGGCTCAGTTCTCAGATTAGTGCTGATGACATTAAGACAGCAGGTTGCTAAAAATGTGACTGGGATAACAAGAGCTGCTTTTGTGCATATTCTCTCATTTCCTGCACATGTATTTGTAGGGAAATGCAAATGCAGTTCAGGGAAACCACATGAAACCATATGAAAATGTTCAGAAAACATACGACTGTCAGGATTGGATTATTAAAAACAAAGCATACAAAGTATCCAACAGCAAACATCAGTAAAAGCAGATTTAAGAGTCTGGCAGGTAAATGTATCAGCCACATGCTGTGGATGCAGGCTTGTATCTTACTCAACACTGCCTGCTCCTGAGCATGGTTAAGACAGCTGCATATACACTGCATTATTTTCAGTTATTTTTCAGAGTTTTCTGGAGGAGATTGTCATTTTGTCTGTTGTCACAGTTGCTAATGTCCCTGGAATCACAGACATGGCGCTGAAAATGAGCCATTAGTTACATGAATCTCATCAAGAGGGAAAGAAACAGAAGGACCTGTTGTCATTTTTCAAATCCAGCTGACAAGGATGAGCAGACCTTCCCATAAAGCACCTCAGGAATTTCTGTTACAAGCAAATATCTTAAGTAATTAGTCCACATGGCTGCCAGTCAGGTCCTCACAGCCAACCCTTGGGATAAGATTCCTGGTTAAGGGCTGCTGTGAGATATCTTGTGCAGTAGCTCAGGGTGAGTTCCTGGCCTGGGTATTTACTTCTGACTGCACTTTGTTTCTTAGGGAAGGCCATGAGGAGTTTGACCTGAAGGACCACCACACCTCCCGCTATCATCTTCCTTGCAAGCAGAAGTGATTGCACTCTTCATGGGCAGAAAAGGAGCTGGAGAATGGGAAGACAGAGCAGCCAGCCAGATGGAAGAATCCAAGTGGATTTGCAGCCAAAACGGGTGATGTTTTGGACAAAGGATGTGCTGTAATCTGAGAGAGGCTTGGAGGGCGTGTGACTTTGTCTTCACAAATACACCTGAGAAGTGCAGGGTTTGCTGTGCATGCTTGGGGATAAATGAGGACTTGTTGTGAGGAGGTGGATACAAGTCCATAAATACAGGTGGTAAAGCAATGTGGGTAGCAGTAAAAGATGTGTGTTTAAGGCAGTACTGACTACCTGATAACTCCCTGCTTTTACTAACAACTTATACACTGGTTCAACAGGCAGCAAAGCACTTTGCACTGAGAAAAATGTCTGCATTGTGATCACTTGTGTGCTGAGAACTTTAAAGCATAATAAAAGTTATCTACAGAGGCCTGTGGTTGAAGTCTCCTGAATGCCTGGTAGCCCTTTTACAAAGTATTGCTTTCTTATAATGGTATGTTAGTGCTAGTGTCAAGTGGCTTAGGGAAAGAAATGAAGAATAGTGAAGTCATCAAAAATGTTTCTGTGGCATGACTGAAAAAGATGCAGGGCAATGTTGCTCACTGATTTGAAAGGAAGGATCCTTTGAAAAGGTAATCTACTGATGCAGTGGCTGTGTCAAGATCATGTCACCTGTAAGAACAACATGTTAGTCTGAAAGCAGGATTTCACTTTGTTTATTTTTGGGTCCCCTGGTAGGATAAAGGTGTTACCTGTGTGATGCTCTGGTTATGAGAGAAGCTCAGTTGCATATGTCCATATCCCTCCTGGGAGACAATACAGATGCAAGTGGCACTTGCCAGTGCCCAGACACTCAGAATTGCTTCAAATACCCAACTACGTTGGCTGTAAACAGACTCTATTATTCCACCAGGATGAACTCTTTCCAAATAATGGGACTTCTGAGAGGGCACTCTGAGGTTGACAAATTCCAATTGCAACAAAATAAAGGATTTGCCCTTGTCAGGGAATTTCCAATGAATCTTGCCTGTCTGGTTTGACACTGCCACTCCCAGCAGTCTGCCTTGCCCCCGTGCTTAAGGTCAGTGCCTCCGAGGTGAAGTGATGAAATGGTGTTTACCTGCACCTCTGGTCAGAGGACAGCAAATGAATTAAACCACTGTTGAAGCTGGGTTTCTGCTAACATGCTGCTCTGGATCAGGCTCTTCAACAGAAACCTGATTCAAGGGATGTAGAATAGCAATACTTTAGGTTAACACACACACATAAAGGGAAAGCATATCTAGAAGTGCCATCAAAACCTTTTCTGAGGAAGGGGTGGCAAAATCTGACTTGTGTGGCGGATCTTCTTTCTCCTGGAAGCCCTTGCTTCACCAGTGCCTGTCTCTTTGGGACAGGTAGATGGGAAAACTACTTGAGTTGTTCTCATGCAAGAGCTCACAAGTAACACTGTTACACAAAATTTAAGTAAGTTGCAGCCATGAGGAGCTTGCAGTCTTAAAAACGGAAACAAAATGCTGTTCTTTGTTTATATTATCATAGGCATGACACTTTTCCATTGCTATTTGACACAGGTGCTTCATCTGATAGTAAGACGGCCCAGTTCTGTCTGAGGTTAAATCCTTTATGTTTTACATATACAGGGGAAGGTGCAACTATCTGTTCTAATTTCTCTCCTGAATTGATCCACTCCTTTGGGCTCCAGCCCGTGTCTTCTCCAAACAGTTAGTAGTAATTTTATTGCTTGATTTACAGCTGCTGGCTTTTCTAATATCTTAGTATGAGCTGGTATGATACTTGCTACATTTTGCATGCTTCATCAGCCACAACAAAACTTTGAGCTCCTTTGCAGTTGGGCAGCCTCTGTCTTGTAAGCCCTGCCCTGTTCACAGCAGCAATGGAGCAGGTTGCAGCCGGAAGCAGTTTATTTGGATTCCCTGGCTGGTTTCTGTGGGGCCATCCCAAGGAATCCAGAAATGCACCCAACCCATTACCTGAAATAGAACTTAGTCATACATGGAAGAGTCTCTTCAGTCATACAGATACATGCTGCTGCTTTCCTTGCACCACTAATGGACATTTTTGTGGCTGCTGCACTTTCTGCACATAATTGGCCATTTTAGTAGTAGCCCAATCACTTTCCCCTGAAAAGCCATTCCCACTGTAGCTGTTGCCTCAGAGAACTCCATGTAGGAGGGGCAGAGGGGTATCCAGATGGGCTGTCTGCAGGCAGCATACCTAGCTGAATCTGTTGTGAAAGAGGAATGCTGCATGACCTTTAAGTGAGCAGTGCACTGTTAGCTGTGTTACTCCCTATCCTTGTCTTTGAAAAGGTGCTGGTAAACAAAGATACTGCTAATCAATCAATTCCTGACAGGCCAGATCAGCTTCAGTCATAGCTGTTCAAGGACAGAAAACAGCTTGGCATCTTCCAGAAAGAGATTCAACTTGTTTGCTCTTGTCTTTGTAGTAAGTCATGAGGGAAAATGAGATTTTCTTTCCCTCTCAAAATGTTATGTATGTGAATTATCAAATGTAGACTCCAAAAGGAATTCAAACTAGAAAAGCTCATGAATTTTCTTACATTGAGTTATGTTGGTATAATCAAGAGGTCAAAGTTCCTTTCAAGCAACATTCTTAGATAGTATCTACATACTTATGCTAGTGGTGGTGCTGAGAAACAGCAAAGTTAACTGGAAGATGTTTGTAAAGATTTTTTCAAGCACTTATTTTAGTCTGTCCTTGGTGTTTAGTGTGAGAACAGCCAAAATATAAGTCAAACCAAGTATGATTTACTACTGTTTAAGAACAGAACAAAAATAAGTTACTCTGCCTTACATTGCTTTTTCTTTTGCACTAGTGAGAAATCATCTACCACTGGCCACGTGTTGCCTTGCTCCCCTGATCTCACTGTGCTCAGTTGAAGTGCTCTCACATATCATTATCTATCAGAATTCCTTATGTATCAGAACCAACTGCACATGATAGGGTCTGCAGCTTACTCCTTTCCTACTACTTGTAGTAAGCATAAAGACAACTTCAGTCAAGCAGAGTTTTCAGATCCTGCTTTGTCTTTGGTTCTAACAATGTCTACCTTAAAAGTACAGACAAAATTATTTTTGCATCACTCAATATTGAGGAAATACAGAACAATGCCCGGGGGGAGAAAATATTTCTCTTGGACCAGAGGAGATGCATGTCTTTGTGCTGTTGCAAGTCAGCAGAATAAGACAAAGCCTGTTGGTGGGGTATGTAAGTAATCTGAACTCCTGTACTACTGTGCTGTAGCTAATTGCATCTCTAGTTTAGGACACACTGCTCATGGCCTGTCCACCTAGACCTTCCACCTGAACTTCTGTTTGATCCCAATCTGTTTTTAACAGTGCTTAGAGGTTTTTGTCAATATGCTGCTCTCCTTTCTCAAGGGGTGTGTTACATGAGTCTTAGTAAGTGTCATACATCATGTCATCCAATGCCAGATCTGCAACCATTGCAGTTCTAGATTTTTTTTTGTTGTTGTTATTTTATTTATAAAGTTGAGATTTCATAGATGTAGGCTCATGTCCCACTAGCCCCTTTTTAAGCAAAAAATGCCATGTTCCCAGGACTCCCATAGATAGATATTGAACCTGATAAAGAAAGACCATTTATCCAGCCTAGTGGGTGAGGCTTAGAATATCTTGGAGCAGCCTTAGAACAAGACACGAGGTCCATGTCTAGTCAACTTCCAGTCAGATACAAGAACAGTATGTGAAAGGAAACAGGCCCTTACATCACAGTTGTTACTGCAGCTTGGATTTTGTCCTCTCAGAGGACACAACCCACAGTTTCTTCACTGACATCTGGAAAACAGGAGGGAAGAACAAGATAATAGTCATTACTCTGCTACTGATAAAGATGGAAAGACTAATGCATTTAAGATATTTACGGGTCCAGCCCAAGAATTCTTGTTTGTCTTTGTTAGCTAACCTGCATGTCCCTCTGGTTCCATGGTTGGTCCCTTCTGCCCCGGCTCACCAAACAAAAGATGTACTCAAACGCTGGCCTTGAAGGTTCTGCTCTGTAGGAGCCCCTCTGGATGTGACTCTTCTCTGGTGTTTGTGTGGCAGGCATCAGCATGGGGACAGGGCATAATGTGAGAGTGCTCTGCCTAAGCAATCAGCCTCCATTTGCTGTCTTATTTCCTAGTCACATGTGTCAAGTTACTGACTTGCCGAGAGGCTGGATGTAGTTTCCTCTGTATTTTTCCAGGCAAACATTATTTGTAGCCAGAAGAGTTTGTGCAGCAAGGTCCTGTGCCCCATTTCACTGCTCATTTGTGAGACCCTACCTGTCTGCAAAAACTCCCTCTGAGATTCTCCCTTAAGGGAAGTTGGGGGCAGGTATTTTTTTACTTCAGTTTTTCTTTAAAGAGAGAAAAAGAGCAAGGAGTGCATTGCTGGTTTTGTCTGTTTTAATATAAAATAAGTATTTTTCCAACATCATTTTAAACTAGGAGAAAAATCATTCCCAGACCTTGTTCCTTTAGAAAAGGGCATCTAAATCTTAAGTCTTAAATTCCACAAAAAGGAAAAAAAATAGCCATTAGCCTTAACAGCTGTTTCACAAACTTCCCCTTAGGTAGACCAGGTGCACTCAAAAATTTTCTTTCCATCCTATCATATATCTTCCGTCCAACCTTCATAAACAACAGAGGCTTAATAAAACTTACAAAGTACGTGCAATGCTGTAGAGTCAGGTACAGCAGTAACAGACAGGAGATCACAGCTGGGTCCAAGCCAGACTGAAATGAGGTACAGCTTAACAGTGGCTGATTTTCCATGTTGATGAATGAGTGATAACCAATGCCTTGTTTTCCTTGCAGAGATGAAGAAAAGAAGTCTTGATGAGCTCCTGAGAATTGTATTCAGTGCTCCTTGGCCAGCATGGAAATTCCTAGAAGAATCTAAAGGAGAGGGACATCTTGTCCTGTTCCTCAGGTTAACACACCCTTTGAGAATCAGGAAAATCAGCTACAGTCTAGCTCCCTGCTGTGTGTGTAGATCTGGAAGGATTGGAGACTGCAAACCACTGGTACAAAGTTCACAAACTTGGTGATGTTTCTCAATAATAATAAGTCCTAAACATATTCAGAAGTCCTGTTGTTGATCCTGGGTTTTGTGAGGAAGACACAGGTTTCCTTTTAACCAAAGCTGGCTTTTCCATGTGAGCAAGGTCATTTCTTCTGAGGATTGGTGACTCTCCGGAGACCTCTCAATCGACTAAGCAATTCTGTGATGAAGTCCTACAATAAGAATTGGTTGAAGAAGGATGTTGTATTAATTCCAGCACTTACCAGCCCAAAGAGTACTATGGTGTTTCCATCATTCCCACATTCACCCTTGCACTGAGCGGAAACCAGAATTTTGACATATATTTAGCAAAGCTATCTTTTAGTTTAGGAAAGGAGACCTTGTGATGGATGAGATGGGTCTCAAAGCTCCTCTACTTCCCTTCCCCTGTCTCCCTTTGGAACAGCCATGTTTAGTTTCTCCTCAGGAGCTAGCCAGACTCTCTTCATCCCAGATACCTGCTTTTCCCACCATGAGATGACCTCAGGATGCTGTTGTTCTTTTTTAGGTTCCACTGCTTCCTGTTGCCACCATAACCTCCTGCCCACTTCTGCTGCCTTCCCAATCTAGGGCAAAGCAAGCTGTCCCTCTTGTTGAACCAGTAAAGCTCCATGTTGTGAATTGCAAACCATCCTGGAGCTGTGCCAGTTCTACAAGGAAGTGGCTGGCAGAGAAGAGGTGGAGCAAAACATGTGGGACTAATGATAACGTTGAGCAGGGGTAGAGGACAGGCAGCGCAGGTAGGTGAGCAGTTAATGCAGACAAACCCTGACTACTTTGCTGACACAGCCAAGGACTATGAACTAAACTGGCCTATCTGGTTGTTCCAAGCAGAAGGCAATGTGAGTAGTGCAAACTTTACCCTCTGCATGGCAAGTAACATCACCATAAAGAAGTGTGCAGCCTTTCTTACCCAAAGGCATAGCTACATGTTCTTGTAATTAGGCAAGGTCACTGGAAGTATTGCAGCTTGTTCTGTTTGTGCCGTGTGGAAGTCCAGCATCCTCACCTGGGTGATCAGAGGTTGCCACAACATGCTCTGGAAGTAAATGCCTAGGATCATACATTTCTTTTCAATCAGTCTTTTCAGTTTCTTGTCTGCTTTCTGCAGTTAGATTGCTGTGATCTTTCAAGGGGACTAAATTCAAGATCCCCAAGGTGAAAGTAGGTGTTTTTGCCAATGGGGCAGCAGTATCTGTAATTCAGCATGTGCTGTGCTGTCCACAAGACACTTTCATGGCTTATGACTTAGCAGAGTAAACACTCTTCAGTTATCACCTTGGGAATGTGGGATTCTTGCCTCAGACCTGACATTCAGACACTCTGAAAACTATTTCATATTGCCAGCTTTGCTGAAACCCCTGCTAGGAGTGTATCTGTGATGACTGCTATAGCCCAGTTTAATTTCAGTTAATAAATTCAGATATTAATTGTGATTCAGTGATTGAATTTCAGTCATGCATTCATCTCATTTTCTGTATGTTCATCACTGCACAGCCACATCAGCTCAACAACAGGTGGAGTCTGATGGATGATGTGCAGGCAGAATGTTCACATGTCGTGCATGTGGCTGAAAGCAGTGATAGGGACTACATTTTGCACAGGTGTGCCGTGCACCAAAGGCCATCCCTGTGTGGTACATGCACACAGTATTGCCTCCAATCAACTGGACATTGTGTGATTTCACTGTCTAATTCAAAGTCAAAACTTGTAAAGTTACACGGGGGAAAAACATCCATGTGTAAAACTAACCTACATGCCCACTGCTCAGCAGTTATCTGCCCAGTCCAACCTAAGGGCCATTCTACATTCTTATCCTTATAACCCTAGAGTGTTTTAAGCTAAGAATGCATTTAGCTAACAGTGTAAGAAATGGTTGTGTGAGCTATGTCACTGGCTATGGCTTTTCTACACTGAGGATAACTCAGACTGATCAGCTTAGGATGTCCAAAACATGGAAAGAACTTCCACTGATTGTAAAGCGTAATTCCTTATTTGCTCCAGTGCTCTGCCTTCAGCTCATTCATGTGCATTTATATGTAATTTTACAATCACAGAATAAAGTGGCAAACACCTCCCACTATGATTAAACAAATCTGCAGCAGGGTAGTGTCTTGGCTACTCAGCCAAGCAGCAGCAAAGACACTGTAACAGAACAGTATAAAATGTTACATGTAATTTTATATGGTGCTTCACTCACCTCTGTGGGGCTGGAGCACTCATGGAGGATTTCCTAAAAAAACAAAGAGTCGTCATTTTAGTATTTTATGAGTTGATCTAATTCTCCCCTCCCTACAAAAAGGAAGGCACAAGAAAGCATCATGCAACACTACAAACACCTATTCTCTATCCCACATGCCACTAGTCTTTATGAAGGAAACTTCACTAACTTAAAGTCACCAAGTCCCTCTATCTGACCTGTAGTTTTAATTTCTGTTCTTCATTAGGGACCTCCAGGAGATCTTCAAGATCTATCTGTGGTTCAGGAGCTGCTGCCTCTGTTTCCTCCCTTAGCTAAAAAGGAAAAAAAAACCACCAGAGTTAATTAACCTTCAAACTTCTAAGAACTCTAGAGGCCATCTTTAAAGAACTAAGCAGCTGAGTTAAAAAGAAACTATGCTGCAAAATTGAGGTCAAGATATAAATCATCTCAAAAAAGGAAGGTTCTTATAATGAGGGCACAGATTCCAGCCCCTTTGCGGTGTCTCTTATAGCCACACATCCTGACATACACATTCTTCATCTTTTCCAACCACTACACTGCTCCGGGATCATCACCCATCATTGGAAGACCATTTCAAGGATATCAAACTGCAGTGCCATATACACCAGCCTGTGACACCCTTCCTCTATGAAGAGCTCAGCAAACAGAACTCCAACAGGCTTAATCTTAGAGAGGCATAAATAACAGAAGGAGATTTTAGGGTTTTATGGTAATTGCACTCACCTACTTTGTATTTATACTAAGGCTTTTTGCTGTAATGGAGAGAAAAATAATTATGCTGTTGAAAGACCTAATAATATTTTGCCAGCTTTCTCTAATAGACAGGAGAGGGATATAATAGTCTCCTTTAATGTAAGAGGAACCCCAAGTTTTGTAAGAGGGACCCCAGTTTGGTGACTGGAGAAAAAATTTTGTACTGCATGGTGGTGTTAGTTGGAAACATATGGAAACTTGATCACAGACACATTTTAGCTTCACAGATCTTTGCAAGGAAAGCAGCCTGTTTTTCCAGTGTATTTGCAAAATGAATCTTTCACAGCACAACACTAGTGGTATTTTGGCATAGTAATCAGTAGAATGAGGATACTGGGTGAACAGCACAGTATCTGATTGCCAGGTTGTGGTATTTATGGATGTGTATGTAAAACATTAAAGGCAATACTTACAGGAAAAAAATAAACTTTTCCTGAGCAGTCACTGATACCAAGCCAGAGAGGAAGTAGAAAGCCTTTGTTTAGCTTTGATACACATCTGCCTTAAGAATAAATAATAAACCAGTTACATTGCACTGTGACCAACACAGTATTTCTTCTTAAAAGTAATAGTTCTCATGTGACTTTTCAAACAGGTGTTGATCCAGTCTGACTTTGTCTCTGGTTAAGAAGCTAAGTAGACTGGGAGGGCGAGATAGGGTAGGAAATCCCTGTGGTTTTTAGTCCTAGTGTGGATGCTGTTCTGGCTTCCATATGCAAGGAATCATCTTAAAAATCACAGAGTCTTAGTTTTGTTGCAAAAAAGTCTCATGACAGCAAACATTATAGCATTCCCTGTATCAGGAGGTGATGTTTGCACTAACCTTGCTGGCATTTGAATCTCTAGAAGACATCCAGGAACATTGCACTGCCAAGGGCAGGTGGAGCAAAGAAAGAGATAACAGGGACAATTGTAATGGAAGTTGATGGATACAAGGAAGCCCAAAGAAGCAGGGCAACTAAATAGTCTTGTCACAACACACAGAGGAGAGCAGGATGACCTGCTGGACATCTCTGTGATTACAAGTAATTTACTGTGGCATACGTATGTATTTGAAGAGATCCTGTTAACAGTCTCTGACCTGGCACAGCATTATGTTATGTAGTTCCTTGTAGCAAATCTCTTATGCTGGCCTGAATACATCAGGAAGCAGGGAAATCTGTTGTGCTGAAGAGATATTAGCAAGGGCAATCCACTGGCAATCTGTTCCTTTAAGGGCATGGCTGGGTTTCTTACTTGTGTCTGCTGGGATTTTGCAGTAGGAAAAAAAATCCCCTCTGATGACAGTAAACAGTTCTTAATTCTCTGGAAAACAGAAGTGATTACGTAAACTGACTTGTTTTTCTGCCACCTTTACAAGTGTAAAGGTCTATCTCTGTACACTTCAGCAAGTAAGAGTAGCACATGGAGAGCCCCATCCTGGGTCATGTCACTGGTCATACCAAGTGCTTCTTGTCTGTCTCACAAAAAAAAGTGCCAAAATTTTAACTCTTTAAAACCGCAGTAATTCTCCAAAGGGCAAGATGTTCTGTTAACCAAAGCAGAAGCCATTCTCCTTGCTTATCTCTAGCAAACCTCAGCAGTCAGGAAAAGGATTCTCTGAACTGAGCTACCAACTCCAGGGACAGTTCCTTAAATGCCAGTGCAGGCATGGCTGAGGAGCAATATTGTCACTGCCACTCTTTTGAACAGCCTTCACTCACCAGGACTACTGAGCTAGCACTTTGCAGACACACTGAATTTTGTCTGTCTGACCAGGTCTGCTGATAACTTCTGCTTCCATGTGCACTGTATAATATTTCATAATGCATTATCAAGTGGCCTAAGAGACAGCTGAGAATTTATTACTATCATTTTAATAAGCTATAGAAAACAACTGGAAATTCACAACTAATTTGAAGAGATTAGTCATTTTTACTAAGCAAGCTATGTATGGGAAATCTAAAGAAGTTAGTTAACAGAACAGAAGCAGTAATATACTCATTTTCAGAAGAGCCATGCATTTGCAGCAGAAGGAAGGATCTTTTTCTCCATATTTGTTTTCTGCCTGTTCTTTGATTAAGGTATAAATTAAAACAGAAATGAACTATTTTTATCTCCCAACATGGCATGAGAATCTGTCACATTCTCACAAATATCAAATAGGAAACAGTCCCACAGAACATTATTATAGTAATGATTATAATAATAAAAAACAACAGCAACAACAAGGACAGACTTAGAAGCAATTCCTGAAGTCTGGGTCTTCAGCTGTGGAGGTGACATCCTTATATAGATCTCAGGCCCAGAAAATCAGCCTGGGAAGGCAAAATTTTCTCTGTACCATCATGGCAAATAGCATGAATCCCACCATTCCTGGCCTGTTCTAACATGTCAATTTCACTGTTGATTGCAATTTGAAACTGCTGATGCTCAGAGCAGAAGACTCTAAGCAATCATCAGCTCCTATTTCCTTGTATCTCAAAAGTGTGCTTAACACTCTGCTGGGCTGCAAACACAGAATACTGGGCAGAAAGGGCCTGGCAGTTCTTTAGTCCCTCCCCATCCAGGATATAAATAAGTGGTTTTACACAATTTGTTAAACCCATCTGTGTCATCTGTTGAAAATGAAGATTCTCAGTGGGTCAAGAAAGCTGTGTTCTCTTACTGTATCAGCCACTACCCTAGAGAGAAAAGCAAAACCCTTAATCAAGCTATTTAAATGGGTTTAAGATCATGATCTACAATGGGGGAAAGCCTTTCATCTTTTACTGTACCGTACTCCAAAGGATTATCTCAAACAGAGGAGCACTATTGATTCTGAAAGCATCCAACATTAAGTGTCATGCACCTAAGGACAATATATGAATAGAAGCTATAGTACAGGGTTAAAATTTCGATATACCCAGGCAGTGCTGGAATTTGAATTGTTTCACTAACCCAGTGGAAAAATGCAAGAGCTGAAGTGAAGACCTGTGCCATTCCGGTGCTGGATGTGGGCACTCCTGGATCTTTCCTAGTGGGACAGCTCTAAGGCAGGCAGGAAGAATTTAGGAGGGACTGATTCTGGTGCAAAGAAAAGCTCAGGCAAGGGAGATAGCTCTGGGGATTGTTGAAGATAAAGGCATAGGATCTTTACATTTTTTCCCCATTCTTCCCTGTTGCCAGTAGTGTGTCCAGACTCTGCAGTTACAGACACAGCACATTCCAAAATGTCTCATTCAAACAGCAGGTAGAGCCTCACTGTTGTGTCAAAAAGGAACAGGGATACACAGATCATCTAACCCAGCTAGCTTGGAAAGCCACTCACCCCATGGAGTTCAGCAACAAGAATCATCCTGGGTTTATACATCTCTCCAGGTTGTGCTACTCATGCTGAGCAATAGCTACACCCCCTCAGTGGGTGCAACACCAGGCAGTTCAAAGCCATTTGGATTGCATCAGTGCAAGCCTCCCTGCCTGCCGACACACCAGAGTGCTGCAGAGGGGGCATGGAGATGGATACCTGCTGGAATTTGGAGACAAGGAGCTATTTCCAGTGAGACAGAGCAAGCAAACCTCTGTGCCAGCACACAGGGCCTCTAGATCCATTCACCTGACAAGCAAGTGGCTGATGTGCCCCAGCTACTCACCCGGCATTGGTACAGCTCCTGCAGCTGGGCGTTGATCCATTCCTCCAGGTCTAGCCAGCGCTGCAGATCTTTGCGGTTGTACTTTATGGTCAGCTTGCCCAGCTTCCTGTGTGATGATTCCTCCCCGGGTTTCTCTGGCGTCTGGAAAGTCACCCGGGGCAGTGCACTGGAGTTGCTGGCCATCCTCACCGCCCCCTCCTCTGACAGCAGGAACCTGCCTTCTTCTGGGCTCCCTCACACCTTTGCTGTCTCCTTTAGCCAAAGCCTCTCTGCAACCAGCGTCTCCCAGCACAAGCTAGTTACAGGCACCAAAGGTGGGAGGCATTGGTGATCCTAGGAAGAGAGTTAGGGGTGGCCAGAGGGCTGGGGCAGCAGCCAGGCTCTGCAGGCAGAGTTACAGCCGCAGACTCTTGGGTTTCACCATCGGACGTGCTGTCAGGAGCAGGGAGGCAGGGAGAGTTGTTGTAATAACATCTGTCGTTAAAAGAAGCCAAGTGAACCAGGGAATTGATGAACCATGTTTGTTAATATTTAACACAAGTCAGCTCCAAGAGGTGGGGAAGAAGGAGGTTTTAAGTTACTGTTTTCCTACAGGCATAACTTACATGCATGTGCAATTCCAGAGGCCTGATCTATACATAATGCATTGATTCCTGCTGCAGTTCATACTCAGTGAACTGCCTGCAGCTACAGGCTTTAGCTCCCTTTGAGATGGTATATTTGGCATTTTCCAGCTAAAGCACTGGACCCAGCACAGAAAGGAAGTGCTCTGGAATCAGGCAGCTTATCCATTACCTTACAGCAGGAGGTCAGGAAATGACACTGCAACCCAAAGTTGGGCTCAGCAGTTCCATTTTTTTTCTATATTCTGTAAGTTAACTCCAGCTTTCTCCAAAATGTCTGTAGAAATCCCAGTGACATGAATTTAAAATTATTTGAGCATGGAAATTCTGGGATAAAAGAAAATATCTATGCTCATATTAAGAAAAAAGTACAGTATTTGATATGATGGCACTGCAGGGGAAGACCTCACGAGGGATATAGCACTGTCTCCTTCCCACAGAAAAGTATGCATGGTGAACAGGCTCACCTGCTGAGGCATCATAAATGGCTATCAGACTATAAATTATCAATGCTTGGTTTACAGTTCCTTCCCAGCTGGTTAAAGGTCTGCAGCATTATTGGCCTGTACCATTTAGAAGGATATGTGTGAGAAGTGCACACTGCTGTTCTGTTCGGAAGAACAGAAATCAGGCTGGCTGTCAGGATGCCAGGACACTGGGATACCTGGATCCTTCCAGATGCTGTCACACCTCTTTATTCAGCTGTTCCCAGAACTCTCCAGCAGCCTGCCAAGGGAGCTGCCCCACCACATGGACAAACCAACTGAGACCCTCCATCCTAGAGCAGATCAAACACCTCCAGTCTCATGATTCATGTGGAAAAAGCAAGTGAGCTTCTGCTGTCAGGAGCCAAGGTGTTTCCAGTTTGGAGGCCAAGATCTAGATAGGCCAAAGGAAAAGCAACTGACCCTTCTCCCAGTGGAAGGTGCTGCCAGGCAGCATGAGGCAGTCTGCAGAGGGGCCAGTCCCCCTGGCACAGTTCTGTCCCCAGAGGGATGGTGGTACAGCCAGACAGCAAAATCTTTTACACAAGGCAGTAGAAAAAAGAGCAGGGCCATTACAGCCTCTCTTTTCATCCTTAATGTGAGGGAAACAAACAAACAAAACAGAACAATTCCTTTCAGATGGGAAATTCTGCAATTTGCTTTCACATACATGAAGAATAAAGTATTAAAGCATACCTGAAACTGATTATCTCCTCTGTTTTACTAACAGCCTAAAATTCTGTTCAGGAGACAACTGTTAGCTATTTAATTTTAACAGCTTTACGCATTTTTCTTCACTGCTTGTCTATATCCCCCTCTAATCCCACCCCTAAAACTTCCTTATTTAGATCAAAGTTACACAGAAAAACCTGTGTTGAGAGGCTCGTAGCATACTTAGTGAGTACAGATTCTTCAGAGATCCTTAATAGTGGAAACCTTGTAAAACCCATTGAAGAACTTATAATGCCTTTACAACTATTGACTTTGCAAAGGTTAATATGGCCTAAAGTGGGGAGATATTCACAAGGTAAGTCTGGACCAAAGGACACACATTCAGGTGATAAATTCCTGTTTCCAAATGGAAGTGCTCTCTTTTGGTGTTCAAGGACTGACATATTTGAAAGGGGAAAAGAGGAGTGAAACTGTATTTCTTTGGTCCCAAGAATCTCCAGAGAGGCTGGCATTAAGAGCAGAGAAAGAAGACCAGACTAAAAGGAGAAGCTACTTGTTATCCCTGAGTCACTCCAAATATTTGCAGCAGCTGAAGGGCTGGCAGGGAAGATCCTTTCTTCCATCCCCTGCCCTAACTCTGGTGCTCTTGAGCAGTTTAGTTAATCTCTACATGAAAGGTGGGGTTTGCCCTGTTAATATTCTGCCAGCATGGTTGAATTTATGAAGCAGAGGATTCAGAAGTCACAGGAGAGCTGTGAAAATGAGGAAAAGGGGAATATAAGCTGCTATAGTGGCTCTTCAAATAGCTTGAACCACTGTTGAGTTGTAACCTTACTTGAGCTGAGATGCCACATGTGAAAAGGGCCACAGGCCTGTTGTGTAACAGACTCACCCCACACCTGTACTCTATCAAAAAAGTAACAAACAAGGGGCACAAGCCCTCCTGCTGCTCCATCAGTGCCACCCTACAGCTGAATGAGACATTCAGAGGATGATGTCAGATTACTCTCAGGAGAGCTGTAATCCAAAATGAGCCAGATTACAGGATGTTCATCATACTGCTTTGGTTTACTTCAGCTTAGTCACGAATTTGTTGTAATAAGGTGGCAATATAGAAACAAATGTTTACTGATAAAGTAGGCCTCCTCCAGTAATAAACTATTTTAATCTATGATTAAAGCAAGAAGAAGCAGCAAAACCTGTGCAAGATCAGTCCTTGAGGGTGTGGTAGAAGTTCCTGCAGGCACAGGACTGGGTGGCTCATTCAAGGTGGGGGATACTGTCCCCTTGAATGAGACAGCATCTCCTATGGGTGCACCTGCCACCTGCCAGTGCTGGTAAATGCCAGCTGCCACCAAAAAAGAAGCGGCTTCAAGACTTCACAGTGCCACACCCCATCCTGTCCTTTGCTTGCATCACAGCAGAGTCATGTGGCCAAAGGGACAGAAAGAAATTCACCATTTTGTTTGGACAGAAACTCATAGATCTCAGGCATGGCTGGGAGATGGAATCTTATATTCAATCTAGTCATCTCTCCCTATAGCCTCAGGCATACTACCTGGACCAAAACTTCTGAAGTGAACACACATACTTTGGCAACTAAGTCATCTAATCAGAAAACCTGTTTTTCACAAGAGCTGTGCACACGTAAGCTCCCGTGGACCTCCTGCTGCAGCTGCTTGTGATCATGTCCTCTGCAAATCTGTATATCATTTATGTTAGTGAATAAAGAGAGTTTAAACATGGCCAACACATTTGAATTGTTAGACTGAAGGAAACACTATACTTCAGTTTCCATGTGTGTGACCTGGGCTTGCTGACCCTCCAGGCCTACCCTAAAAGTGAGGTGTCTCTGAAAGGAGGGGAGGATTAAGTACTGTGGAGTTGGACTTTTATGACTGTCTATGGTGCCAGAGAGAGTCACCAAACCAAGCTGAGCATAAGCATCATAGTACCAAACAGCTGTGACATTGATCCAGGCAGCAGAGCATCCAAGGGCATAGTCAGATCCAGTTACACTCCTCTGTTCTTGAAGCTAGTAATCTCCATCCCACACCTGTGACCTAAGCTGGTGCTTCTCTTTCTTCCTGAGCTGATGACTGTGGTGTGTGCTTAATAATTCAGCAGGGCTCCAGCTCATCTTTCCACAGAACCAGGCTGGCACCTTTCCCTTGAGCCCCAGCCTAGTGAGGAACATTTCCCTTCAAGACAGCAGAAGCCACTCTCCAGCTGCTTTAGAAAATAATCACTTTCCCTGTGGTTGCAAATGTGATGGTTAGCACAAATTAAACCAGAGAAGCCAGCAGAGGTGACTGCATCAATACTACAGTGACACCACAAGGTAAAGAGGTTCTGTTTCTTCCTGGGAACATGAACAGGCACAGAAAAAATGTTGTGCAATAAGACAGTGTAGCCAGGACTGGAGATTTAAAAAATCCACAGCCCTAAGTGAGCAACCCCAGTACATACAACATCTTGATATCATCCACTTGCTTTATTTTTCAGTGTCTCCATAGGAGCATGGAAACCAAGAAAGCTGCACCATTGCCTCAGAGTTCTAACAAAAGAGGGAGAATGCACCATCTCTCACTCTCAACTTCTGGAGACATAGGGAAGCAGACTGGGATATCCAGCTCATGTAGTCCCCACCTTCCTCTGAGAAGTACTACCACCTTCCCATCAGCACAGGCTGAGAAGCCTCCACATTCTTCAGCCAGGTGTCAGTGATCTGCCTTACTCCTTTCTCCTGACAGGCTCACCTTTCATAAGGCACTGAAAGGGCACTGGGAAGGAATAATGACAAGTGCAAGAGGAAAACACTTCCCAATTTGACTGATTGACCTAAAATTGCACTATTTGGCACTGCCTCAGAGAATAGAGAGGTCTTGGCAATAAAGAAGTCAGGCCTGCCCACCTGCCCTCCCTCTAGCCTCTCTTATTGGCAGTCAAGTGAAGTATGAAGGCTAATGTCTCATCAGCAGTTCAGAATGGTAAAAGAGAATGTCCCTATACCTTTGGCACACCAATTTTCCTTTTTCTGTGTCCATCCACAGACATCCTGGAGGTAGCAGGTTGAGTAAGCATCTCCACTGAGGAAGAAGACCCCCTTCCCACTGAATACTTAGGCAAAGCTGATAGCATGAATTAGATGCCAAAATGTTTGGAGATCTTTGAAAACCTGCCCATGTTGTTTGCTGCTATCCCTCTTTGTTTGTTGCTCTCCCTCATTATTCTGCTGTTTCCCTACAGGAAGAGGTCCGAGGCACTGATAGTATGATCAATGTTTTCATGTAGCACAGAAGTTTCAGCAAGTCTTTGAATGGCAGAGTTGGAGACAAGAAAAACACTGGCTGAATAGTTGAAGGGGATCTTCCTTGTTTTTCAGACTGCTTTCAACATTTTAGGCTTGCAGAGGCTGTACAGCTCTTGCACCAAGGAGTTTAGGATGACCCAGTCCCCTTGAAAGGGTACTGTTCCATTTGCAGGGACTGTACTGCTCACTCCTGCAGGGAAATCACCATCTACAGGCAGAGGGGAGAGCAGACTTTCCCAGGAGGCACTGGCAGCTGGCCTGAAGGTGTTGAAAGAATTCTGGGGATGTGTTTGCTGTAGGAAGTAATGGAGAAGATTCGATAGGGAACCCTATGGCAAATCCTGTTCCACTCACAGGTGCTATGAAGAACAGATCAAGTTGTCCCTGAGAACTTCAGTGGGAAATGTAAGTTTATTCTAGTTCCTGAATATTGAAGGTTCTTTGCTTCACATTTCCATACCCATTCCCTGTAAAAGCCCAGCATAGACAGGACTAAAATGCAAATATTTTCTTGGTGTAACTAGTCTAGACACTGTTTCCACTTCTTCCTTTCCCAGTGCTCCTGCCCTTATGGGTTTACCTTGACCAGCAACATTAAAATAAAAACCAGTGCCATGAAATGGTAGATGAGAACATCCCCAAAGAAACAATATACACTCATTGCAACTCCCTTCCCCAAAGCTACCTCGATGCAATGGGAATAGCTCTCAGGAGGACTCAGCAGCCTGTCATCCTTTCTCCTGCTTTGTTCCATAGGACCAGTGGTTAGTCACAGCCTGATGAGATCCCTTCCTGTCTCCTTCCTTTGCCACATCTTTGTGCTGTCACTTGCATCCGGGTCTCACCCCTAAACCACACCAGGAGGTTTAACCTGAGGCAAATACAACAAAACAAACAAGCAAACCTGTCTCCCAAGTGTTAATTATGCATGGAGTGGTTCCCAGGTAAAACACAGCAGAATGGATTTGTCTGCAGCAGCCGGTGGGACAAGCTGCTGTGAGGAAGTCATTGCAGATGGTGATGCCATGGAGCTGGGCTGCACAGCAGGGCAAAGGGGAACCTGAATCAAGGCTTCCTTATTTTTCTGCCTCTTGGAGTCACTTCCTCCTGGAAGGTGGGTATCCAGCTGCCAAAGGTGCTGGGGACTCAAGAGCAATCACACAGAAAGAAGGCAGGTGATGGAGGCTGCTGCACTGCATTTGTTACAAGGCATGTGTGTCCAAGACCTCTTTTAATCTTAGTCAAATATTAAACTATGGTGTGGTTTACCCCCTGAGTCATCCTTGGAATAGTTATTTCCAGACTAAGAGCAGACACTTCAAAGACAGACAAAAGTTAACAATGACTCACTGTTTCAGGACCCCTTAAAAACCCTCCCAAGTTATAAAATCACACACCCTACCTTCCCTTCATGCTAACATGAATAATACATGGCCTCAGCTGAAGCTGTAGGAATTTATCCATTTTGCAGAAGATGAGGGCTGTAACAGGATTTTGAGGTCAGCAGAGCAAAAATTGAGTTACTGATTTGGAAGTAGAGCTGCTGCCACAGAGAGGGATTCCTAGTAGAAGTCCTCGGTCTTGGGCTCAATCTCAATTAAAATTTTAATTACTGAATTCCTCTGGAATAAACTGGGCATATTTAGAAACTGTGCTACTGTTACTGAATATACTGAATAAAACTAAGTATAAAGTGACTATAAACACAGGGTGAACAGCAGCAAACCTTGCAGCAGAATTCAGCACAGCCTTCTGCTAAGAGTAAAAGCCAATAAAAACATCTATTCTGAAGGCTAGGCTTCATCCTCTTATGAAAGGGCTCATCCTTTCATAAATATTTTTTTAAAGTGGGGGGAGACACTAGAGGCACCAATCAATGAATCCTCCCAGCTCTATGTTTATAGGAATTACATTACTCCTATATTGTTTGGCACAAGCAGAAGAGACATCATGTCCTTCAGGTTTGAAGAAAGTCTGTGACAGATTTTATAGCACAACACTACTGCTGAGGTAGATTAAATTATTACCAGTGAGACAAAAATGCCAAACTGCAGTGCTCAGGCACAATTCTGCCAGTGTGGATATCCAGTCACTGGTTTGCCACGGGGCCAACAGCCCTGAGCTCCCTGCTCCCGTGTCAGAGAACTGCACTGAGCCTTACCTGGCTCCACTCTGAAGGCTTTGAATATTTATGCAGGAAAAATCTATTGCAGGTTAAGCACAAGAGAGAGTTCCCAGCAGAGCATCTCAGGCAGTGCAGAATAGAAGGAGACAACCTTGTTGCCATTTGTTTTTCTCCTGCATATGTTTAGATGTTCAAATACAACAAAACAAGTAAGACCATGCTTGCATGGTCTGCAGGCAGGTCCAAAAGATCTAGTTTGTAAATGGAGTGAGAGACACTCATGCTTCTTCTGACAAAGATTCATATAGCCAATGAGGAATGCAAACATCTCTTTGGTCTGCAGATATACATCTTTTGTCCTATCCATTTTCAAGGGTTTTTTAAATATCTTACCATTGCCAGATAGAAGCAATTCCCTTTTCCCAACAGATGTCAGTACTAATGTCAACATCAGGTCATAGAAAGTCATGAGAGGTATGGAAAAATAATATTCCTACAATATTATCTTCCAGAGCTGCTTGTGGCAGCCAGGAGGCAGGAAACATGTCTCTAAGGAGTCTCAAGAAGTCCTGTGAGGATATACAAGGCTGGATCAGAGGTACAGAAAGAAACAGCAAGAATTGAAATGCCGGGCACCAGAATGGTCTCCCAAACCACAAAGCTACCTGCTGTTTGATACATCACCACCTCTTTCTGAAGACATACCATGAAATGGCATTTCAGATTTGCTGTTATTTTAAGTGATGAAATATTTCATTATAAATAATGTCCAAGCAAATTACCAACACTCCCAGCTTTCCTAAGGACAATCACAGAGGGATAAGAGCAGTTTGCCCAGGGGTTTTATGACTGTTTACAGACACAGGGGGTGGATGACATAGGTGTATGTGTTGAAAAGAGGAATTTGATCCTGGATCTGCAAGTAGAAGCACAAAGGGGGAGAACACATGGACAGGCAGCATTTGCTTCCCTGTGGCCCCAAACAGCATCGTCCTGCAAGGCAAGGGTACTACAAATGGACCACAACTAATCTATATGAGATTGAGAACAATGAAATGCTGCTCATGAGGGGGAGGTGATTACTTAAAAATTTCACTGCTGTGGTAGCAGGGGTCCTGCCGCTCAAGCAGCCCCCAAGAGCTTTCGCTGAGAAAAAAAAAAAAAAAAAAAAAAAAAAAAAAAAAAAAAAAAAAAAAAAAAAGTCCCAAGAGCAAGGAATTAATGATTTCGGGATGCCTGCACTGAGCACAAAACCTCTTGCAGCAGCAACGGCGGTGGGCACTGCAGACAGGCTGCAAGGCTGACTCATTTGGGTTAGCGAGACACGGGCTAATGATGCTCCGTGCCAGTGACACACCGGGGCACAAGGGCGACAGCCACAGGTCACAGATCGCCTGCTTCCCGGCTTTCGGTTCCTTGGGAGCATCCTTAGCACGGAGACGCAGCTAGCCCCCAGCAGGTGGGATGCTCGTCCGGAGCGGCTGCCCTCGCACCTGCGGAACCGAGACACTCTGTCCCGGCTCCGCTCCAAGGGGAGTAGAAGATCCTATCAGTTTGTCTCTCCTCCCCTTCCTCTTACGCAACGCAACCTGCAAGGGAGTGACTCGATTTTTTTTTCCCCACTCTCTCAGGGAGTTGGTTTTCACTTCCTGTGCTCGCCCAGCCTTTGTCTCCGCTGGAGCAGCTGAAGGCGCCCCCGAGGGCTGAGGGCACTCGGGGCGGCGGGGACACCCCGCTCCCGGCGGCGGCTTAGCCCGGAGCGCCCAGGTGGGGCCGAGAGCACAGGGCTGGGGATGAGGTGCAGGGTCCGGGACACACCGCCCGCCTCGGGGCGAGCCGGAATCCAGGGCGCAGCCTCGGCCGTGCTCCGGCTCCCTCTCGCCCCGGGTTGGGATGTGCTTGAACACCGTCCCTCTGAGCTTCGTATGTCTTCTCCCTTCCTTTAGGAAAAGCTCGAAGTCTTAAGACAGTGAGAATCGGGGCGCCAAGATGGCCAGAAGGAGTTCGGGTCCGTGGTTTGTGCCCTGGGTGTGCTTGGTGCTGGCTCTGGACTTGGGCGAAGGGCAGAAGGAAAAACCCTTCGGTGAAATGTGCCTGGAGGACTTCACGGCAGGGCTGCCGGACTGGGTGCTGGACACGGACGCCTCCGTCCAGAATGGAGCCACCTTCTTGTCGTCCCCCATGGTGCATCGGAGCAGGGACTGCATGAGAGCCTGCTGCAAGGACCCCGCTTGTAACCTGGCTCTCGTGGAGCAGGGCCCGGGCTCGCAGGAAGACCACATCCAGGGCTGCTTTCTCCTCAATTGCCTCTATGAGAAGGCTTTCGTCTGCAGGTTTGCCAGGAAGATCGGCTTTCTCAACTTCTTGAAGAAGGACGTGTACGATTCCTACCAGGCAATGCAGAATCACAGACCTAGTGGTAAGGCTCCCGTAATGGATCCCTGCAAACCGGCTCTGGAAGAGCATTAATGCTCACTTGCTGCCAGCTCCTCCGGCCACCGTGTGAGCAGCAAACACTCGGGGTAGAGCGATGCTAAAGGTGGTGTTTCTGTGTTTTCTTCTGCCACAAAGGTTTTCCCAAACCCCAATACTCATGTTTAAAATCAGTGCCTCAGTTTACCTGTTACTAAATGAACAGGGAATCTCTCTTTAGCCTGTTTGAAGAAGGTGGAGTGTGTGATTACCAAAGGCGGAGTTTTTGCTAATGTAGAGAAAAAGGTATAATTTTTCTTCTCCCTTCTCCTGGGACTTTGAAGTTGAAAAGTGAAATCCTCTAAAAATCTACACATCACCAGGTTTTAAAGGGCTGCATTAATCTCTTAATTGCTCAGGGGCTGGAGCCAGGATGCAATTCACTTACCTTTATTTAACAGCAGCCTGGATGGTGAAGCATGTCAGTATTGCTCTGCTTTTTGGGGCTGGTTACTGCTGTTGTGGGAGTCTGGTTATAAAATTTCCCCTTTGGGGGTGGGTTTCTCCTCCCCAATCCCTGTTTCCCTGCTCTAAAGGATTGCACCTGAACACAGAGAATCAGGTGGAAAATGAACTAATCTGAAGATGGCCACCTGCCTTCTCCAAAGAATTGCAGTGTGCTCAGAAACACTAAAAACACAGCAGTTCCTCCTTTTGCTCCCTCCTTCTGTGTTTTGGTTGAAGCCTAAGAAGGCTAGCATGTTTCTAGCTGGGCTGAGCCTTTGGCAACCGTAACAACCATAACCAGTTTATCATTTGTTGATCCCTGGGCAGGGCTGTTTGGGGATATCTCTATGGGTAATCCTCCTCACACCCCCTCCCAGCCCACCCGCGGGAAGGAAATGGTCTGTGAAGATGGCAAAGGGAGCATCCAGGTGGGTGCAAGGGCTTGATGATGTGAGCTGCATAGATCTTTGATCTTCTTCTGGGATGTGCCAGCCTGAGGCCTTGTGGGTGCTGGAGGTGGGAAATGGCCCCAAACTCCCCAATGACCACTTCTCCATCCTGAGAAGCAGTGTGAGGGGTTTGGAGCAGGGCACGACTTCTCTGAAGCAGCCCTTGGGTGTTGCTGTTTTGGACAGCAGTGTGGCAGAAGTGTCCTCCCGGTCCTCTGTCCCTACTCGTGGCTTCCTACTGGATTTTAGGGCCCTTTGGTAAAAGTGTCTCACTGTTTCAGTAGTTCTCCCGCATCTCCATTCCAGGCTCAAAATCCTTTTCACAGGAGCTACAGTTAGGGAGGAACTAGCCACATCACCAAGACTGGAGGTGGCTTGCTGGCAGCTGTCTAAACTCCTATATACTTTGTTGTAGGAGGAAAAGGGAATGCATCACCTCCAATACATCCTGATTTCACAAGATTAGATTAAAATACAATGTACTGTTGAGTAATTCAACCTCTTTACCTCTGTGGAGCAGTGCCTCATACAAGACTTGCAAGTCCTTCATCCCTTGGCTGGTCCCAGGGTCTGGCATTCCATGTGTGTGGATCTTTAGAAAGTGTCTCAGGGTCAGCGACCTCTCTGTGTGACCAGCAGTGACATGTTTGCTAAAATATGGCACCAAGCTGCAGCAGCCCAGCCACCAGTATGCAGTTGCCTTCTTGCAATCCATCCCTAGTGCTCCTTTCACGCATCCTGGGGTGGCTACGGTGGAGCAGGAAGACCCAGGAGGGTTTATCAGTGAGAAGTGAAAGGCACTCCAGAAATGCAGTTGGGGTTGCTCTGCCTGGAGGCGGCCGTGCCTCTCCTCACTCACGTGTGAGTGCCTGGGAGTGCTGTGGGTGTAGGAAGGGCTCGGTCCCTTCTGCAGCTGTGTGTGACCTTGGGAGGCTGCTGGGTGCCAGGCAGGTCTCCAGCTGCAGTGACAGCCACTGGGCAGCTCACTGATGTGTGTTTGGATCAGGCTGCGATGTTTGTGCCGTGCTCTGATGGGAAATGCGTTCCCCTCCTCTCTGAAATTTTTAGGCATTGGCTTTGATACCAAAAGCTTTCTGAATCACCTTGAATGGCACTGGGGGACTAGCAGGAGAAAGAGGCCAAGGGAGTTATCTTACAGGAGAAATAGCTGAGTCCTCCTCCCCACAGCAGAAGATGAGGCCACTTAAGAATGCAAATGTCCATTTTGATTCAGATACAAATCAAAAAAATCAAAACCCAAACCCCAAGCCCCTCCAGCCATGATGCAGGAATTGGGTCAATGCAGGACCTGTCTGGACAGGAAGGTGGATGCCTGGCTGTCACTGAGGGGGAAAAGGGGAAGGGCACAATGGGGCAGGTGCAGGAGGCCAGATGAAGGAGCCTCTGGGCATTGAGTGTGTTCACCTGGCAGCATTAGGAAGCTTACTGCATTATTTCTTCAAGACCTTTTAGGGATGCCTGAAGAGGCCAGGTGAAACAAGTGTTAAAGGAAGCTGTTTTGTCGATCCCTGGGCATGTCAGGTCTTCCTCGCAAAATCTTGTCCTGGGTTTTGGACTGGAGACAAAACCGTGTAGTTTTCCTTCTGTTGTGCTGTACCACTGCTCAAATGTGAAGTTTTGTGACTACTCTGGATCCCAGGTTGCTGTCAGCCCCCTGATTCTGGCTCTGAGGGTCTGCAGGAAGCTTATCTGCTGATTTATCATGCATTCCTTTCCTGTATGTGCTGCTCTCAGGTGTCCTAGGAGCCTTTACCTGTATCACTCTTCCAACACCCTCTGCAATGATAAGACTTAAATGCATGTTTTTTCTAGTGAATAATGAAATAGCCAGTTAGTGATCCCAATGGGTGACATGAAACAAAAAAGTTACACGTTATAAGAACCACACTACTGCTACTGCAGAGAGCAGGCCTGTTGAATTAAGAGGCTTATGTATGTTTAGGAGGAGACTAGGTAACACTTGAAAGAGAGCACACAACTGGGAGCTGCTGAATGGGCACATTTAATCTTGGAGTGTTTCTGGATCCTGATGGAAGTAGCTGAAAGCTGGGAGAGTATATTCTTGCAGTACTCTTGCTTTTGTTCAGGGATCCACAGCGAGACTGTTGGCAACTGCACACAGGGACAGGGGTACCTGCTCTAACCCAACGTGGCTACTCTTACAGTGTTATGACTTCAGAAAGACCTGTGGGTACAGGCAACAATGAATACAGCTGAAATCTGGGTTCTGCACTTCTTCTGAATGTATTTTCAGTATTTGGTAGAACAAGAGCTTCTGAGTTCTTTGTAAGCTGGTGATGACAGCTTGGCGCTGTCTCTTGTGTGTTCAGCTAACATACAGCCTGCAGTCTCTGATGTTATTGTTAAAAGGCATGATCTTCTTAAATGATTCCTCAGCCTGAACTTTGGTGCGAGTTTTCTGCCTGGCTCATCCGGGAGGGGCAGGCTCACCATGCACTTTATTGGTTATAATGGAGCCCAGTGTTTAAGTAACTAGCCCAGCTTATTCTGGTCTAGGCAAACCAGTTTTGGGTGTGAAACTGGAAAATAACCTTCCTGAACCTTTGTCCATTTCTTGAACCGAACCTTTTGTGGTTGTTTTGAAGTGATCAGTGACACTCTCCTCCTCCTGCTGGATCCAGGGCTTGTGAGTGGGAGATGGGAAGTGCTTGGGAACCACAGGGTTCTGATCAGATATTTCTGCTTCTGCCTCACCATGGAGGGAGATTTTCAGGCTAAAACTTCTGTAATGCATTCCAAAAGGAGAGCTCCCCAAGAGTGAAGCTCATTCCTCCTCAAATGTTTGGTCCCATGCTGCTCTCCATTCTGTGGGTAACTAAAATGTGCAGCACTGGTATCACAGCTGGGGCTGGGACAGGTCTCCCTTTGGCTGATGCTGTTGAGCCCTGAGCCAGCTGCTCATCCTTCAGCTCAGGCCAGGAGATGGGAAGTTGCACAGTCAGTACCCACAGCACAGATTCAGAGGCTAATGTGTACTGGAAGGGTCCTGGAAGGCCAGCTGGTCCAGCTCCCTGCTCAGAGTGGGTGATGAGGGGCTTCCACTCCGCTTGCTGTGAAATCTGTGTGTGTCTGCAGCATTTACTGAAGTGGCTACATCGTGTCCTGTCTCCGGAGCTCCAGTCTCCTTGAGAAACTGGAGGTACAAACCAGTCTTTACTGAAATGACATAAACACCTGTGGGAGAGTGTTTCCCTCTGCCTGGTAAAGCAAATAGGTTTCCCACACTCTGATGAAGGATGGAGGGAATCTAGTGGCAGCAGCATCTTACATTATTCTGAAAATTAAATCCATTCAGTTGTACTGTATTGTTTCAGAGAGGTTAAGGTGACCTGCTGTGTGCACCACTTACAAACCACTACAAAAACCTCTAGAAACTAATGCTGAGAGCTGCTTGGCTGTGCATAGTTGTAAGAAAACTGCTTTATCGTGACTATATTTGCTGCCCAGCCAGGATGAAGCCCTAAAGTAAGAGCCTGTATTTCTCTTTCTCCAGGCACTGCATTGTGTTGCATTGTTCCCTTCTCTCTCTTTTCACTCAGGCAAATTAATACTGTGGCAGCATCCTTCATTACCTCTGCCCATGGAAATGGAAAGTTTTCTAGTGTGGATGGGTGAGGAAGCTGTTCACTTTTGAATGACTTCCTTGAAAGCAGTACAGGAGCAGAACTTTGGCATTTGTGGGAAGAGCCACACTGCTGCCCACCTGCTTTTGCAGCAGACAGGTTCCACTGGCTTCTGACGCTTGAAATCTCCAAGATCCTCTGCTTCATGGATGCTGGAATTTGGGTGGCCTCATTTTTGGTCCAGTCTCTGCTCTTGGCCTGGTCAGTGGCTTTGAGCAGTGACTTTTGTCCCTGGTGAGGTCATTCCCTTGCTGGTGCCTCAGTGTCCCCAGTGCAGGCCACACTTGTCTCCTTTGCAGGCTGCTTCTGCAAAGGCAGTCAGCAGGGGCTGTAAGGGCTCCTCAGTCACCACGAGAAAGCTTTCCAGCTCTTTCTAGTGACAACCTCAAATCATTCTGAGGTATTTTTAAGCACTGCTTTGTAGTGAAAAAGCTCAGCTTTTTGAGTTCTGGGTACACTCAGCTACTCAGGGTGTATCTGCATGAGCTCTGGAGTAGAAGAAGTCTGGTTTTCTATAGATCTCAAGGGCAAAAGCCAATATCTGAGTTCCATAAGAGAAAAACCTCCAAAATGTGAGCTTTGCAAGTACGTTCTGCCATGGGATTTCAATGGTGCCTGCAGGTTTGCATAGCAAGGTCCCTAGTGGGGTCTCTCCTCCCACTTAGATGCTTATTTTTGAAGCCCTTATAGAAATTTATTATCTTTTAAATTCCTGTTCCCCCATCAATTTTGGTTGAAGTTAACTCATTAGAGGTGAAGCCAGGCAAGCCACTTACTGCATGAGCTTTTAAACAATAAGAAACTTTTAAAAGTGAAAATCAGGGTCTCAAGCCTGAATACAGTGTGAGTAATAAAACTTTTTAAAGCAATTTGGATTTCCTCTATCAAATTTTTCTCTGGAATCATAAAGCAAATATACATCCCCTAGATGTGTTATATAAATGGGAGTGGAAATTGTCACTTATGATGTGACTCCAGAACTATGTTTCACAATAAAGAGCATGCCACAGACAGCATCATAAAGCTTTAACCTCCCTGTTAATTACAGAGTTTTACAGCAGAAACTTTCCATGGTCAAAAGAGCATTATAGCAAAGGTAACTTTCATTTTTCCTACAGACTTCAGAGCAAAACAGAGTGGAGTCTCCATTTTACGAGCAGTTTGCTGAGCTCACTCTGGCTCAGTCAGCACTTGGTTCTGAAGCTCAGGTGGAAAACAGCCACATTGCCAGGGAAGGCTTCATACACTCAGTGTGGCAGGAGTACTCCAAAGTCACTGAACTTTCAGGCATCCTAAGAAGAAAAGGGATAGACTTGAAAAACAAGTCCTTAATTTCTAGTGAGCATTACTCCTTGGCAGTCACCACAAATAAAGAAATACTCTTGACTCTTCTTCTGGATGTGAGGAGAGTCAGTAAATTTGGCCAGTCAGAGATGAGGACTGGAGAAGTTTCTGACCCATTGAACAGAACTGAGCTTTTACTTGATCATGCAACCCACAACCCAAAGTAACTGGGTGTTTGGCCTGTAATTTTTTGTTTGAAGTGTACATGCTTAAAAATGTCAAGGAAGAACATGACTTGGAGTCATGAGTTAGAGGATCAGCCTCTGTGTTGTTGAAAAACTGGTCTTTTCCTTGTGCAATTGCACCCACCTACTGGGCTCACCCCAGCAGGATGGTGGCAGGGAGCAGGCTGCCTTTCCTCTGCCAGGCTCCTGGTGTTTGCCTAGCAGGAATGGCTGGAATGTATCCCCTTTCCAGAGCTTGCAGTGGTGTGTGCAAGGTGACAAAAGAACTAAGTGGCCTGTTTTAATGTCAGGTTT
The DNA here is from genome assembly GCA_013389925.1 of Aegithalos caudatus. Lineage (NCBI taxonomy): Eukaryota > Metazoa > Chordata > Aves > Passeriformes > Aegithalidae > Aegithalos > Aegithalos caudatus. The sequence continues at coordinate 185,847 of WEIU01005638.1, read as the reverse complement.
GTTTGTACATATGCCTTGTATTAAATGTCCCTTCAGCAGACTGGAAGAGTCAGCAGCTGGGATCTGAATCCAGATACACAGGATTCAAACAGGAAATTAGGAGTGAGTCTGCAACAGTGAAAATAATCATCTAATGGAGTAATTTTCTAAGGGGTTTGGACACTAATCCTCTCCTTCAGTCACAGTCAATATAACAGCGTAATGGCAGAGTGATTTCTATCTAGCTTATAAATGATGGTTGGTGCCTTTACAAAAGACTCAGGTTGAGCTGGAACACTGAGTCTTGGACTTGGTACAGGTGCTACCAGGTGGAGTTTTACAGGCTGAGCTATGCACAAAGCCTGCCATCAGAGACATTCAGGCCAAAAGGAGTTATGAGTCAGGCTCAGTGGTGTCATTGTATAAGTTGTTCTTGTTAGCATGGGCAGGGATCAGTTTTCATCTCTTGGACTTAGAGTCTGGAAAAACATTTAATAGATTGTGGAAATTGCTGGTAAGCTAATCTGTGGAATGGTACAAGAATAACAATCTCATGAATGGTGGTTTTGTGCTGTTTTAAAGGCATGTGTGTCAGAGAGTAGGGTGGAAGATGAGCTGGAAAAGAAATATTTCCCATCCAAGTCCCACATTGTGTACCTCTGGCTAAATACACTAATGTAGTGCTCAGAGATAGTGGTAGGAATGACGGGAGTCCATTCCATGTTCTCCAACACCCACATCAGGCCGTCTCCCTGGGTGAAGGGCAGGCATTGCTCTGTGCTGTCCTGTGAGGTCCCACTCTCAGAAGCACAATGGTTGTAGCCACAGGGCCACCCTCTCACAGTGGGACCTGTGGACAGAAGTGCCCAGGGAGCCAGCTGGCTCAAGGAGACTGCAATAGTGGATTGTGGACTTACTAAATTAGTGAGGGCAGTTATAATGGTACTGGTTGCCTGTTGCTTGCTCAGGCTGCAAGGAGCACAGCTGTATAAAAGCGTTTTCCTTTCAGCAGTTGAAGTCTGGATTGATTTAGCCTGGAAGAATCCCCTTCCCTTGTCTTCCTGTAATGAAAAGGACTGGACCCTTCAAACTCTTACCCAAGCCTTGTTCTACATTTCTTCTGCAGATGACCACCCTCCAATAGCCCGTGCTGTCAAGGACATGAGGGTACAGCCGGGGGAGCCAGTGATGCTGAGAGGCACAGAGAGCACGGATGACCATGGGATAGTCAGCTATGAATGGAAACAGATCCTTGGTGACCCCTCTGTGGAGATGAAGGTAGGGAGCTGCAGGGAGTAAGCAGCTTGCTCAGTGGCACTCTGGTCTGCACTAGATTGGTCAGTCAGAGCCCTGACTTAAAGGTCAGCTTTTCCTTCCCTCTTCAAGCCAGCCCACCCAGGAGCCTGTTCCCAAAAACTTTGGAGCACTCCTTGTGGTTGCCCTCCCTCTCTCACACACTACTTAGAGGTGTCACTTTTGGCCACTCAGTCCCTGCACAGGATGCTGTCACAAGCCTTCCTGGGCAACACCTGACCTGCCTGGGTGGGAGCAGCAGAGCTTCCATGCAAGAGCTGCCTCTGGTCCCGTGATCCTGTAGTTCAGTGAAGGGCCTTCTCTTAGTTTTACTCTGTTCACTTCAGTGCATTTCCTCTTCTGTCTCTGCACAATCCAGTGTCAGGCCCTGCTTCTGTTGTCCTGGGGCTTTCCTGGACTTTGCCTCTAAGGCATTAAGTTCTTCCTCCTATTTTATCTGAGCTGGAACAGAACTCATGACTCCTGTCTGGATCCAAGATGTCTGGGACGTGAACACTACCTATCTGCTAGATGTTAAAAGTGAATTGTGGCTTTAGAAGGGCAAATTATTTTCTTTTAAACTTCTGCAAAATGCTTTGGAAAGCCATGGAGTTGATATGGAGTTCTTGTAGCACCTTTTGGAAGAATTAGAAAATGAGTACATCAGGCCCACAACTGATTTTGAACATCAGCAGTGACAAACTCTAGAGTGCTAAGGGGTCTGTAATTCATTAAGTGCTCCTTTCCTTTTCCCTTTGCCCTAGTCCAACCAAAGCAACTTCTGTGGAGGGGGGGAGGTCCCCTAACATTATGCTGTATTAACTACAAAAAAATTATATATGGCAAGGCTATGTTCTTTTGCAACCTAATCAAAACCAGAGATAGCGTGGAAATAAAGGTCCAATTCTGTTGTAAATAAAGAAGAAAAGCTTGTGTCAATAATATTGTAGCTTTCTCTTCTGACAAAATAATTAAATATTGCTACTTTATTTCCTATGTACTAAGTAAATTATTCATAATAGGTTTTAAATTTTAAAAAGTAAAGTAAAAACTACAGGTATTTCTGTCCTGTCCACAGAGGTTTGGTTTTTTTCCCTTTGTCCTTTCACAACAAAATATCTAATTGTGCCTGTGGTACTTGTTCTCTCTCTATTCCAGCTGGGTACCAGTCCATGGGTTTAGGGGGATTGTCTAGCACTGAGACATTTTTCATGTCAGACATCTGCTTGAAGGTTTCCAAGTTTCCATCCCAGTTCCTTTCTCCCTAATGCAGGAACATGGACCTTCAGTCAGTCACTCCTTCCTTAGAAGTACTTTTCTCTTACATAAGCCTTTCTTTTGCATTCTCAGAAGCATGAAGAAGATCAGGTAGAAATCTCCAACCTCCAGGTGGGGACTTACGTCTTCCAGCTCACTGTCACAGACACTGCACAGCAGCAAGACTTCACCAACATCACCATTGTGGTGTTGAGCTCTGAGCAGACTGAAGGTGAGCCTGAGACCACACATATCTACCTGGAGTCCTCGAGCCTGGGTGCTGCTCTGGCATTATTGGTGCTCTTCTCAGAGGGGTAGATGGGAGAGGAGCACAACCAAGAGCCTGGACTTGCATCTCAGCTTTTCCCAGTAACAGCCTGCACCAGTAGTGCGAAGTCTCTGCATTCACAGTGATCTGGTTTGGGTTTTCATGTAGTCTTGCAGGAGATGGTGCCTGCAATAACCCCACCTGCTCTGCCTGTCATTGCTCTCTGCTGGGTGACACCAGAGTGGATGAAGCTTGGGGTGCGACTGAGGTTGCAGAACAGGAGAATGTGAAAGGTCTTGTTGATTCTGTGGTTTTGTGGTGAAGGCCCTTAGGTTGCAGGGTAGGTGGAGTCATCTGCAAGACATTCAGTGTATCCCTGGATTTATTTTTTTTCTTAAATGGCTTTGTTTTATGGTGAAAATGTTCAGCATTACTAGTGTATTAGGAGTAAGGAGTAGTTGGACAAATTGTTGAGTAGTAGCTAAGCAGGGAATGTCTTTTTCTATCTCAGGTACCATAAAAATATAAGAGCAGCCATGTCAAGTGATGCTAAAGGTCTGACCAAACTCCAGTACACTGCATTCAACAGTGTATAGAGGTTGGTACTTTGGAAAGAGTACAAGAACATGACATGCTATCAATAGATCTCTACTATGCTTGATTAATCCCCAAGGATTTTGCAGCTGGGAGATTTTTTTTAAGCAGAAGATGGTGCCTTTGTGTTTAATAACCATGTATGAATTCCTTTTTGACTTCACATAAACTTTGAAAAGCAGCAACCTCCTGAAGCAAGGAGTTTCACAGCTTAACTCTGTGCTGTGTGGAGATGCAGCTCCTTTTGTTTTATGGATGTAGCACCTTCTAATTTGGTTTTGTGACCCTCCCTTTCATATTAAAAATTCATTCATGATTCGCTACTCCTTCTCCATGGTCAAGATTTTGTAAACCTTTCAGACATGTCCTTTGGAAGATTTTGTTTGCCTTCACATAGACAAAACAGAAGGTCTTTCAAAGAACTCAGCTAACCCAGACCCTTTTCTCTTAACTTTCTTGATAGAACATTGTTTGACTCCAAAGAAGGTGGGTTGGTGTCGGGGATCTTTTCCACGCTGGTTTTACAACCCAAGCCTTCAGCAGTGTGAGGAGTTCATTTTTGGTGGCTGCAAGCCCAACAAGAATAACTACTTACGGGAAGAGGAGTGTGAGCTCGCCTGCAAGAATGTCAGAGGTGAGTCCTTCAAAAATCCAGCCCCCTCTTTCTCATAGGATTGGGATGACCCTGTGGACAAGTACTGCAGCCTCTTGGCTGACACCTAGTTAGAGCCCAGTAAACTGAGGAGACTGGGATAATTATGGATGGGCAGTCATTTTCTTAAACTGCCAACGTATCTGACCCAGCTCCTAAAACACTGGACAGTATCCCTGGTATTCCTCTGGCTGCAGAAGCCCTCCCCATATCTTTGTGTTGCATCTGAAACCTAAATTCAGAGAGCAGCATTGTGCTGTTGGGGGCTGGAAGTGTTTCACTCCCAGAATGAAATTATTCTCCCTCCTTGGCACCCTCAAGCCACTGAGAGCAATTTAGTGCTGCTCATATAAATGGGCTGAGCCTCTGCCAGGCCCACTGCAGTGTACAGCTTAAGGAGGTTAAATCCTTGGGAAAGAAAGACTATTTAGAAATGGTCTAGCTTGTGGTGGGAAGATCCCCTGTGCTCCTCCAGGCCTGCCTCACATGGGTACAACTCATCTGGATATCTGAGTGGTGGGCATTCATATTTCACCTCTGTAATCCAGGGCCTCCTTCCAGAAAACACACTTTTCTCATGTGATACATGAAGGCAATATAAAGCCAATCTTAAGCTGACAACATGCTGTGGTGGTAAATTTATTTTATTTTATTTTTCCCCTTGTCTCTTCAGGTTCTGTTGGTGGGAGACAACAGCCAGGTGAGTCTCCCATAGGGCAGTGTAATCCTACTGCAAGCTTGGGCTGAATGTCTCATGTCCATTCCTGTGGCTTTTGATTAGGACTCAGTGTGGAAAGTGAGGCACTGGAGACTAATTTCTTTACTAAGCCTTTCACTTTCATGTCATAGGATAATTTAGGTTGGGGATTACCTTTAGAGGTCATCTGATCCAACCCACTACTGAAAGCCAGGTCCAGCTTTGAGTCACACTGGGTTGCTCAGTACTGTATCCAGTTCAGTTTTGGGTATCTCTGAAAAAGGAGATTTTACACTTTGCCTGGTCAAACTGTGCCAGTGTTTGATAACCCTCATTATAATTTTCTCCCCTTATATTGAATTGCTTTCCCTTGTTGCAGCTCTTGTCTGTTGCTGCTCATCATATTGCTGTGCTCCAAAATGAATTCTCTTCTATAATTTCTGTCTTCTCCTCGTGCTAGGTCTTGTGCTCCAGGCTCTTGCTGAGATTTACTCTAGTATGCCAATGTTTTTTGTCACTGGGGAGTTCAGAACTGGGTACAGTACTCAGCACTTGGGACCACCTCTAGAGCCAAGAGGTTATAAGCTCTTGCAGCCCAGTTTGCAGGTTTCAGTTTGGTTTTCCTGATTTAATGCCCCATGCTTGGGCAATGTCTCTATATTCTTCCTGAGTAGCTCATTCTTGCTTCTACCTGCTATGTACTTCTTTCTTAGAGGAAACATGCCTGTTTCCAGAGCAATGTTTCCTTTATAAAACAGGATTTTTTTTTTTTTTTTTTTTTGAGTCTAGGGTGGCACTGAGGAGAGACCTTTACCAATCTGCCTTGTTTCTTGTTTGCCAGCCCTATCAGCAGCTTTTAAGTCCTTCAAAGCCTCTGGCAGGGAGAAACAATGAATTTTAATGAGCTATCTGAACTGTTTCTGATGCAGTATGCAATGGGAACTGTCAGGCCCCCTACTTCAGATGCAAGGATGGTTGCTGCATTGATGCCTATCTGGAGTGTGATGAAACTCCTGACTGCGCTGATGCATCGGATGAGAAGTACTGTGAACGATGTGAGTACTTTAAATCCTGGCTCACAAAACTTTACCATCTGCCCAGCAGTGGGTCCAATGTAAGTTGCAGGTGCTGAGTCAATACTCTTTGTTGTCTTCTCTTCTTATCTGCTGACCCTGCATTCTCTCTTTCCACAGTATTACTATTTGCAGGTTCTACCATTTCCTGTATCTCTGCTGACTGCAAGAGATGACCTTCCTTCTGTGATGTTTCCTGCCTCTTAAATATGCTTTGACTCTCTTCTCTGCACCTATCATCTGTAAGACTTTAAGCCTGTTTTTCCATCCCTTTTCAATATTTTACTCACTGAATCACCTCACCTGCTCTCTTAGAGTTGGAAATGGGGAAGGAAAACACTATTTCTTCAAGTCTGTCCACTGGCACATCCCCTTAATATTGTCTTATGCTAATGTAAATGCACAGTGGTGAGATGCCCAAATCAACCCTATCTCCTTCCTTCTTCAATCCCTCCTCACCTCTTCTAAATTCCTATAATCTCTTTCCTATGTGGGGATGTTTTGCTGCCTTTTTAGATTTGCAAGCCTATGATTCATCTCTCTTGCGCTCTCTTATATTCTGCACTAGTGCTCTTTTATATTTCTTAAAACCTGGAGTAACTTTTCCCATACTTCTTGATGGAAAACAAAAATAAGAAAGCACCCTTTGTTTTCCTTAGTTTTGTTTCTGTATCTGTGGATTGGAAATTGGGAAGAGTTCCTTGTTATTACATTTTATTTTTCCCATGTTCCTCTCACAGCTTTGAGATATGTAAGAACATCAAGTGATATCTCCCTTCCTCTGGCTTGTGATAGCAAAGGAATGTGGGGAAAGCCCTGTCTGCCCATGTCTGCATGGACAGAGGCATTTCTTTTCAACTGGTAAGAGAAGTTTTAACACGAAACATTTCCCTTGCAGATGCTCGTGAGTTCAATAGACTGCAGAAAATCAATGTTACACATAAGCAAGGTATGTACCATCCAGAGCACCTAGGCTGACCTCTGACAGCTTTTGGTTTTTTTCTTCAGTTTGTTGGTCCATGGTAAAACTGCTTCCCTCTATAAAACCAAAACCAGGTGTAGCATCTGGATAGTCCCTGTACTGAAAATGAGCAAGGGCCTGTTCTCTTACCTTGAGGACTGCTGTTGACAGCAGACTTTCACTCTACTGCCTAAACTTTTTCCATCCAGGTAGGTCTCATGCATGTTGCTTTCTGGGCACAGTACCTGGCCTGTACAAAACCCTGCAGCATGTTTTTTTTTGAAAACCAAAGCAGTGTGGGGGACAGCAATGTCTGTGCTCAATCCCATACCTTTGCCTTGTTTGTTGAACTGTAGACAGTGGACCTATCTCTGGGCTAAAAGAGTATATTCCAAGTCACTTAAATGCCACTCAGTTGTAGAGGAGACCTGGGCTGATCTGTGGTTTCTGTGTCCAGGCTCTTCATGTTCCCTTCTGCCTCCCAGGGAGGACATGTCATTTCCACAGGGGAGTGAATCCAGGGTTTACTATGACTGCACACTCTGATGTTCCTTTTTTCTGCTTGCTAATTGGATTTATGGCAGGTGCCAGCTCCCCTTGATATTGCCAATTTCACCAGCTGGCAGCTGAGCAGTGGGGACCCGAGGGCCACTGTTCTGGCTATGGATTTCCTCTGCCATGGTGCTTGTGCTCTTTTGCTGCGAGCAGAAAATTTTGCTGCTCTGGGAAGAGACTGCTTGGGCTAAAACAGCTCTGCCTTTCTTTGCCAGGCCACTGTGTGGACTTGCCTGACACTGGGCAGTGCAGCGAGAGCATCCCCCGCTGGTACTATAACCCCTTCTTGGAGAAATGTGACCCCTTCACCTACGGCGGCTGTGGTGGCAACAGCAACAACTTTGAACAAGAGGAAGAGTGTATGAAATCATGCTCAGGCATCACAAGTAAGCATACATAGTGAGGGCTGGAGTTTTACTGATCAAACTGGGAAAACCACTTCAGATTAAGTCCTGTGGTCCCAAAGAGGCGGTGCATTGAGAGCTTTCAGTCAAAGCTGCTCTGCTGTCAAACCCTGGCGATGATCCACAGTATGGCATATGGGGGATGGTGGATCTTTCTGCAATGCAGCCTCTGTCGTTTCACAGACCTGGAAAGCATTTTGGGTGCTGATGTTGAAAAAGAGACAGAGGATGACAAAACTCACCAGAGATATATTAGCTTTGAAGAGTATCTAACCTCCTAGCTTGGTTCCCAGTCTCCCAGAGCGAGAGGGGAGAATTTGAGAAAATCCTCAATGCTACATACTAGATGAAGTTTTAAATCAGAAGGGAAAGGGTTACACTGTACACTTGGTACCTATTGCTCTGGAGGCCAAAAGGAAGAATTCTGCCAGACTGTATCTGTTAAGAGGCAAACCACCTCCCTTAGCTCAGCTGGGCCTCACAGCCTGCCCTGGGGGCTCAGCACCACGGCTGTGGAGAAGGGATGCTGTGTGCATTCAGTCACTTCAGAGCACTGGAAGTATGCTCCTCAGAAACCTGTCTTATCCTTTGTTCCCAACCTTCTTTGTAAAACTTTTTTCCTCCCTCTGTGTTCCCAATTCAGAAGCAGATGTCATTGGCCGAAGATGGGAATCATTTGAGTCCCAAACTGCTATGTTAAGTGAGTAACAATTTTCCCAATCAATCTTTCTCGTTGCTTTCCCTTGTCCTGAAAAATACCTTGTCTTTCCTTGCAAAGAGTAGCCTTCTCTACCACACCCTTGGAAGCTGAGGGAGCAGGGTGGGATTTGTGGGATGCTGGCAGTGGCAAGAAAGGGGTGCTTCTGTGCCTTCTGTGCACTGTGCAACTCTGGTCCATTTTTTCATGTGTCTATGACTCGGTAGCTCATACAGAGACTCCTGTTTTTCTTTTCATCAGCTTGCATGAATGTTCCACTGTTCAACATCAAAAAATGGGCAGTAAAACACTTCCTAAGGGCCAGTTTCACATAAGGACTACCAGCTTCTACAAGAAGGAAAGCTCAAGTGGATATGTGTATAATATCAAGTGCTAGACTGTGGGGAAATGTGATGATCCTATACAACCTCTCTACAACACTAAAAAAGCCCAATGCTATTGAAATACAAATTCTTTTAAAAAGTCACATGAAGGTTATTGTTCTTACATCCTAGAGATTGATGTAGTCTTTAAATTCACACCCTCTCTCAAATGCAGCATGTTTGACTGTCTCCACTGATGATGCAGGGCTTTGGTTGGCTGGAGAACAAGTGCTCACACCACTGCCAAGAGTACTTTCCCACAAACTCAGCCTGTCCTCCATAGCTCACTCCCTCAGTGTTGTCCCAGCCAGGAGGTGCCTTCTGGGACCACCCTTTGGTGGCCTCCCTGTTGAGGTATGCCACAAGGCTGCTGTTGCAGAAGATTTGTTATTCCTGGGGTTGTCAAACGGCCAAGCCTGCCAAAGTCACAGAGCAACCTTTAGGGGGCGTGGTGCATCTGGAAAATGATGGGAAATATCATTTGGGAGAGACAGGCTGGCTGTGCCATGCAGTTGCCATCTTTCTTCTTTGCCACTTGTGCAGTGACCACCCTGCTGCCGTGCCAGCTGCTGCCTCTTTGCCAGCACAATTTCTGCAGCACCTTTTGTGCTTGCTTTGTCCTGGCCACTCCTGCTGCATCAGAGTTTGTGGAGCATCCCTTCTAACATGTTCACATATTCCTGCAGGTGCCTTTGAGGTAGTGATTGCTGTGCTCCTCGGGATCTGCATCATGGTGGTCCTGGTGTTCATTGTCTACTTCTTCCTGAAGAAGAGGAAGAAGAACAGCCGCCGCCGTCAGCCTCCCACTGCTACTAATTCAACCCTCTCCACCACAGAGGACACCGAGCATCTGTTCTACAGCAGTGCCACCAAACCAGTCTGACCTACAGCCTGTCTCTCCAGATCAGCACTGGGGCACTCCCCAAAACTTCTGGAGTTCTGTTTTTAGACACAGGTCTGTGCCTGAAGGACTCGTTCTCTGTGAAGACATTTGGAGCATCAGGCCAAGATGTAACTGTGATGTGACAGTACTAGTATTTGTGATTGTCTAGGCTAAATGGCTGCTCTGGAAAGTGAGGAGCTGGGAGCATTTTGTTGCTCTCTGACATCCATCTGTTCATAACCTCAAACAATCCAGTGAAACTCTGAATTACAACTTTCTTCCTGCTCAAACCTGGAGCACAACTTTGCTCAACTTCCTGAAGGAGCCTGGAACTGGATCGGTGTAGCATTCATGTTGGTGAATGGTGCAAGCTCACCAGAGCCATGAATTTGTTTTCAGTGTCACTTTCTGCCACTTAACCTTGTATTTTCCTCCCTTTCTCCCAGTCCTCTGCAAGGTGCCCTGCCTTGCAGCAGTCTACCTGGTCATGGTCATGGTGCATCTCTTGAGGTCTGTGGGATTCACATAATCATTCAGACCTGATCCAAGGGCTCTGTGACACTGTCCAGCAGATCCTGTTTTCAACATAGACAGAGTAACTAGGCTTTGTTTTTTAACAGAAAAGCACACCTAGACTTTTTTCTGGCTGGCTGCTGTGTTTCAGTCTCCTGTGTACAGTACGTGTTCACAATTTCTCTCTCTGTGAGTTGCCCTGGTTGCTTTCCCAGTGTTCAGTCTGAACCCAAACACATTGAGAAAATATCTATTTATTCTCACATGAAGTAAACGTCCATACGTTTCCTGCTGATTGTGCAGGAAAGCTGCAGCTTTGATTTTACTGCATGTCCCTCTGAGCACACAGCCTGACCTGAGTCCCTGGCATCTCCAAGAGCACAGGAATGGGCTGGATACCACCAGCTAATGTCCACAGGCTTCCTTGCTCCTGCTGGCTCATCCCTCCTGGTGCAAGATCAGCCCAGCCCAGCTCCGGGTGGTCCAAAGCTTGTCTCTGGCCCCAAGGCAGCATGTGAAATCCCCACGTTGGCAATGTCCTGGTCCTAGTCCTGGTCCTGTATGTTCCCCTGTTGTCCCTGTGAAATGAGATGCTCCTGAACTCTGTCCTGCAGCATCTGCTGGTCCAGGTTTTTACCTCAGTGAGCTGAGGATTTCTGTTGAGGCAGAATAAGCTATTTGTGAAGGACCTGATGCACTGCCAGCTGTGGGGCTGGCACCAATCCCTAAACTTCCAATGCCTGCTGCTCTTAGAAAACTGCTGTGAAGAGAGAGGAAATTGATGCATGTGTGCGTGCGTGTGCATGTGTGTGTGTGTGTGTGTGTGTGTGTGTAAGAAGCATAAATCTGTGTACAGACTTCAGTTTAAATGCTTGGACTCTTTCAGGGCAGAGTGGTTCTGGAATGCTCTGGTGAAGCCATTCCCAGCTCAGGACATGATTTGGGTCCTCTCAAGTGCAGTGACAGGAGAGCTGCCTCCTTGGGCTAATGCCTGGGCTGAAAGGAAAGAAACTGCTGCCCAGGGTCTGCTGGCAATCTGACTGCATGCCTCTCCCCATCACAGGCATCTGCCTCAGCATTCCTGGGTCAGATTCCTCCTTTTCGTGATCTGTCTAATATCATTTCTTCCATCTCTTTGTTTTTCCCACAGCCTATCATGGCCTATGCAATAAACCTAATGTCTTGATTTATTTTTTGTGTGCTCACTCTGATAATAAAAACGAGATGTTTGTCTTATCTGGCTTGGGAGTGGTGTCTGAGGAGCAATGACCTGCAGAGGGGGCAGGTACTGTTCCCATGCCTGCTATCTCGCACCTTTCATCTGCCCCGACTGTGGTATCTCGACTGTGGTATCTCGGGAGAGCTGCTGCAGCAGCGGTCCCATGGCGTGGGGAGGGCTGGAAGCAGGGGATGCAACATATGTGGGTACCTGAAGAGGAAACTACTGCATGAGGTGTTCTGGGAGAAAGATTACCCACTAAGTCACCCAGAGAGCAAGGCAGGGCGTAACCTGAAACTGGGTTCCATCTGGTCAGACTGGTTTGGGTCTGAAACCAAAAGCAGACACTATTCTCTTAACAGGAGTTGCACTAGCTGTGTCTTCAGGCTGGTGATCACTCAAGAACTGCGATGTGAAGTCAGCTAAATGTAACAGGCTAATTGGCAGTGGGTTTGTAGGGCAACCAGGCCGACCTGCCCTGCACCGCTGACCTGGCCGCCCTGGCTGGGCCCCTGTGTGCTGCTCGCAGCACGAACGCATTCTCCCCGCTCTCTGCTCTGGGATGTGGGCTTTGCTCTGTCGTGACCACACCAGCTGGTGTAAGTGTAGGTGTAAGTGCAGACATTACCCCTCCTGTCCCCTGAAGCGCTGCTCCAGGAGCAGCTCTGCTGCGGCCAGCTCAGCTCGGCCGATGGGGTCACCGCTCCCCTCCCGGCGGTAACCCCTGGCCTGGGAGTGCCACCTAAAACCGGGACTGCTTCTCTTGACAGTGTCCAGAGGGAGGCAGGTACGTGCTTTGCAGCCACTTTCACTCACACCACACCTTTGTGTCCCCCGGTGATGGACACAGCCCTGCTGGAGCCTGCAGGTCTGGCCTGAGTCTCCCCCGTGCAGATTCTGAGCCCGCACCCCCCGAGTCCCACCCTGCCTGGCACAAGGGCTCCTGCTTCCTGGGAAATCTCAGCTCTTGGAAATTTTCAGATGGGAACAGGAGGCCAGAGTCTGAAACTTTGCAAAATGAGAATCCCATTCCTCAGTGAGGGGAGGCTGCCTCACTGCCTTACTGCCCAAGCAAGAACAATGTTCAGTGACGGCTGAGCTGCCCCATCGCCCTGGCTGTGTCGGACAGGGAGCACATCCTCCACGTTCCCCAGCTGCCAGCAGCATGCAGCTGTGTGAAGCTGCTGGCTGCTTCAGGGCAGAGCTGCTCCTCCTGGTGTGGAGCTCCTGGAGAATTCCCCACAGCTGCCCTGTGGTGCAGGAGGCTCCGAGGTGTGGACCTGCCCCTTGTCCTTGCAGTGTGCACAGACAATGCCTTCCCCACCGAGGTCAGTGTTTTCCAAAGGGTTGTTTGCAAGTCTTGAAGAGCCAGGCTCCTGGCAGGCCCCAAGAGCTGCTGCCACACTGAGGGGAAACTACTGTCCCTTTACATTGTCCAGCCTGCCTGTTGGTGGTGTCCACCTCTGCAGAAGGATAACCATAGAACCTCTCTGCCTTTCCTGACCAGCAAAGCTGCTTAGTCACCTTGCTTCGACTGTCAGAAAGGAGGATTTGCCTGAGCTTTTGGCTGAGATTATCCCAGCAGGCTGGAGGGACCTCACAGGGTTTGTGTGGCTTACTGGCCTGGATGCAGGAAGCATTAGCTCACAGCTAAACACCGTGTGTCTCTGGCTTCTCCCGGGCACAATGGCTCTGCAAACAAATGCAGCAGCTGCCCTCACACAACAAAGGATGGCTCTACAGTGGCAGGCCAGACTACTGTTACACACACAAAAGCCTCAGTGGAGTGAAACTTTCTGATAAGTTACTTTAGCCCTCGGGCCTAATTTACTGCCTAAGGAAGAAATTATTTTGGTTTTGAGACCAAATTGTTCATTCTGGTTAAAAAGAAGAGCTCTAAAGCTAGGGGAAAGAAGGAACAGTTTTGTGTGCAAGCACTGCATAATGTAAAGACAGATCCTGATCCTCATTTCTGCCCACATTGCTTTAAGCATTAGGAATGACCAGACGTGCTCCTACTGCAGTGTGCTTTGAGCTCCTAAATGGCACATGCAGATCTGAAGTCTAGTCCACCACGTGGTAAGCAAACCTTGCTCACTAAAATAGTGCCTGTGTGAGAAATAGCCTCTGAAAACTTCCCAGACAGTCTCTTTTCTTTTTCTTTTTTTCCTTGAAAAAATGGAGAGAGAAACAGGAACTGCTCTCCCTTGGTTATTAAGCACAGGACTGCATGTTATTGTAATAGCTTGTAGTCACAGAGAAATACAGTCACCTCTAGAAATTCTAGCAGCTCTGATCTCTTCTGCAGCACCTAACAGGGCATGGAGGATCATTTTTGCAAGGAAACCTGGCTGATCAGTAAGTGTGTTCTGGGCAAGGTGCCACACGAGGCGTGACAAAGTTTGTGTGGCCCTCATTCGGTAGCTGCCTCTCAGAGATGTCCTCATCTCCAGCTGTGTCAGGAGTTTTGAAACTAACCATCAGTTCCTGTAAAAGCTTTAGAAGATTTTACAGAGGCCACCCAACGTTTAATTACCATCTTCTCCAAGTTGCCCAGAGCCAGCCTACATGAGAGGATACACAAAATGACAACGAGCAGCCAATGGGAGATGGAGAGGAACAGGAGCCTTGCTGGAGCCAGCCAGGTGCTCAGATAGGAAGGGAATTTTTCCACAAGACTCAGTGCATACAAAGAGCCTGTGTCTTTGTTCTCTGTCCTGACACACCTGACCCACATGACAGCTGCTTCAGGATTCTTAAAAAATATTTGTGAGCAGTTGAAGCAAAACACTGGTCCAGAAATTTGAGCTGCTGGGACTCCCCCAGCCAGAAACTCTTCTTCAAATGAAATGATAGTGGCCCTCTCATGTAGGCACTGTGGGAACCCTTCCCTCCTTCAGCTGCATCCCCAGGGGCCCCAAGACTCCTACCTCTGCCACGGGCTCCGGGCTGCACTGCTGCATTTTTTATTCAGTGTGGGCTATTGTTGAGCCAGAGCAGCTGCCCAGGGTGGTTTACCAGCTCCTTTTGAGATGTCCACAAGAGGGGGCAGCAATATCTTAATATCCCTCTTGGTGTTGTCTTGGACAGTGTACTGTCAAAGCAGCAGGGACAAGGTGCACTGCTGGAGTTGGTGCTGAGGTGTGAGATGTGAGCCTCTGTGAGCTCCCTAAGCTGCAAGGTCCTGTTCCTTTTCTCCCCATCTATATTATGGTCTAATGTTATGGTCTGTATTACCATACTTCCCCAGGGCTCAAAACATCATATCCACCTACAAGACAGGGGAGAGGTGGTAAAACCTTCAGAAGAACAGAGGATTGACTTAGGGTCTCCCACACCTCTTGTGTGTGTTCTGTTCCCTGGGTTTACTTCCCTTTGGTTTTGTATGGGTTACACAGAGGAAGTCCCAGATACTGGGGTCACTAGTCCAGCACCAAAAACTTGTCAATGAGACTTAAAAAAAACCTCACATGGGTGCTTCTCTTTCTTTAACTCTTTGGATCAGTTTCCCAGATTTATTTTGCTGACTTCTACTGCTCTCCCCAACATACACATTGCATTTTGAAAGAAATAAGAGACTTTTTCCCAGTAATCAGAGGACTCCAGGTAGTAGAACCTTCATTAAAACCAAAGCAAGCCAAAAGAGTTCTTTTAATAGGCTGTCATGAAATTCAGAAGCTGGTAGCTCTGTCTCTCAAGCTTTGGCATACAACCCTTCTCTGCAAATCTACATTAGAGGATGAAAGGGCACTTGTGAGACACTTGAGGAGGCTCAACAGCTCTGGGGAGCTGTGGGGTCAGTGCATGGACCATGCAGCTCTGCAGGTGAGCAGACAGGAGCTGCCGGCAAGGATGCAATGATCTTATTCTAATGTCCTTGCTAGAGGTTTTTGGTGCATGGAGTTTCTGTTAAACCAGTTTGAACTGGTTCTCTCTCATATTTAGAAACTATCCCTGCTTATGCTGTAGAATTACACCCTGTCAACAAATTTTCCTTTCCCTCTCCTCTTAGTACTTAGGGACAGGGGACCTCTTTTCCCCTTTACCCCAAAGCCTGGGCTAATCTGTCTTAAATGGAAAATGGATTTCCCCAGGAATCGCCTCTTGCCTGCTATTTCCTCTGCTAGCTGATCCATCCACCACTCCTCTGCTGCTCAGCCATGCAATTTCCATCCTACTTTCATTTATGTCCCCATTCAGCAACTAAGGGACTGGCCAGAGACAAAACCTGTGCAGAGCACAACCCCTCAGGTAAAGAGAAGAGCTGGCACAGTGTGCATGTGCCCAATACCATTCTTCCCATCACCTTGTATATGCACATTCTCAGCCAGGGAGGCTTTATCTTTTCTCTTTTCTCTTGCATTCCCATCACATTAGCATCTTAAATATTCAAGGCTGTAAAACCCATGCAAATACCTGGCCATCACAAAATGAGTAAGCAACTGGAGGGCTCTGCTTGGAAACAGTCAATGTACCAGACACTGCCATTTGAATATTAAAATGTTGTGTACTGGGGGAACTTACACTGTTGGCAAACCCCTGGGGCAAGTGGGTGAGGTCCAGAAGGAAGTCCAAGTACCAAGAAAATAGCTATTTGTTTTCATCAGTATTTTTCCACACGAGGATCCTCTTTCTCCACAAGGTCCTGGATTCAAAGGACTGATCTAAGATCTCACATGCTGCACCTCACAGCTGATGTTTCACAATCAACTGCAACTTCTTCCAGAACATGTTTGTCTCTGTGCACTGGAGGTGAGCTGTGATCCATCAGACGGGCATGGTCTTCATATTGCCAAGTGCCAGGCAGGTCCATTTGGTGGGACAAATTGGAAGGGACATTCTCTTTCTCTGCTGGGTGAGCTTTCTACTGGGCTGTCCTGGCCCTCTGTGTGGTGGGAGCCTCTAGCCAAGAGTGCAAGGCAGGGTAGCATCCCTGGGTGGGCAGCAGCCTGCAGAGCTGATGGTGAAAGTTGAGCCCAAAGGAGCAGCTCAGCATTACAACTCAGTCTGTCCTACAGGTAGTCCCTACTGAAGGAGTAGTTCTACACTCATTTAGCTTTCCTCACATTAGTACTGCTCCCCCTGAAATATCCTGGAAAAAAGCAAATTACTTTTCAGGGATCTATTTTCTGCTAGTATGGCTCCTTGAACCAACACCCCAGGGCACCAGCTGAGCACCAGTGCTGGAAGAAGAGAACCTACAGGAGCATGGCTTGGAGAGCATCTCTGAGGGAAGCTACCTAGAAACATCAAAGCATGCCAGTCAGTCCTGACATCTCCCCTAGCCCCATGTGCTCTGGCTCTACAATGCTGGACTGAGGCTCTAGGAAACTGCATCCAGGTTCTCTCTGCTGTCCTGCAAGTCATGTAGCTCTTGGCCCTCCCCGTGGTTCAGAGAGCTTTCTCCTGCACCGTTTGTAGCAAGGCTGGTGTTTGGGCAGCCAGTTTCCCTGCTGTTCTGCTTTGGCCCACAGTGCTGGGGAAGCCCAAGTGCTGCCCTAAACTCCTCTCATCTGCCTTTTCACATGGACCCAAACCTCATTAAAGGCTCCTGCTTCCCCCATGCCTCCAGGCTTTCTGCAAATTGCCTCATCCAGCTACTGAGAAAAGGGGGCTTTCCCAGCTTTCTTTTTTCCCTCACTACATCCAGGTTTATGTTAATTGTGGGTGATTTGCCAGCTGTGGGCTGGAAATTCTTCTGACAGCCTTTTCCAAGGAAGCCATGAGGAAAGAGCCAGGAAACAGCAGTGGTGAAGCTTGCATATAAAACTGTAAAAGCTTCTCCCTTGAGCCTGGATTTCTGCAGCAGGAGGAGCAGGCTACAAATGCCCAGGAGTGCAGTGTCAAGTATAACCTGTCTTTGGGAGAAAAGTGACCACTTATTTTGCATAAGTCACCTGAGACAGCAGGCCAAATATTTCCTGGCAGGGTTGTGTGTGTGACCATCAGTAGGTCAGGAGAAAAGCCTTTTTGTTTTTCTTCAGGAGTGCTGAAGAGCTTGGCAGGTTTCTAGGCTGGAGGGAACCAAGCCCTTTGTCCCTGCTCCCCTTCCTGTACTCAAGAAAGTTCCTCCAGAAGATTTTGTAGCTAAGGTGACCACAAGTCTCAGAAAACCTGCAGATTGGGCACTTGAGCCTCCCTTTACTTCCTGTCTTTAGCAGAAGCAAAGCAGAAATGCACAGTGGTTGTCTCTAAACCTTGAGAAGAAACTGAGGAAATAAGGATGGCAGGGAGCACAGGATGCCTGTGCTTCCCTGGGAGATAACTGTCTTTCCTGACTGTGTCTACCTAATTCCCTTTCTACTTCATAGCTCCTAATGAGCTTTCCTTCTGAAATGGCCTAATTGATATGTAATTAATGAAATCCAGAACAGTTAATCTCAGTTTGTAATTGGCTTTGGAGTATGCTGTTTCTGTTTCAAAACTGAGAAGGGCTTGTGTGCCCATCTGTTTGCTATTTTATTTTGGTGCTGCCTCTTCTTACCAAGCTCAGAGCTTGGTCAGACCATACAAAAATCATACTTTGTAGGGTAGGAGAAAGGCAAATGTCCTGGATAGGGAGTGTCATTACTCTTCTGTAAGAGAGGATCACGTCAAACAGCAATGACTTGTGAATATACCTAGTCCTGTAGCCAGGGCCTCCTCTGCCATCCCTTTCAGCAAGCAGATGCACCTTGAGGTGCACTGCAGAGAGCCCTGAATCCTCCTCTGTCACTATCCACCTGATTTCCATGTCCTGCAATGGAGATGTCACAGGTGGATCAATGTTTCCTCTCCAGAGCCACTTCTGCTTCCTGCACATGACCCTGTGGCAAGGGCTGCCAGCTGACTGGCACACTCATGGCAGCGTGTCCCAGCCACCTCTCCTCCCCAGGAACATGGCCCGCAAGCAAAGCCCATGCTCAGAGCTGCTCAGCAGCCCCATTCCCACTGCAGTCACTGGGCAGACTGGGCTGTGGTCAGGCAGCAGACAGGTAGAACCAGTACATGAGGCATGACTGGGCTTGTTCAAAGTCTTAACTTCCTATTGCTCCTTTGCCCCTCTCCTGTTCACTTTCCCATAAACTCTACCTTTGTTTGACTCTCAGCACACCCTCCTTTCCTGTCTTTCTGTTTGTTTGGTTTTTTTGTTTTTGTTTTGTTTTGTTTTTTTTCCCAGAGACTTCTGATATGCATTGCAAGATGTCTGGAACTGCCAGACCGTGTGGCATAATCCAAACATCACAGCATAAGGCAGGAGATAGCATCTTTCTCCAGCTGCAGAAGCACCATGTTTCTCTATGTTCCTGGATGCTGTAAACTTTCTGCACCAGATATAAGGGTGTCAGGAGAGGAAGTGGTAATAATTTTTCCCAGTCTGAACTACTAAGGAGATTTTTGTCACTGTGCAAAACACTCCAATAGCTGTCTGGGTGAGACACTTCCAAACTTCACAGAAAGCTCTGCAGGAACTCTAATGATTGAAAATACACCTGTCTGTAAAAAAAAAAAAAAAGTGCCTCTGATTCAAAGAAAGCCAACTTCAGTTGAGTAAACAGCAAAATTCAAGATAAGGAAATGTTCATCCCAGTATATCCATATTGGACCCGCATTCCAGCTCCTATCTGTGGGTGATGTTCAGCAACTGTGTGGAGGTAAAAACGACCTGGCTGTTCTCCCACCCAGCTTAATGGTGCTTTTCAGCAAATATGAACCAAACTGTCCTCTCCAGAGTGCCTTTTATATTGTTAGAGTAGAAGAAAAAACAACTCCTCCTGAAAATGTTCAGAGCTTGACTAGCCACCCCCTTGTGATCAAACTGCAGCTTATGTGACATGGGCTTGGGGCTGTCTGCTGAGATGTTGTGCTCCTGGTGTCTTGGGTAGATTTTTGTGAGCCCAAACCTGTGGGGCAGAGTCGTGTCCCAGCTGAAGCAGTAAGGAAATCAGTTGTCTGCCCAGTTTTCCCTGGAAAAAAGTGACAATCAGGAGCCCAGGCTCCTTACTAAGGACACTGTTACAAGGGAAAAGATGATGCATGGTGCATCTTGAAGGCAGCCACTGAAAGCAATGAGACAAACCATGCTTGGTTCCTAACCAAGTCAATTCTTGTTTGTGCTGCAATTAGAGTGGAGTAATACATGTTGCACATAATATGGTCCAAATTTCTCATAGAGATGAGTGTTGTGGAGCTGGGCAAAGCTCAGGAGCCAGCCCCAGCGTGATTGTAATTGTGAGGAACAGCAGTGCTTTGAAACTGCTTTTGAATGCAGGGCTGGAAAGGGCCTCCTGACTCATGTCCAATTACCGTCTCTTGTAGATAACTTTGTCATCTAGTAGTTTTCACAAACAAGACATGCTCAGTCTCCAAGGGAAGGGGGTGTCCTTAACAGTTCCATCTGCAAACCTCTCCAGAACCTCCAGGCTTTGTGATGGAAAAAATCTACTTTCTATCCTGTCCTGAATTTTGTCCAGCTCATACCCACTTAATTTTTGTTTAAAATTTGCTCTTTTGTCTAAAAAGCTTCTTTTCTACCCCTAGCACGAGCAAGCTGAAAATCTCAGAAAGAAGCTAGCCAGTGTCTATGTCTCAACTTCTCCTTGCAGTTCATCCCAAACTGCAGTGTGTGATGGTTAGACCTCCTAGCTCCATAGGATCAGCGGTGAATCTCACAAAATAAGAGAGATTTCAGAAATTCATGGGGTGTCTGAAGAAGCTAAGACTGCTGATCATCTCAAGGACAAATTAGAGGGACTACCCTGCTGTCCTAGCATCCCTGTTCCTCTCAGGCAAGGGTAAATACCAAAGAGGATTCTGCCATGGCCAGTGACTCTTTCTAAGTCACTTGTTTGCCAGCCATACTTGGCCAAGGTTTAGACAGGGTGAAAGGAAAGCAAACCTCCATGTTTTCATGACAAAATATATTTTAACATAGCAAGAGCTGTTTGCTCATTTAGTTTAAAAGCCCATCTGTTTTCAACCACTCCAAACTCTCAAGAAGCACCTCTCTCCTTTGCAATGCCTCTCCAGTCCCCAAGCCTTAAAGTCTTACAGGTTGTCATTGCTGAATTGAGGCAGCTATTTAAATCAGGGATGGGGACTCCATTGATGCTCTCTCCTTCACAGATACAAAATAAAGAGATCAGCCCAGCTCTGAGGAGTTTATTAGCTGAGGCAAGCATGACCCCATGCCATCTAAACCTCCAGGAACCAAATCAGATTGATGCCCTGCTGATAAACATATCAGCAGCTGAGGAGCTGTGCACAGTGCAGCTCCCATAATTACCAACTCTGGTTCAAAGGCTTCTATGCAAAGGAACAATGGGCACCAAAACAGTTTTGTAGCCTGTTATGCACAGTGTTTTGCTCTGAAGGTAAGGCTTGCCCTGTCAGAGAAGCCTGCTTTTCATGTCCCTGTCCTCTTCACAGCATAGGGGTAATTCCTACTGGTAAGGAGGCTATTGTCCACCTTTTAAGAACAGAAGCCAGGGATGTACATGCTGGCTAAGGAGATGAAGAAAAGGTTTTAGTAAAAAGGGAAGTGCCAAGCAAAAAAAAAAAAAAAAAATTCTTCTCATTGCAAATCTGTCCCTATTATCAAAGGCAGTCACCAGCAGTGCCTGAGATGGAAGTGACAGCTCATTTGTTTTGCCTTTGCTGCCAGCAGTGAAGCACATCTGTGCATGTCATTAAGTAGTGTGCAGAAGACATTTACATTTTCTCCCCATGTCCACTTTTCCTCTTTGAGGTTCTGCCTTTGAAAATAAGTCTGTGTTCAGAATCATCTGGAAAACTGTGGGATGTGAGCTGCTGCCCAGCCAGACCCTGCCTTCTCAGGGTGCTCACAGAGCTGCTCTCACCTACGTCAGAACCAGCTGCTCCTTGTGCAACCCTGCAATTAGCCATGCACATTATGACTGGGCAGCTTCCTTACAACCAGAGCAGTATTTACTTTGCAGGGGAATGCTTTGTGTAAAGCACTCATTCCCTGCTCACTCAGCAGTGCTGAGGCAGGACTCTCTGGGCAGCATCTCACATATGGAGTGAGTCCTTCCAAGGTGCTTTCCAGCCCTTATGTAAGGCAGGCCTTTTTCCAGTTCCCTGGGTTTCTTAGAACTCTGACCCTTCTACACAAAATTAGATTATCCCTTAGTCTTTCATCTCTTCACTGGGACATGGTTTATTGTCAGTCAGTTTCTTTCTGTCCTGCTCATTTTTCCTTCTTGACCTTAGAACAGCAAAACAGTGTATTTGCACAGCAGCCAGAGCTACAGAAAGTGCATCCATGTTATTGCAGAAGAGCAGAATTCTGTCCTAGATTATGGACTGCTTGGAGGGCAAGGGAAGAAATTAAAGGGCAATGATCCTCATGCAGTTATCCCAGCAGGCTCCTAACACTTGTACTTTTCCAATTTCATTTCATAGCATGGCAGGTGTGATATGAAATGTTCTGCATCCTGACCAGCCAGAGAGGTTGTGCTGGAAGTCATGATGGAGGCGCAATTTTAAACCACCAGAATTCTTTTGCTCTCCTGCAAATGCTTGCTTGGATGTCTGGAGGTACAGGCAGGCTGGTAGGCCAGGGTCACCTGGGTGTTTATTCACAGTCAGGATCTCTGGCATGGACTTCAGCAGTAAGGATGCCCACAGCCAGCATTCAAGAGTGTGTTGGCAGGCTGAGCTGAATAACAAAAACATGAATTAGTTAGTAATAGTAACATAGTATCTATTTCATATTGTGCATAATACTAATTTTCATTTTTCTTCCAGGGGCTGCAGCTTGCTGGAACTCTATTTCTTCTCTGGGGCATACATTGATAATGCTTTGGAATATTTCTGGCAAATATTTCTGGCAAATATTTCAATGCAGATTTTAGTTATGACCTACACTGAACCCCAGGATTTCTGTAGGACAGAAAACTTCCTTTCTACGAAACCATGAATTCTTTCTCTCACAAATGAAAGAAGCAGCATGGTGTGTTCACCTGAGAGATCTCTTTTCCCACAGACACAAAGGATCTTGAAAGGGATATCCCTCCAGCCAGGACTCTTGTGGTACCAGAGGTGCAAAGGCTGAAGGTGCCACTTGTTTCTTTTCAGCAGGAAGACAGAAATCTTGAAGACGACCAAATCAGGCATGGTCAGTGTGGCTGGGTTTCTCCAGGGTTCATAAAGACACACTGCTGAGAAAAAGTATGTGGTCCAGCAGCCTTGGCAGTATTGCAGTGGGTTATCACCAAAATGGGACTGTTCCACACAAAAATCTATTGAAAAGAAATCTATCAAAATGTAAAGTGTTGGTTAGATAATTTCTGGCCAGCACCAGCCTGTAACCCTTTTATCAGTTACACTGTGTGAGATGAAAAGACAGGTATGCAGAGTACATGAGGCTGTGTAGTAGCTGGGGCTTGCTCCCTGCCAGGAGAGTTTCCCAGGAGTAGAATGACCAAAGGCAACAGCTGAGATCTCCAGTCAAAGGAGATGTCTGGAAGAACCTTGTAGGGGGAAGCGATCTTGCAATGAGTCACCCTAGGCTCAGGTCTGATATCCCTGCCTAAAGAGGCAAAGGTAATTGCTTCTGATTAATGCTGGCAAACTTCTGTGAACTCCAGTGAGGATATGAAAGGACTGACATGCCTCTTTGAGATGAGGGTAAGATAGAGTACAGCCAAGTGTGGGAAGAAAATTAAGCTGAGATGTAGTTTTTAATTACCAATAAAAGCCATGCTCTAGAATAGAGGGTTGAGAGCAGGACTTGATCTCTTCCTACTCTTGATGTACAGAAAGGAGTTTAGGGAAGAGCAACCTGGGATTGCTGTAGAATCCCATTTGTAACATTTAAATCCTTATGCTGCCCCCTCACTCTTTCCTGCTCAGAGGCTGCAATTATTTAGACCACAGATGTAGCCAGAGATTTCTAGTGGATGCCAATGAAACATGGAAGGGCAGCATCAGTGAAGTCAGCACTGATATTTAGCAGAAGAAAAACTACATCTTTACTGGCTATTTATGTGGAGGAGGCAGGAAGAAGGCTGTACCCAGAGTGTGCTCTTTCCTCTTGATAAACACCCCAGGTGCCCAGTAGCCCTGCTCTGGTCTCACCTCTAGAAAAGAGAGAGAGGAATGGTGCAAGCCATGCCTGACAGCAAGTGGCAACAAGAGGCTTTTGTGCCTCTTGGATGCATTTGTTTGCACCTCCAGATGCATGATGACAGCTTGGTGGTGGTGGGCTCGCTTCATCCAGCCATGTCAAGTGTTGTGACAGCAGCACAGACTTCAGCCTGGTTGGAACATGACTGCCCAGGCTCCAGCTGCTTCTCCAGAGACCTTAGCCTTCTTGGAGGCCTGTGCTGCTCATCAGCTGCTCTTGTCTACTAAAGTCTGCAGAGGTGTCTCAATATTCAGAATGCCTCTTCCTCTCCTGCTGGTCCTAAAAACAATAGACTCAGAGTGGGATGCTGTTTCTCCACCCATAATTAAAGCTAGTTCAGACTCTTGTTCTGGAAGACTTCCTGCTGCTGCTGGGCTCGCAGACTTCCTGTGTGGTATCCTCTCATCCACATGGGCTGTGGCTATGCTCAGATAGCTCTGCCTGTGCTACAGGCATCACATGAAAGCAGCAGAACAGTCGTGAATGTCCCACATTCTGCTCTGGGGTCCATCTCTTTATTTTATCTGGGGACTTGATAGCTGTGTGAAGACACCGAGTTTCAGTCTTCCTCCTCTCCCACCACATCACCAAGGTGGCATATGCACTATTTAAGTAGCAATAGGCATAGAGCTTCCTTTTAATCATCTCCTAACTTTGCAGACCATATGATTCATATTTCCTTCAACAGCACCCAAATTTGGAGATATTTGGTCTCAATGAGTTTCTCCCTTAATTTCCTGAACTCCAGAGCTGGAGGTAAAACTAAGAGACTTTGATTATCCATTTTTCTCTGGATGGAAACTCACAGAATGCAATAATGGAAACTGGTATCTGGACACATTTCAGGACTTTTATCCCATTTTGAGGACCATAAGAAGAAGCATTGTGATATTCCTGGCAATAACCCTTCCCCTGCTATGGCACCCTGTGAGTACCTGTTAATAAATGTTTATCATACTCCATGGAGGGAAAGGAACTCCATTTTGCAAATGGAAAAGGGAAGTCGTTCACCCAAAACTGCACAAAGAAATTATGTTAAAGCCTGGGATAGCATTTCCCGGTTTCTGATTACCTAAATTATATTTAGACTTGCCTTCTCTCTCAACACCTAATGCAGCATCTTTATTATCCAAAAAGAGGTGTTTGGAGATAGTGAATAAGTGCATTGCATGTGAAGCTAGGATACTGCCGTTACTGGTACTTGCAAGGCAGGCAGGCACTGCAGGAAGTCCTCTTCCTCCCAAAGTATGGTTGTATTTTATTTATTAGCACAGAGTCCCTGTATTTCAGGTTTAGCATCCTCTGACAGGAGTTTTGTACATGTAAGACTTTACTGTTAGATGTTAATAACTTATTATTCTACAAATCTCTTTGGCTTACAAGAAAGAAACCAAATCATCCTGCAGAAGATATCACAACATTAGATATCCTCTCCTACCCTCCCTTCAAATTATACACTGCTGCCGTGATCATATTCCAGGGTGGCTGACATCTTTCATCTGCTCTATGTTATTAAAACCCCTTAACAAGTGGAATGAAAATTCCTCTGTGCTATGTATAGCACCATGTGTACAACTATCCGCGGCTGGGAGTACAGCCTGGGTACCCACACTTGGATCTTTATGGTTTGGGTTTTGCAAGCCTTTTTTTCGCCAAGCCTCTGGCTGGCCGGTGGCATTGGCACTCTGCAAGAAGCCTGCTGCTCTCCTTTCCTGGCAGAGGTTTCACAGGGTTTCAAAGTCTCCCTCCACTGCGGTTATTAAAGGCTTTTGTTTATCTTGTGAAATCTGCCCTGTGAATGCTGACACTGACTGAAGTGCTGGGAGAGTTTCCCTGACTCTTCCTCTCCCTGTCTCTCACGGGTCTATTCCCATGAAAATGATCTCAGGTGTGCTGTGCGTCATCAGCCTGCCCCGGGCGCTCCCTGGCTCACTAGCAGGGAAGATGAATGCGCTGTTTCTGAAGCTGTGCCCGTAGCCGGGTGCTCCTCCTGGCTCTGTGAAGAGCCACCCCAGCGGCTCTGGCCGCGGCGGGCCCCGGCTGTCCCCAGGCAGGCTCCGCTCCCCAGCAAAGGGCTCCCTGCAGGAGAGCGGCTCGGGCTCTGCGGCACCATCCGAAACCCATGTGCACCGCTTGGGCAGCGTTTTCCCAGCCTCTCTCCTATCCAACCCTGCAGGGTGCAGCCTCTGACGGGAAAACCGAATCCTCCCACGATGAGCTCTCCTTCAGCACGTGATTCTGACTTTCCCTTTTGGATGAGAAAGGATCTCGAGTCTGTAGGGCTGAGGTGTTGACGCACCTTCCAAGGGAGATCCCAGCTAGATCCTTGGCAGATTCTAGCTAGATCCTTGTGTTTCTGCTGCCACTGAGCAATGTAACCAGGTGTTTACCTGGAGAAGCAAAGGGTTAAGCTTGGTGGCAGGGTGAGATGCTTATGAGAATAGTGGAGGAAGGGGCAAGCCCAGGGCTTGAGTGCCCTGAGCTCCCTGCAAGGTTAAACATATGTGATGGCACACATCATGATGCTTGGGAATCATCAGTGCTGTTCCCACCAGGAAATTCCACCGTGCCACCAACACAATGATTGGCAGTGCAGCCACAGGACGGGGGCTTTGCTGTCTGTGATGGATTCGCTAAACTGTCCTCTCTTCCACAGGAGGTCGAGCTCTTCCACCCTCACCACCAGCAGAGCCAGGTGCCATGGGTGGGCTCCTGTTGCCAGCTGGGGGAGCAGCAGGCACCAGCACGGCAATACTTCCTTCTGCACTGAAAGCCTGGGGAAGGTTTCAGCAGTGCCTGGCTCGCTTTCTGAGAAAACAAGGAAAGAGAGCTTTACCCTAGACCCTGGGAAGCCCGTGTATTTTCATTGTATTTTAATTTTAAGAGATTGTCTGCCCCGCCCAAGATTATCTCATGGGAAAGAAAAGCCTGGCTCAGTGACTCGTGGTGAAACTTGTCCCCGAGCCAAATTTCTTTGCACCTGATGTTCCTCCATAGCAGCAGAAACCAGAGTATTTCAGTTCACAACACTGCCCTAGGGGTAGTGCTGGGGATAAGGGGTTGGAGGGGGAGGATGGGACCCACATCTCCTCCTGCTTCTCCAGAACAAGTCCTGCAAGTTTGGATGCGAGCAGCTCAGTCTGGGAGCTGGAAAGGGCAGGGTGTCACCCTGGGAACCGGGATCACGTGGGGCTGCAGCAGAGGGAACCTGTCTCAGGGATAAGTTGAGACATACCCTGCCCTCTTGTGCAATAGGTCTTTGCAAGTACAATGCTGTATTTATACGGTGGGAACGGGGAGCCCAGGGCTGGACTCTGCAGAGGCATGAGTAAGCAGCTTCCAGGAGGCCCAGGTGCCAGCTGGGCCAGCTCTTTGATTCTTTTTCTGCGAGCAGATGCAGACTAAGTGCTGGGTCTCAACCAGCATTCTCCAGTACAGGAAGGACAGTCTTAGAGCCATATTGTAAGCTTCAAGTAGTTTCTTTGGATAGATGCTTTATCTCCCAGGCTCACTACAGAGTGATTTAGCATGGTCAAAGAGAGGCAATGATGTAAAGCAAACCCAGGATGTACAAGCAGACCATGGGGCTGAGGACAGCATCCTGGGCAAAAAGGACTCCCAGCAGAATGGAAGAGCATCAGTTCAGTTAGCACACAGGCTGTGAGAGGACAAACATTCCTTGTGGTGACAGCATCTGTTTAAGCAGTGCCTCTGCTCCCTTATGCTCTTCTGGAGTTCCCATGCTGTTCTTTGAGAGACTGCAGAAAGGACCATGGGAAAGGACCAATCTAGCCAAAATTAGGGGCAGGAAGGCATTAAGAGCAAAGTTGAAGCAGATTACTTAGCTGCCACTAGAGCTGAGAAAAGTCAAACCAGACCCTGATTCCAAGCTGGGCCTAATTGAAAAATAACTTTACACTTGGAGCAATCTGAAGGAAAAAGACAGTTAGCACCTGAGGATTAAATTGGGGAGTGTTAAGAAAGTGATAAGGTTGTTAATGCAATCCCACCCCTCTCAGGAAATGGGGGGAGGATGCCATTCCAAGGTAATTGTATTTCAGCAGGGTTTCTCCTGCTGCACTCATGTCCCTCCTGACCTGGTAAGAGTTCAGCCTGCCCCTTCAAAATAAATAGGATGTAACTTTTAAGGCATAAAGACCTCCAGAAGGACTTTTGGTGCTGGAAGGAGGATGTGCTGAGTCAGATGAAACTTGGTATTATTTTGGGGTTTAATTCCCAGTCAGGATTCAGCGGAAGCTGAGAAAAGTGCTGCTAGCTGGAAACCTTTCTGACACAGTTGAACCCATTTAGGGTGTGATACCTACAGAAAAAGGAAACTAGAGGGTCCTTTCCATACTGTGTCCCTACTGTTGCTGACATCCAAGCTTAGGTCCTTTGGAGATAGCAGCTGAGAATGGCAGTAAGCACGTTGGCTTCATATGGATTTACAAAACATGGTGTGTATCTGTACTGAAGTACTTGTACTGTTACCTATGCTGGGTCTCAACCAGCATTTTCCAGTACAGGAAGGACAGTCTTCCTTTTCAGTTAATCTGCTGGATGCAAGGATATGCAGGAATCTGCTGTCCAGGATCCAAGTCAGAGCCCTGAGCAAGAAAGTAGGTACTAGAGAGTTTCTACCCTGTAGGAATGCTGGTGCTTTTAGCAATTGATGCTGAACTTTGTGCTATGAAGCAAATCAGATCAACTAATCATAAGGATCCTTTTTGGCAGGAACACTTGTGAGGAATTGTGCTGGCCTAGCAATGGACTGGGCTAGCTTCACCCAGCCTGGTGGGGTGGTTTGTGTTAGCAACAGTCTCCCAGGAACTCCTCTGTGCCCTCAGCAGCATCTGAAAATTCAGGTTGGTCAAGCAGTACTGCAAGGCAGAAACAAGCCCAGACTCTGCAAAGCCAGGTACAAGCACAGATCCAGTACTGCACCGTAAGTGGATGAGAGCAAGGCTTTAAAGACACCTCAGGTGGCTTTGGTAGGAAACTCCATATAATGAGAGAGATTCACTCCCCCACACCCAGGAGTTCAGCTTTGTTCACGGATTTCAGGGAGTTTTAGAGTGCTTATTGTGCATAAGACAGGATATGGCTCAGTGGAATGACTCACTCCCTGTAAAGTTAATTCACACTTTGCTGCTATTTCCATTCACAGGTGCTTCTGTAAGATTTAGTGCCAGGAAGCTACAAAGCTGGGAGCCAGCTCCAAATACTCCCACAGGTTACTTTACATCTAGTAAACAGCGGTCTGTAGGACAGTGATTCCGGACTTGGTAAACAACCATGTCCCCTTTGCCCCCAAAAAATCCTAGAAACCCCAACCTCCTCACCCAAAACACAAGCTCTCAAAAAAAAAAAAAAAAAAAAAAAAAAAAAAAAAAAAAAAAAAAAAGTTTTACTGGCAGTAATTTCCTATTCCCTTCTAATTTCTGGATTTGCTCATTACCTCTACTACACCTTTTTTTGGTCCGTTTTCTTTCCTGCTCTCTGCTGAACCACCACACCCCTCCCTCGGTAAACTCACTTTCCAGCCCGCTCCCTCTGGAGCAGCTATGGATCCCCACATCTGGTCAGGAAGGAGCCCTGACCTATCTGTAATACTAGAGACAGGGCTAGAAGGGTTAATCCTGTGAGCTGTTTTGGATAGAGCCTTTGCATCCTATGTGGCACAGGCAAAATTTTTCAGCACTTGAGCAGTGTTTAACTACCAAGATAAGTTAAGTGAAGCTGGTTGCTAAATTATCCATCAGCCTAATGACAGAGCAGCACGCTGTTATTAAGGCTCCAAATGCAAGTCCTGCATGGGCTTGGCTCAGTGAATGCTGGGAGGGCCTCCTGACTGGTCCCTGAATGGTGGCTTCTGGGGAGAGGCACTGAAACCCTTGGATGTTTGCTACTCCATCCCCCTCAGCAGCCTCCATGCTGAGTAGGTGCCGAGGTAGAGAAAGATTAACTGAGATAACAGAAGGAACCTGGAAAGTTTCAGCTTTGAGGGGATTTTTACCATTGCTAATGGGGGTTAGGACATGGAGTGATAAGCGGGGCTATTTCCCTGTTATGCTTATTGTCAGTAAAATGGAGTAACTCCTTCTCTATATTAAAGCCCAACTTAATTTGCACTGACAAAATTACAAACACAAATTGTGGACACTAAAAAATTTATTTAACAAATTTTAAACACAATCACAAAGGGAGAAAATAGCTCTCAGTACAGTTTCTTTTCCAGAATGAAATAACCCCTGTTTCATACCAAGCTACTGCAGGACAACCTTTGCTCTCCTCAGCAGGAAGGAGGCTGGTGTTCTTTCCACCTGTAGATTTGCTCCACAGGGACATGGCGTGCTCTTTGGCAGGCCACACCACAGCCCTTGGTCTCACAGGCTAAAGAAATGTGTAAAGACCCAACAGACAAATTAAACTAGTGATACAGCAAAGGTGCCTGTACAGGTGGGATATACACACAGGGAGGCATTGCTGAGTGAGAGCTTTGTCAGGAAGTGGTGTCCTGCTAGACCCATGTCAGACATGTCACTTCTAGTTACTGTCTCTGTGCTCACCATCTCTTCGGACTCCTCACTGGACTCAAATGGCATTTCACTTGGAGGAGTCCTTTCAACATCCAGCTCATTTTGCTGCACCATTCTTTTCAGGTCTCTGAGCCTTAGCCTAGAAGCAGCTCCAAGGCTGTGGGCCATTTCCTTTCACAGGAAGACTTCTCCACCTCTTTCATCCTGCGATACTGCCCAGGGACACAGCAGCCTTGTCTCACATCCTGGGAACTACAAAAGCTGCACTACAAAACCAGACAGCAGTGAGAGATGTTTGCAGGCATTTGTTTGGAGCCAGACTGCATTACTCCCATTTGCCTTGCTACAGGCTCACTGTCTCACCTAATGTTGCTTTTGGTCTAGAGCAAACCATCCAGAGCTATTTCTCTTTCTGTCACATTACTCCAGAGTAATGTGTTCCCCAAGCGAGGGGCTGTGACCAGATGCAGAGAACCCCCTGAGTATTGAAAGCATTGCTTGACAGACCTGTCACACTCTCTGCTACATAAACCAAAATGAAATGTCTCTGCAAAAGAAGATTCAGAAATTAATGCAAGTTCTGTAATAAAATATAATAAAATATTAATAGACTGTCAGGGATATTAATCCCCTGAGAAACAGGTGAGAGAGGCAGTGAAACATAAGGAATTATTTTCTCCAGCATAAACCTTATGGATTTCCTTTGCTTTTGATTTCAGCAGATCAAGCAGTGACTTATAAAAAAGGGAAGCATAACAGAAAGAAGCCCTGAGTCCTCTGTTCCTGTTCTGCAGCCTCAGGAAGAACAGTACAAGGTAAATTCCATTCTTCTGTGTAGAACTGGAGGATTTTACTAATGAAGTGGGAACTCTCTCTCACTACAACCCACTCCTTTTGATTCTGTCTGAATGTATGGACACAACTGGATGTATGGACAATATTACTTTGAAATTCATATCACTAGCAAAATTTTCAGGTCCCTAAAGGTTTCCCTGCATATTAGCATCTCAATTAAGTAGAATCACAACTTTCATTTAACGACATTCATTCTTCTTTGCTTCTCCATCTACCTTTCTTCATTCCATCTTTCTCCTTTCTACTTGCTTTCTTCCTTCTCTCTCCATCTACATTTGACCCCTTGGTAGTGTTTTAAACCCTTTGCTGATACAGATTCTTTCTCTGCTAGATAGAGCCACTCCTCACTGTTCCCTCATTCCTTCAAAACACCACACACACAAAAGGCCTTTCAAAGTTGGTGCCCAAGTCCACAACTACCTCTTAGGATAGGACTATAACGCTGGCACCCAGTGGACTAGAGAGGCCTCTCAGAGAAGGTTTTGCTCAAAGTATTACTGTAGCTCCCAGTGCATTTTCTCTTTAGCTTGCTAATGGCCTTTATTTAGAAAATACCTTCTCAAGAGTACTCCTAGGACAGGACCTTTAAGAAGGAGTGCTGCTTTTTCACAGCCAAGTGAATTCTACCTATTTTGGCAAATGGAATCAGAGGGGGAACCCAAGTCTCATGTTACAAACTCTGCACCCCATGCCTGACCACACTGCAGTTGCATGTAACTGCCCCTGCCCTACTCTCTGCCATGCCTGTCAATCAGCCAAAACACAGGCTGATTTCAGAAGTCCCTCATGTTTATTATGCTGCAACAGAACTCTGAAAGTGTGTCAGCTTCAACCAGAAAACTGGTCATTTTGAACAATGTAAGGAACCTGCCTGTTCTGGGGTACAGAGTCTTGGTGTACTAAAGGCTCACATTAGTCTGGGACACTACAGACATGTCCAGCAGGTATTATAGCTGCCTGGACCATTCCACATCTCAGCACAATGGAAATGTAGTTCATGTCTCCTAGGCATCTGATGCTGTACCCAGCAAGAGACAGGTTTCCAAGCCCAGCAGCTTATCATACCCTCCTTGCTGGGGCCATAGGAGCAGTCACTCCAAGAAGGTGCAGAGCCAATACCGGCATTGGGTGTTTCTTTTTCCCTCCCTCAAAGCAGCTTCAGACAAAGCAGAAGAACTTCTTCCAGCGGCACTTAGAGAGAGTCTTGATGCCTTTGGCATTCATCTTCTTTTCCTGACGCGCCTTGTGCTCAACACCGCTGACAATGGCCATGTCAAAAACTTCTTTCAGATTCTTCTGGGTCAGTGCTGAGCATTCCAGGTAGGCTTCAGCCCGGATTTTGTCAGCCAGACCTTCTGCCTGAGGCCGGGGCACAGGCTTCACGTGGTAGCGATCCAGGCTGATGAGGACATTGACATCGTCCCGCAAGTCTGCCTGTGTCCCCACGAGCAGCACGGGCGCCCGCGGGTTGTGAGTTCGTATCTCAGGGATCCATTTCTCTGTAATGTTTTGGAAGGAGCTTGGGTTTACCACACTGAAGCACACAAGGAAGACGTCGGTGTCAGGGTAACAAAGAGAGCGCAAACAGTCAAAGTCCTCCTGTAGAAAAGGGAGGGGAAAAAGAAAATCTTCACTGAACTGCTCTTCTAACAGCATGATGCTGCAGTAGCTTTTCTACGAGTTATCTAGGATAGCAACACAGGTAGGGCGTTGTGCTGACTTTGTGGCCTCGTCTGTGACTGCCATACCAGCAAATGGCTGGTGCTGGACCAGTGCCTTTCCTTTCTTCCCAGTTAAACACTGCCTTCCTCAAAGCCTGAAAACAATCCCTGTCCCATAGGACGAGAGCTGACAACTGCTTTGATAGAACTTACCTGTCCAGCAGTGTCCCACAGCTGAATCCGGACTGGGGCTCCATCCACGAGCACCTGCACTGTAGCAGAAGGAGAACAAGGATGAGTCTGAAGCTGCTGGCCAGCATACACATGTACACTCATACAGGCTTTTCCTGAGCACTCTGGTTCATACCCTGCTCAACAGACTCACTGAAGTCGCTCACATCTCCTCCTAGCTGAGCATCCTCACAAACCTCACTAAGGCTTTCAAAGCTTGCACTGGAAACATTAAGAGAACTGCAGCAGACCTGATTTTCTTAGCTCTCAGGTGTTTTGTGTTATTCTCCAGAATTTTGGAAGAATAGCTCCACGTTTCTGGACAACTGCTCCTCTAGGCAAGAAGAGCTCTTAGCCAAACAGTTCCCTGAGAACCATTTGTTCTTCTTTCATAACCCAAGAAAAAAGATAAGGATAAAACCAGAGAATATCAACAACTTGCTCCTATCTTCTTGGCCAAGTAAATTCAAATCAGTCTCCATCAAACAAGTTACTGGATATTTTTCCCATCCAGACCAGAAATTTGGCCTCAAAAAAAAGAAGTTACATGAGTGTCCTAGCTAAGGAAAACCCCACCTTTGTAATGAAGATGCTATTAAGGAAACCGTGATGAGCAAAATGCCTTTCAGAGACTATCCACACACTGAAAAACTGCTGAGTTACACATGTAAGGTTTGCTCCCATTTCACTCCCTAATCACAGTAAGCCTTCATGTGGTATCAGCTGACTCAGACTGAGGGCTGGCAGGACCTCTGATGGCAATCAGGAATGAAACTGTTAGATGTTTAAGTGCATAGACACCACAGAGGTTGGCTAGGAACTGAGGAGAGGGAAAAAGGGGTGGTGGAGCTGGATATCACTTGAAAGTCCCGACAAGGTGAATGGGGCTGTGCTTGGGTGAATAGAGGCAGACATCATGGCTATGGTGACAAAGGCTGGCACTTGACATGAACTAGCAAAACTCCACTGCTGTGTGCAGTGATGGGATTTATTATCCTTTTTTGTTTTTTTTTAAAAAAAAGAGACAAACCCAAAAAGCCTCCCAAAACCCATAAACAAAATTTCTCCCAACCAGAAGTAGGATCAATCTTTTGTGATTCTGGAAGTAATTAGTCAGGAGAGAAGTGACAGAAACAAGAGAGTTTAACACAAGCTTTTAAAGGTGAGCACTCCTCCCTAAAAACAGTCTGGGGGAAAAAAAAAAAAAAAAAAAAAAAAAAGGACACAACAGACAAAAAGACGAACTGAAGTTTGGTGGGAGACCAAGACTGGAAGAAAAATGAAGGGGTGGGAGCATCCACCACAGTGCCACTCCTCGCAGCGTAGCTGAAAGTCATTGCTTCCGTGTGACTGGGAAACAGTTGGGTTGTTACCATATCTTTGCCCCAGAGGAGGAAGAGAAACCTGTTTCTGATCAAAGAACCTGCTAGATCCTGACTTGATCTTCAAGGCAGCAGGTATTTGACTTTCTAGTATCTGGTTTTCTCTGTCTCACAAGTGCATTGAGAGAAGGAATTAGCATCTCTGAAATGTCTTAGCATCTTCAGAAGAAACTCACCACATATATTACCTACTGCATTTGCACCAAGTTTCATCCCATCTGCTGCTAGCTTAAGCTATGCTAGCAACTCTGCAACAGCCGTCCAAATACCGCCCTCACAAAGGTCCACACCCTCAGGATGAGGATGGATCACGGTACAGTAGCGAAGGGGCTGGCAGAACAGGATAGCCTGGTGGAGAAAGGTCACCGGGTACATTTCACTCCAGGCTGCTCTCCCTGGCAGCGGCACCCAGCAGGAGGTAGCAGCCACTCAGATGTATGTGGCCGGGTCGCTGTCCCAGAGACGTTCCCCTAATAATGCAACACCTTCTCCTATCTTTTTATTGGCATCACAGCCCCATGACCAGGATTAAGGTTAGAATTTAAGCTGCTCAGATCTGCTGGCAATTTCAATGGCAGGTATTTCCCCAGAATGGAAGGAATTTTGGGTTCAAATTTCTGAGCTGGATCCTGAACCATATGTGACTCCAGGAAGGGACTTTCTTCAGGCTTATCCAGGGTAATAGTAGGGGTGGGAAGGGAAACTCGTCTGTTTCTCCATTTCCTCCCAATAAGCAGAAAGCAAACTTCACAAGACACATTTTTAATTTTTTTGATTTCCATCAGTTACAATCCTATGAACCTCTGAAGTCAGACTTAGTAGTGGGGCATCCAGACTGGGACTAAACCCATGTGCAGCTATCTTCAAATTGCCTGCTGTTAATCAAGGAGTCTCTGCACTCATCTTGCCTTCACTTTTCTGGACAATTTTATTATGGATTTGCCCTTCTAAAAATGTGCAGTCTAATAACTGCAGTAATTTTAAGCCTCTCTTAGTCTAATCCATACGCATGACTAAAGAGAGCAGAGAGAGAAGTAACTTTTCCCTTGGAGGACTCATGATTCCTTACATCTGTCCACAAAGAGCTTCTGGACGGTGAACAGCAGCATGTTCCCGGTTCGGTTCCTTCAAGTGACAGTGGACTAGCTTGGAGAAGGTCAAGGCAAATCAACAGCTCAAAGTGAGCAACTGAGGGGGGACATTCAGACAAACAAAACACTCCCTCTAAGCACCCCGAAGACTATGACACATTAGATGTCTCATTCCTGGTCTGACTTGAGAACATCTCTAATCTGCCAATCTACATTGTCAAGTAGTGCTATGTTTCTTCATATCAAATGAAGATAAGAAACCTTTCAAAGGGCTTTGTATTCTCCTGGGGTTTATATTAGAAATTGGAGCCCAAAGGAAGAGGAGTGTAGAACAAGAACAAAGATAGCATTTACAAAAGTGGAAACTAATGAGAACTCATCAACTTGCAATTCTAGCCAGACTTATAAAGCTCATCAACTTTTTGACAACCTCTGTTCAATGCTAACTTCACCAGATATGGAGGGAAAAGGATGGCTTTCCTGAGTATCAGTTGAAGTTAAAATCACAAACAATAAAAATACCTAAGCCCCCTTCTATTTAGTCATAACACCACAAAACCTGGAAGGTGACCAAGTTCATAGAACTTGCAAATCAACTCGACAGTTGCAGAACGGAGGACCTCCACCTGCTAAACCTCGCCAAAAAACCGTCGGAGGGACTCGCTCCGAGTGCCAGAAATCCCCTGGGGCTGTGTGCCCGCAGAGCCCCCGGAGCCCAGCCCCGGAGGGGCAGCCCGTGGCCCCGGGAGAGCTCGCCTCTATGCACCCCGCGACCCCGCTCCTCCCGACACCCCGTCCCGAGGTTTCGCTGCTCCAGGCGGATCCTCCCGGCCGCCCCACGCCCCGCGCAGCCCGGGCGGGCACCTACCGGAGAAGGTGTCGAGGGCGGTGGGCTGGTACTCGTCGGGGTACCCGTTGGTGGTGTAGCTGACCACCAGGCTGGTCTTGCCCACAGCGCCGTCGCCCACCAGCACGCACTTGATCCCCAGCTTCGGGCCGCTGCCCCGGGGCGGGCTGTGTCTCCGTAGGGCGGGCGCGTAATCCAGGAGCTCCTGGGGAGGCATGGCAATGGCACTGACGGTGGCACCGCGGACTCGACGGGGCTCAGCGTGGGGAGCGGCGCGGCGGGGCCGCTGCCATGCTCCTGAGAACGGGCTGCTGTCGGGGCTACCGTGCGGGGCCGCCCTCTCCAGCCCGCCGAGCTTCGCTCCTCATCACTACACCTGCCACCTTGCGCACAAAACCAGCTCCTATTTCCCTAGTCCCGCCCTATCCCGCCCCGTCGGGAGGTGGCCGAGCCCAGCCCAGCCCCGCCCGGCCCGGCCCGGCCGCCTCCTCCCGCCGCCTGTCCCGCGGACGAGGGTCCCGCTGCTGCACCCCCGCCCCCGCGGTGCCCCCCCTGCCCTCGGAAGCTCCGCAGGTGCCGAGTGCTGAGTCGCGCACACACGGGAAAGCCGCGCTCCGTCCAAGTCGATCCCGCTCCGTTTTCGAAAGTAGCTCCACTGTCCCATTTGGAGCATCTGTGATTTCTGCCATGAAATCAGGACAGAAACAAAACCAGCAGTACTAGTCAATGTTGTGAAGGACAATATAAAACAAATGGCCAAAAGTCATCACATCTGTTAACTATGTGATTACCATTACTGGGTTTCTGGTCCAGCCAAGCTGTTGCTACCCGCTGGCAAAAGCCACAAAGTATATTTTCCCAGCTGCGTGGACAAATGCAGGAGTTCCCAGCCTGTTTTTCATATGCACCTCTGGTAGCTCACATACCACACTGTGCCCTTGGCAGCTAAGAAGAAGGGCTCCATCCCTGCCCTCAGGAGCTCACTTCTAAAGAAGGATGACTAAACAAACAGAGGAGTGGGAACACACCACTTAAAAAGAGAGATGCAGCCACACTACCTCAGCCGTCATTGCACACCAGTGTAGCACCTCTAAGTGACTGGAAACACTGGAGGGAAAGTGTTAATACCTGCAATACCCAATATTGCTATGTCAGCTTTGACTATGGAGCTGCTTCCTGGTGGAGGAGCTAAACTCAGGACGTCAATGAACACCACCCATTTAGTTACCATGATGTCCTTCATGGTCCTCTCAGCAAGGCAGACCTGTTTGTGCTAGGCAGGTTTGTTCTGCAAGCAGCTGCTGATTAGCAGTTCACGAGTTTGTCTCACTGTAGTTTGCATCCATGCTGAGAAAAGACAAAGGTGTTTCACCTACACTAATGTTGAACTCGAGAAGAAATCTTTAAGTCAGGGACAGTCTAGAGTGCTTTTCCCTGTGGTTGACAGAAAGTCGTAAGCACTGCAACCCTTCAGGTTCAGTGGACAAAGCACGTCCACTCTTTGGAGACAGCCAACAAGCTTCCTGGGAATTGCAA
The DNA here is from genome assembly GCA_013389925.1 of Aegithalos caudatus. Lineage (NCBI taxonomy): Eukaryota > Metazoa > Chordata > Aves > Passeriformes > Aegithalidae > Aegithalos > Aegithalos caudatus. Next base: position 148,147 of record WEIU01005638.1, on the reverse strand, counting down.
GAAGGCTTTTCATCTGCAGTTTTCTCTAGCAGTTTGCTTTAATCAACCCCTTGTTTTTACACATAGCACAGCCTTAAATTTCTGCAGCTACAAAGAAGTGGGGATGCTATTAGAAACTAGGCTGCTGCTAAAACATGTGCCAGATAGTCTTGCTACAGCAAATGGCTGCTGTTCCAAGGGACTGGCTTGCATTAGACTGGCTTTTTCCAGTGGCATGCTCTTCAGTGCCAGTTCAGAGCCAGGTGACAGCTGAACGGCTCCAGAAAAGGCAGAATGCACTGGGGCAGGTGATACTCTGCAGTGCGTGAGGTGTGGCAGTGCCTCCAATGGGATCAGCAAGGACACGCTACACTGCAGCTGGGACACGCAGCACAGCAAGCGAGGATCTTGCAAAGCTTTCCCAGTGCATTTCAGATACTGGCTTACTTTCTGTGGACTATGACATTTCCATTTAATCAGAAGAAATTAATGTAAATGAGGGATTATTTCTCAAATTGTTCACTGTTATGGGATGAAGAGTTGACAGTTCAAGCTCCCTATTTGCTGTTTACTCAGGAATGGATCTTCCTTGAGAAGATACACTGTTGACCCACTCCAAGATCCAGTCCTTTTTCTTATTCCTTTCCTGAAATCTCTTCCTGGGACTGTGCTCCTTTTTCCTTGCAGTTTCTGACAACCGTTGGTTGACGCACACTTAACTTGTCAATGAGCTTAAGTGATTTTTAATCTATATTTAAACTAAGTGATTAAGCAAACAAACAGAGCCACTCCCACAGATTTTTCTCAGGTCTTGCCTTGGTCCTGACAGCTAACAGAGGATGCAGGTTTAGTTTCACAATGCAGAGAGCAGTCAGATATTTGGGGTTTACTGGGGTTTTTTTGTGCAGTTGTGGCTTGTTTGTTTGTTTGTTTGTTTGTTTGTTGTAGTGGAAGTCTGTCCCATTCCCTGAGCTGCTGAACCAACTCTGGCCCAGCTCTGGGGACTGGTTCTGCCTATGTAGGTAGCAGGTACATTAGGAGAGCCCCATTGTGTGCTGCTTGCCTGACGTTCTCCTCTGCCAAAATCAGCTGTGCCTGAGTGGGAAATACACAGTCTGCAAGGGTGTATTTGGCCTCACTCCCAGGAATTATAATTAGTACAAATTATGATGGTATTTCTCATGATGTGAATTCCTATCCACCAGGAATTAAGTGCAGAAGATCAAACTCTTTCCAGGCAGATCAAATACAGATTTCAGGTACTCTTAGTGCTTAGCCATTACTCAGCTGGGCTGCAGTATCTAGGCTGCACAGAAAAGCTGCTCCATTAAAGTGATTTACAGTGGAAATAGATTTATCTATGTTTAGGCAGTGTGTGATTGTCACCATCAAACAAACTTCTTACATCTGTACCAAGTCCTATTATTAAAAAACCCTGTTATTTAGAGGAAGACACTTCATTTTTTGCCCATTTCTATTAATTATAATAATTCATCTCTCCGCTGCTGTGGCAGGAGATGTCCACCTCTGGACAGTACATAAGACAATTTGGACAAGGAGGACGCATAGGTTTGTCCCTTGTGGGGATGAAACTACAAATCAGCTCAAACTATTCCATGTAATTTCCCTTCTGAAGTGCAGTGTTGTAATACTGAGAAATGGTGACACTGGGCTTTTTTGCAGATAGTGCTCCCGACTTTCAATGGCTCCTGAGCAATGCTTGCCCTCCAACCACCTCGTATTCTGTTCCTCTGACAACGTTGTATTCTGCCTCCTTGGCTGATATTCTTCTTCCCAGTCTTGTCTGAAAATCACAGAGTAGAAGCCATTATCATTTCTGCAAAGCCTAGCAAAGTACTCATGTTGCCTCAGAAAAGGTATTGTATGTTATGGAAGGTGGCAGTTTTAAAAATAGCATGGCTCCCTTCTCACCAAGAGAACGGATGAAAAATATTATCAGCCCTTCCTAACACGGTAGTGAGCAAACACAGCCTTCAACATTACCTGAATTTGTACATGTGGGCTGCATATGTCAATATGGTTCCTTTGCAAATGGTGCCCTGGAATCACATTTCTGAATCAATTTCTGAGTCCCTTCACAGTGCTGCACAAGAGAAACGCTAAACAATGAGAATGAGGGCACAGTGAGAACAGGCGACAATGCCATCACACACAGGGGGGTGGGATTGAGAGGGGGGATAAACTGCAGTGCAGGTGCCAGAGCAAACTGGATCCCGTGATGTCAAGAGACACTGAAGAAATCGAGGTACAGCCGCTGCCCAGCGGGTCGAATTCGTAATTGCAAGCAATGACACAACCACTTCTGAGTCATCCAGTGTTTGTCATGAGTGTGCGCCCTCCCTGGGAAAGAAAAAAAAAAAAAAAAAAAAATCAAGCTAGCTATAATTACCATTTAAAAGGAGTGACATACAAAAGGATGAAGACAAGAGCCCGAGTCTGGTTTTCCCCTGTGGTGTGCCTTGTGAAGTTACCGTAACCTTCAGGAAGTGATGTCAAGTGCTTCTCTGTATCATATTCCGTCAACTTCGCAGAGGCAGAAACAGGCGCAACACAAAGTCAGTGAAACATCAGGCTGTAACCATTCACTGAAAAATTATGACAGGAGAAATCCAAGGAAGAAATATTCTAGTACTTCCTTTCCTAAAAAGAGATTTGGATTGATAGGAACTCCATAGCTTCTGAGTCTACGGCAATAAAAATGCTTTACAATTCTATAGCAGCTAATGGACACTTCTGGTGTGAACTGGAAATGTGTGCTTTCTAAATGCCTCTGGGGGAAAAAAAGAAAAAAAAAAGGAGTGAAAAACAATGTTAGAATACAGTTCCCACTATTCTGGCCTCTGAACTAGTTCATTGCTTTTTGAAAATAAAAGCAATGCCTGGGAGATGCACAGAGATGTTCTGGTTCATCTGTTCACTGCCACTCTTGTTGAATGTGGAGGCAAAGAGACACGACAACATTATTATACTACAGTTTCAGATTAAGGAATAATAATTTAAAATGAAATAACAATGCCACTAGCTTCAAAAATATTTTCTTAAAAGTTCCAAAAGAAGACAAGCACTCTATTCTACTAAGTCCCTTTCTCAAACTCAACTGCATCTCCTATCTGACTTGCTTAGGAACCAGTCCCACCTCTCAGACATGCTATGAATAATTTAGAAGTGTGTTGCCATCTGCTGGAGAAAGCACATCTTTTAATACATTAACTGATGAATGTGAAAGAACAAGCAAAGTTTAAGGCATTCAAAGACTTTCTTTAAATCTGAAAGAGAAACATCAAATTTCAGACTAAAGACAGATTGGAAGACAATCCTCTGAGCTTAATTTAATTACGTCACTGAATCGGACACTTTACACACACACACACAAAGAGGCGCTAACGATTAACAGGAATGGGCGAGGGAATTAGCAAGAGAAAGGTGATAAAGTTCGTATCCCCCCTGTGAAACAAGGAAAGGCAGGCAGCTGACACTAAACAGTGAAGGGCTGGGCTCAAGAGGGATCGGAAAACCACAAAATGCTGTAAGATCACTGTCTCTGCCAAGTTATCAGTTTAAATTCTCAAGCTTATCATTTATGGATCCTCCTTGAGGATCAAAACTGAGGGATTAGCCACGGGGTGCTGGTGATGGGAAAAAGGTGTTCTCACTGTAAAAGCATGTTCCTGTCCTGCTTTTTTCGCACTCTAGGACAGATGGGTTATGCCCTAGGGTTTCCATGGGGGCACTCGGCGGGTTTGCAAAGGACGGCCTACTCTGGAATGCCCATGTAGCATCAACAGTAATCGGTAATTCACTTGTGGGAAAACAAAGTGTCAGGGAAACCGTGGTCTGCAATTGCTGCTCGGGCACGATACAGTTCCTCCCAGTGTTTACTGGTCTGCAGGACTCTGCTTCTGACAATGGGTTTGAAGCGCTTGGAAGGTTGGTTAATGGTTAGAAGGCGGGCTCTAGTAAGACTTTGAGCTTTGATTAAAGGGGTAAATTATAATTGTTGTATGGCTCCCCACGTAGGTTCCAGCTCAGGTTCTCATGGGTAACTCTGATACCCAGGGTACACAGTAAGTGTAATTCTGTTTACTGCATTAAATTTGTACACAGCATTCAAAAGGTCACTCAGAAACGCTGTCACTTCTCTTGGGACAAGGTGTCTCGATTGCGTGGGGGACACAGTTACCTGCAGCACTCTCCTTAAGGCAGGGGCAGGGGTGTCTCATAGCCTAGAAGTATATTACACCTTTGTTGCCGTCTTATGGAGGGTGGTGCATTTAGGGAGTTACACCTATTTGTCAATGGCTTTTAAGAATATAGGGTATTTTTAATGCTGATCACTGTGAAGGAATATTCTATATACAGTGAGGTAGAGTGATGATCACTAGCGTCTGTAGTGGAAATCTGTGAGGAAGTCCAGGGTTTAATTCAAATTTTAATTGTGTCACTAGATTGCGCCCTTACTTCTTTCCACAGCCACACCTTCCTCTCCTCTGGGCCAGCATTCGTGTTTAGATCATGGATCACAAAGTCATCTGCTGCGGGGCAATGAACTGTCTCACACTGCAATCATTTGGAAGCACTGATGTGCACCAAGTGGGGGTTGGACAGGGCAGCCAGGAACGACACAGACAGCATTGAGGAAGCCCAGATTTAGACAGGGTTGATCTGCTGGGAGTCTGGACCTTGGACACATTATACCTTTGTCAATGCTGTTATCTAGAATTACCTGTTCCTCTAGGCATCTGAAGGGAATAACATGCCGTGCAACACCTAGATGTTGATAGCTGTGTCCAGAAGAGATGTTAACTATTTAAGTCAAAATTACTGCAAATTGCTGCAAATGTGACCATGGCCATACCAAAGCAAGACAAGGATTTAGGTTTCCAATCCAAACATATCACCAAAATCTCCTAAATTCTCTCGCACAGGTCCCTCTTACAGACTTACACCACTGCTACACACAAAATGTGTATCTGATTGTCCACACGTTCCTGGTGAATCAAAGAGCTAATTAATCTTTCATCTGCAACCCTTGCTCTTCCCTTCTTTTCAGAATATCAAATCTGTGAATGTAGCACTGGGATATAATTATTACACACGTTTGTAAATTAAATAATCACAGCAGATGATACTGCAGATGGATGGAGCAAGCTTGTGGGCTTGGGTTAGCTTTAGGCTGATATTTCATTTCCAAATAAGGATGGTTTCCAATTTAACCACATTAAAATCAGACACAGGTTTCTCATGAGTGCTCAGAGGTAATAATATCTGCCAGAATGAGAACAGAAATCCTTTCCATTTCTAGAGCTGACCAAGAAAAAAAACAACTTATAAGACATGGCCTGATCTAAGCTTTGAGTGGAAATGGCCCACAGAGCTGCACACTGAGAAATTTGTGCACAAATGTCAATTTAGCCTAATATCCAGATATATTTCAAGACAGTTTATTTCCTTCTTACCAAATAACCTTTCAGTGTTCTACTGCTAAAAATAAGACTAAAAAGAGAAAAAGGAGAAGCATCAATGTTGAAGACAACAGGGGGAAACCTCATCTCAAATGAGGGGTCAAACTATGCTCACTCCTATGATACAAACATGAGCTGAAGCTGCAATCAATGTAGAGAATTGTTGGATGCTCCAAGGAACTAATCATCTCCTCTTTTTAAGAGAAGTCAAGAACTTCTTGGTTTGATAAATCCTGGATTTGGTACATCCGAATGAAGGCTGTGATCAGTGATGATTTTTGCAGAGGAAAGCTCTAAAATGTCCTGTACACTAAAGGACAGTGTTTGAACAAGAACAAAAGGATTCAGACTAGCCACAGCTTAGTTAGACTGGAAATCAGAGCTCAAAATCATGGGAGTGTTTGGAACAGGTATGGGTTAGGGCAGTCAGGGGAAAAAATACCCACACTATCAGACAGAGCTTGACAGGAATAGAGTAAGGACTATATGATGTGGTATCCACAGGAGTGGGAGAATGGATCTGATAGTCCAAGAAGTCCCTTCCTACCTCATTACCCTAAACCTAATGTAATTTGTTTGTATCTTTCAAGATGCTGAAAGAAAACAGTTGCTGCTTATGAAGATCAGGATGATTAGACAGCAAAAGAATGCGGTTTTGCTGTTTTGGCTTAGAGCTGCCACACAAAGAGGGTAAACAGCAGAGGCTGGGACTGGTGCTTGTAGGCAGGCTAAGTCAGCAAAAGCCATGTTCTGTTTTTAGCAAAGCAGGCAGAGGTGACCCTGTGGAGGCGTGCCATGGGAGCCTCCAGGAACCCAGCTAGCGTGGGACCTGCATGTCTGGCTCAGCACTGGGAAGAAAGCCTGAGGCTGAATGATGCAGATCACAGCCCTGGTTTATGAGGGTGCGGTGTCCAGTAAAAGAGCAGAGAAAAAGGAGGCGTAACTTTGTGAGAACCCAACCACATCCAACTGCTGCTTGTGGTGCCTCACTGCCACCTGATGTGTAAACTAGGTTTGGGAACACCTCTTGTGTCTTGTAATAGATCCTTCCATGGTGCAAGATGTCCTGTACCCTGAGAGACATTTCTACATTGCTTCCAGAACGTGAAGATTATATCTAACATGCAGTATATATTCTACTCACAGTATAGTATCTAGCACACATACAGTGTACACGTATACATCTCTATTCATTTTATATAGGATGAAACCCAAAGGGTTGTGTAAGAGAGTAGTCTTTTTGTTAATGCTGTTGTTATAAATTCTGCTAGTGTAAACTAGAGGGTAAAATTGTAAATAACAGTTGTAGGCACACCAGAACAAAAGAAAACTCCAGGTTATAAATACTGTTTAGTGACACAGAAGCTGGGTCCAACACAGAAACCTGGGATAAACTTGCAGAGCAAGTCTAGTACAGTTCAAGGACAGCTAGAGCTCAACGATCGTTCTAGCGATAAAGCCAAGATGCTGCCACCCAATGCTACACAAGAGCAACAACGCAGCAGTTTTTACAGGAGTATTTTAAACCAGACAATTCCTGGTCGCAGTCAGTAGAATTGCTGTGGCAATCAGGACTGATTTTAGTTGGGCACACTGCTGTGTTAATGAGGTGATTTCTCGCGTATGTAGCTGCACAAAACAGGACAGTGTCACTGAAAACTGGGGAAGAAAACCTTCTTCTAAACCAGAGTTACAGGTTAGAAAGCCGACACTACTTTGTTACAGTGCCAGGTAAATGGAGGGCTGGGGGTGTCTCTCTGCCTATCATGCACACCAAGATCCACACTTCTATTACTTATATACGATTTATTATATGAATACATATTTACATTTCAAGAAGTTTACACCTATTTCCAAGCATGCTAATAATGCTTATATGTATGCTAATTAATTGTGTAGGTCTTATTACACATGCTCATGTATTAGGGAAGGGGTCTCCAGTGGTCATTTGAGGGGTGTCTAGTGGTCGTGTGGGATGGTATCCCACCTCTTTTTAGCCCTATTTCGTGGCAAATCCAAGTTTTGATGTTTGGCATGGTTCTATCTTGTTATGTTCGGCAGCAAAACCAGAGCGTACAACCCACCTACAGGAATACAAAAAAATGCTCTTTATTCAAGCGGGCCCTTTCTTATTTCAACATAAACTCGCGGCAGTGAGCAAAGGCGGCGGGCATCGCACTGAGGCCAAGGCCTGGCAGCAGGGGCACGCTGGCTGGCCACCTCCGGGAGGGGCAGCGAGCACAGCAGCCAGGTGCGATCCGGCCCGGCCCCCCGGTACGGCCCGGCCCGGTCC
>WEIU01005638.1:1311-140245 GCA_013389925.1 Aegithalos caudatus | reverse complement strand
AGCTGAGCGCGGCGCGCTCGGGCCGCGCTGGGCCATGGCGTCCATCCTGGACGAGTACGAGGACGCCCTGCACCGCTCCGTGTCCGTGCAGCAGAGCCGCGCCAGCGTGGGCATCCCGCACTCCGGTACGTGTGCGCCGGGGCCGCCCGTGCGCGGCCTTCCTGCTGAGAGGGGGAGGCGAGGCGGCAGCTCCGGGTGCTGTGCTGCCTGGAAGAGGTGTGTCACCGTCTGTGTGACACGGCTGCGGCTGGTTTTTTTCCACGGCTTGCGGTGGGAAGCGTTTAGAGACAGGGAGGACTTGATTTCTGGCTCGGCAGAGCGCTGGTGCGGGTCAGCCCAGCGAAACTGCGGTGCTGTTTATGTGTGGGAGGCTCTGGCCTGAGGTGGTGCGCGGAGCACAGGCGGGTGCGGGAGGTGGCGTGTGCCTGTGTGGTCACAAGTTACAACCAACCTCACACTTCAGCCCTGTGTGGTAGCGGGTTGGGAACCTCTCGTCACCCTGCTTCTTCTTTCTGTTCCTCTCTGAGGAAGCCGTGCTTTACCGTGCTGTGCGTGTGTTTACAGCTGTTCCTGCACAGAGTTCCTTTCCTAGCCCAGGCACAGTTCACCAAAGACTGCGTTTCCCTAGAGTGGTTCCTTTAGGCTGGCTACGTGATGGCAAAGCAGTTATATCACTACTGCACTTTTCTGTCAAGGGCTGTGAGGCTTTGGTATGCTGTACTCTGCAGGCAGGTGTCCCATCAGTGTAAAGTAATGGTGTAATGACCAGTCTGCTTTTTTTCTCATGTCAGAGGAATTTATTCCATTATTATTCCATGATAAATTATAAAATAGAAATTATAAAATAAAGCTTTATTAGGTTCAATAACCATTTTCTACTAGATGTCACCTCTCAATATTTTTTGAGCGTGGCAAGGAAATGTAGGTTATGAGAGAATTCTGTTCTACCTGGCATTGTCATGGTAGTACCAGCTGCTATGCAGAGCTAGCGTTTTTGAGTTACAAGTTTGGAAATACAAAAACACATTATTTCAATTTTTTTCCTTGTATAGCGTTGCCCACTGGTAACCTTTGGGGAAATCAGGTTGTGAGGTTCATATGTGTGCTAAGAATTGATAAATTCTGTTATGCTATGTATATTATGGAGTATAAATACACTGACGGAGTTACTCTGAGTCTAGGTACTGAAGTAGGTATGTTCCCCTTGTTTGTTTTGACGTACATGGTTTCTCATTGTGTAATCTTAAGGAATAAGTGGCCTGAATAGATGTTGTGCAGAACAGTGTTGGGACAAGTCATGTCACTGAAAATAAATTTTCCAGGACTCAGCTTTTCTTCCTGACTGCTGCAACCCTGTCTTCAGTCATGGCTGTCTTAGAGTTGAGAAATCTGCCCGCTTGCTGACAGTTCATATTGGCAGAGGAAGTTTAGGAAACTGCTTAATTGCAAAGGCACAGCCTAATCAGGATTTCAGTAATTTTTAAATCGGGCCACACAGGCGATTTTTAATAAAATTTGGGTTGGTAAAAGTTGTGGGTGATCTGATGTTTAAGTAAATTTATTTTGTAAAAAGATACAATAGTTAACTTTCTGAAAGCAGTCCTTAAGGTTAGGTCTGCGATTTTGGAAGATGTTGAAACTTATTCCTCAGTTTCAGGGAGTTGTTCCCTGTGCTTGTTGAACTGCAGGTACTGTTTCTCAAAGTTGTAGATAAGCAAGCAGTAACTCTGTGTCCAACCTAAAGTCCTGCTGCATTGTGAACTTCAAGTACTGTAGCTCCAGCTTTGAAAAGCCTACTTTGACCCTCTAGACTTGACCATACTGGTGATCTTAGGTCTTTGGACAGATTAAAATGTCTGAGGAAATATGTAGCTTTGCCCAGAAATCAGGGTGGGAAATGCTGCAGTGGAATCTTGCTTAAACAGAAGAGGGACACTGGGGGCAAGATGAGGGAGGAGACTGTTTGAAAGGAATCAGTGTTATAAAATAGACATATTCTTTGTATAGAGAAGTGTATATTGAGTAAGCTCATCCTTGTATTAGGAACAGTAGCTAAAATCCTCATGTTAATGGTGAGGATCCTGTGGGTGTTATAATTGTAATGGATACATGCCTAAAGAGTCCAGAATGCTGAAATCCAATATTTTGGCTTGATCTATGACTGACTTAAACCATAAACAGCTTCTCCTTAACTCTAAACCCTTACCTCTGTATAGGTGCTATTTATTCCCTTCCTGCATTTAAGTTTCCTTGCTGAGTCAGCCTTGCTTTGCCAGGTGACAGTTTGAAAAAATTTGAGATTACCTGGATGAATGTGACTTGATGATCTGATAACATGTGGGTTTTTCAGAGCAATCCTTCCCTTTTATATAAATATAAATATGTATTTATTGGTTAGCTATGGTATCATGTGAACCTGCACCTTGGGAGCCTTTTGTTTTGAACTGCAGTTCATACCAGCAAGTTTAAATTGTGGCATTGCAGCTCCCTAATCTGAAAAGAAGAACATCAGTCCTACTTAACTGGAAATAAAGGAATGCACACTTGTATAAATGAGTAATGTTCAAGGTGTGGATCAATGTGTAAGAAAAAAGCACATGCTGAGCAAAAGGCTGCCTGCTCAGGTTGTGGTTTCTTTGTCTCTTCCTGCATGTCTTTCTTCTGGAAAAAGTGTATTTTAAGACTCCTGCAGCTGGAATAGAGGTGAGGCAGAGGCAAGGCGGAAGCATTGGTGGAATAGACAATTAAAGGATTTGTCTACTAGTTGAAGGCTACTTTCCACTACTACATTTTCTTTTTCAGCACCACTAGGGCTGGAATTAGAGTGTTTTTTTTCTCTGTGTTCCTGCTCCATGGAGCAGACTTCATTCTCAGTAAAACCTTTTAGTCTTTTAGGCTCGGTTTTGATGTAGTTTGAGGTTGTTGTTGTTGTGGGGTTTTGTCTTGTTTAGTTTCTAAGTGTTCATGTTCTTTCTCCAGGATATGTCAATGCACGACTGGAGAAGGAAACACCAATATTTAACAAGCAGAGGATTGATTTTACTCCTCCAGAGAAAATTAACAGCTTAGTGGTCTCCTCTAACCAGCTCTGTATGAGCCTTGGGAAAGACACCCTCCTCAGGTAATGCTGCCAGAATCCTGAAGTTTTTCCCCTTTTTGTTTTTCCCCTGCCTTCCTTCTTTTCCTTAAGTTGTTAGAGAATTTACATTTGCAAACTGGATAAAAAGCCATGAGCCCAACACGGAAAGCAGGTGAGGAGTCACATATGTGTGAACTTCAGTTGGCAGCATGCTTTCATGGTTTCTCTTTGCAGGATTGATCTTGGGAAGCCAGATGAACCTAATCAGGTAGAGCTGGGACGTAAAGATGAAGCCAAAGTCTACAAGATGTTTTTGGACCACACAGGTGAGGCAGTGGGTCATGTGTATTTGCAGACAGTGGACAGAGCAGAACAGGTGCTGGTGAAGGAGTTCTCTTTCTGTTTTGTACATAAGGAAAACAGATCAATCTTCCAGGAGCCAGACTCTGCTTCCCAGGGCTCCTGCCCACTGGTTTGCCCATTTGCTATTAGTAAAGCATGGGTTTGTTGTGCCTCTGTTGTGTTTTCAAACTCTGAAATGAACACATGCAGTTATGCTGCTTTCTGAGCAAGGCTGCTAAAACCAATCAAAGGAAATGTTTGCAGTCGCTCTTTGCTGTATGGTTTATAAGTATTTTTAAAATGGGCCATAAAACATCTGCAGTTCTCTGTAGCCTAGACTGATTTTAACAACAGAAGTTTGGAAAGATGCTCATATCTCTCACCAGCTGCCAGGGGTAGGAGGGAACTCTTGGAAATGTTTATCCTTAGAACATTTATTGAAACAGAATACCTTCTTGCTAAAGCATCTGGTACCAGTTATTTAACGTTGCAACATATGGACTCCTGTTCTCATCCAGCATGGAAATCCCCCACATTCCCATGAATGCCTGGAAAAGTCTTGGATTAAGTATGTTGATATTGGAATTTATCAACTGTTAAGATTAGAAGCTTCAGGAATTTGGCTTGCTTAGGCACAGTCTTGATTTGTTCTCTCCTTCTCCCTCCCATGCCCCTCTGCTGTTGGCAGGCTCTCATCTCGTGATTGCTCTGAACACCAGCGAATGCCTTTACCTGAACAGGAGTGTTCAGAAAGTGCGGGCACTCTCCCGATGGAAAGGACACTTGATTGAAAGTGTGGGCTGGAACAAATTTCTGGGTTCAGAAACCAACACAGGGCCTATCCTGGTGGGGACATCCCAGGGACAGATCTATGAGGCTGAAATCTCTGTCAGTGAAGGAAGCCTCTTCAGCACTAACCCTGACCAGTACTTCCGACAGGTCTATACTCTGGAGGAGGAATCTGGACCCGCCCCAGTCTGCTGCTTGGAAATTGAACGAGGGATAGAAGGGAAATTTTTTATTATAGCCACCACTAGGAAGAGACTCTTTCAGTTTGTTGGCAAAGTGCCTGAGGGGACAGAGCAGCAGGGCTTCAGCTCCATATTTGCAGTGCATGCTGACCATCTGCCCAGCTTTCGGGAGTTTCCAGCCAACTTGGGTTTCAGCGAGATAGCCTTTTACACTCCAAAACTGCGTTCCAACCCACGCTCCTTTGCCTGGATGATGGGAAACGGTGTTTTATACGGCACGTTGGATTATAGTCGTCCCGATTCAATTCTCAGTGATGAACGGGTCTGGGTTTATCCTCCTGATATTGACATAACTGTGAACAAGCCCATATCCATTGTACTTACCCAGTTCCACTTCCTGTTGCTGTTGCCTGACCGGGTGAAGGCTGTCTGCACTCTGAATGGACAGGTTGTTTTTCAGGATCTGTTCCTGGAGAAGTTTGGCTTGCTGACACGCATGATTAAAGATCCCACAGTCCAGCAGATTTGGATCCACACCGAGAAAGTAGTGTTCCGCTACCATGTCCAGCGGGAATCTAGGGACGTGTGGAAGATGTACATGAATATGAACAAATTTGATTTAGCAAAAGAATATTGTAAGGACCGTCCAGAGTGTCTCGACATTGTATTGGCCAAAGAGGCAGAGCACTGCTTCCAAAACAAGAGGTATCTGGACAGTGCCAAATGTTACGCACTGACCCAGAGCTACTTTGAGGAAATCGCTCTGAAGTTCATTGAAGCCAAGCAAGAAGAGGCCCTGATGGAGTTTCTGATTAAGAAGCTAAGTAACCTGAAGCCTTCAGAGAAGACACAGACCACTCTGCTGACTACGTGGTTGACAGAGCTGTATCTGAACTGGCTGGGTGTATTGCAGGGAGATCCCTCACAGCGAAATCTCTATTTGGATACACGGGAGAAGTTCCGCACTTTCCTGAGCAGTCCTAAAAACAAAGACTGTCTTTTTAATAATCGAGCATCTATTTATGAGCTGTTGGCAAGCCATGGTGACACAGAGCACATGGTCTACTTTGCAGTCATCATGCAGGATTACGAGCGTGTAGTAGCTCACCACTGCCAGCACGATGAGTACGATGAGGCTCTAAATGTGCTCTCCAGGCACAGAGACGAGAAACTCTTCTACAAGTTCTCCCCGGTTCTCATCCAGCATATTCCCAAGAAGGTAGTTGATGCTTGGATTTCTATGGGCTCTAGGCTGGATGCCAGGAACCTCATTCCAGCCCTTGTTAACTACAGCCAGAGTGCCAGCACCCAGCAGATCAATGAAGCCATTAGATATATGGAGTTCTGTGTCTACCAGTTAGAGGAAACCCAGCAAGCCATTCACAACTACCTGTTGTCTCTTTACGCTTTGTGTCGGCCGGACTCGCTGCTATCATACCTGGAGCAGGCAGGAACCAACCCAAACAGGATCCACTACGATCTGAAGTATGCACTGCGCCTGTGTGCAGAGCACGGGCACCACCGTGCATGTGTCCATGTTTACAAAGTCATGGAATTGTATGAGGAGGCTGTGGATCTCGCCTTACAGGTACGTGTGTGTCTGTGCATGTTGTGATACACAGGAGCATAGCTTGTTCAAGTTACCTTGAACAGCAGAGCATTGGGAGGAGCTGGACAGACCCACTGGTATCAAAGCTGTGCAGCTGAGGCTTGGAAGGAAGACCTGGCTCTGTTAACATTTTTTGTGCTTTCACAACTTTTTCAAGTAGGCAGCTGACTGACAAGCTCTAACTGAGGGTGGGGGGCCTGGAAGGTACAAGGAGGAGTACTGTCTGTCCCAAGCTCAGTCTCTGACATAAAATACCTTTAACATATCTGCATTTATGCAAAATTTGTACAGCTATTGTTAAGGATTCTAATTACTACCTATTCCCTAGCTTTGGTAATTATCACAGAAGCCTTTGTCAGCTTAGTCTGACCTTCAGGGAGATGCTGGATTTTTTTCCTTTTGGAATTGCTGTGTCTTTACTGAAATCTGTGTCCAGCAAAGATGCTATGACATGAATTTGCCCTTTATGTGCCGGCCTTTGTTCTCTGTTGGCTAGCAAGCTAATCTCCAGTGAGGAGTACTGGTGGAGAGGAGAGGTGTTTGACATGGAAACAAGGAGCAGGCCAGTAGTGCAATCCTAGGCAGTGAGATAGCAATAAAGGTTTTCTAAATGCCTCTTAAAATGGACAGCAGGCATTGAAGCTGGATGGTGGATAAACAAAGAGGGAAGCTTAACTCTGTTTCCTTGTCTGTCCAACTTCTAGGTGGACGTCGATCTTGCCAAGTCCTGTGCAGATCTTCCTGAAGATGATGAGGAACTCCGGAAGAAGCTGTGGTTGAAGATCGCTCGCCACGTTGTTCAGGAGGAGAAGGACGTCAAGAAGGCAATGGCCTGCCTCTCCAGCTGTGCTCTGCTGAAGATTGAAGACGTGCTGCCATTCTTTCCAGACTTTGTCACTATTGACCATTTCAAGGAGGCAATCTGTAACTCCCTGGAGGATTACAACAAGCACATTGAGGAACTGAAAAGGGAGATGGAGGAAGCCACACAGAGTGCCAAGAGGATCCGAGAGGACATCCAGGAAATGAGAAATAAGTATGGCTCTGTGGAGCCTCAGGAAAAATGTGCTGCTTGTGACTTTCCACTTCTAAACCGCCCTTTTTACCTTTTCCTGTGTGGTCACATGTTTCACTATGACTGTCTCCTCCAAGCAGTTTTTCCAAACCTTCCTGCCTATAAGCAGGCAAAACTTGAAGATCTTCAGAAGAAGCTGGCAGCTACCAGCCAGCCATGCAAGAGCCACCATCGTCCCAAGGATGCAGACACCATTAGCCTGGGGAAGGGGCAGCAGAGCCGGGAGCAGATCAAAGCTGACATTGACGATATTGTGGCAGCTGAGTGTGTGTACTGTGGTGAGCTCATGATCCGGTCCATTGACAAGCCTTTTATTGATCCCCAAAAGTACGAAGAGGAGATGCAAAGTTGGCTGTAGTTTTCCTACTTTCCTGTAGTTTTTCTTCAACTGTCAAATGAATTGTTTAGCTTCTGTGGTGGGAATATGACTTCCAGGAGCAGGAACACAGTGACTTCTGTGCAACTCTGAACAAAGGGTAGTGCAGTCTTTTTAGCAGGTTTAGGAAGAACTAGTCTAAAGAAATGGGGAGATATAGCTTATGGCTGTCTAAGAACTTTAACAATACTTAGAGCTAACCTACTGGAATATATTTAGCAGATGTTTCTGCTTGCAGTTCTTCTGAGGTTCTCAGTGTGAAGCTAAATGGAGTGCCTTTTTGTCCAGAAGGAATTGGGAACAGCCTGTGATTTAACTGCCCTGTTGTGGGGTACTTCTTTTGGTGAAGACAAGCTGAAAGAGAAAGGTAGTGAAGGCCACTAAGCAGTATAGTCTTTATTCATCACTTTCAAAGCTAGAATTGCCCTGTGTTTCCTTTTTGTTGAGAGTCTATAACCACGTGCATAGAAAGAACATGAAAGGACAGAAGCTCTTACATATTTATATTTTGTAAACATCATGCTACACAAATACATGTTTCTATACAACGTGAAACAAGAATGTGTATAATTTTCAAGCAGGAGCGTCTCATAATACACTAAAGTAATTTGCCTGCAATTCAAGATGCATAATTGTCATTCTCACAAGCTTTATGCAAAGACCACACACATTTGGATTTTCTGTAGGTACTGTTTCTCAAAATGCCTGTTCACCCCTTCCTTCCTCTTTCCGTCCTATTTCTACTATGACTGCCTTTGTAATGTGGGTCTTGGTTTTGTCTTCACCCCAAACCAAAACTGATAGATGCAGTAGTACGGTTTTGTCTGATACCATGCAAGCAGGAGCACAATCTGTTTGTATGTCTTGATGTGGTTCTCCTCAAGCTTGCACTTGCTGAGCATTAGACTCAAGATCTGGTCAGAGATTTGTTCAAGGGTAGTCTGCAGAAAAGTTCTGTTGGTGTGAAGTTTGCCCTTTGAATCTAGTACCTTGTGCCTAAACAGTCTTTTGCCTTCCACTTTTTGGAGATGGCTGCAAGTCAATGTTTCTATCTATTGCTCTAAGTTGGAAATTTTTTCCCAGAAGGTAACAATCATTACATTGTGAGTGAGAGAAGAAAATTTTTTTGTTAGCAGTTTAGCAAGGGTTCCTTGTTTTGTTTTAAGAAAATAAAATTTTAATTAGGTTTTGCTGTTTGGGACTGAATCACAAAGGTAGTAATTGACAGAAGAATTGAATGTTCTAAAAGAAAAAATACAATTCTTGTAATTAAGGCAATAGAAAACACTGTCTTCTGAAAGACCACCTCAGTTCTTTCACATGAATATGTGTGCTTGTCTTGAATCTCTCTCTCAATCTTCTAACCACTCACCCTGTTTATAGGGTTGTAGAAATGGGTCTTCATGTTATTGTAGGAGAATATGTATTGCTTTCCTCAAGGATCTGAGTTCAGAACTTCAGAAGAACATCTGTGCTTTTGTTGGGAGTATCAGCCTGGAATGAATGAATTTTATCTGTGTAAAATGACACGACTAATAAAAAGCAGATATGAAAGTAGGAAGACCTGAGGTTTCAAGATCCTCTTTGATGGAGCCATGGGATAGGCAGTCCCATTTAGCAGCTGGTCGTATGTGTTTGCTGGCTTGTCAGAAAGCACTGTTTCAGTGGTTCCATTAAGTGGTGGTTCAGAAAACCCACATGCTGTAGTTTTCTTTGGCTCTGTATAGCCTTTGGTTTTGAATAAGTCGGTGGGTCTGGCAGAAGAATTTGTGATGAAAACTAAATGTGATGTCTTTTGAAGTTTACCATTAAACCTGTTACAACTGGGCACTCCTGTGAATCATCATCTTTTCCTGTAAGCAGTGTGATATTTAAGGTTGTACATGTCGTTACAAACCAACAGTAGCCTCCCACCCAAACCAGTTTCTGTTCAAAGGTAAGTGGTTGTTTTTCTGCCCTTTAGCAGAACATGGGTATCAGCTCATTCTGATAAAAGGGTAATTTCAGATTATTTTGAGATGCTCTTAATACTTGGTCCGTCTCTTTTGGGCTTTTACAGGATGCTTTCCTGGTATGTTAGAATGACTATAGTCCTCCATTATTTTCCTGTTTGTGCTACAGAAGTCACATCACTGAACAGACCATTGCAGAGTGATTGCTTGCCCATAGTATTGAAAGGAGCTATGGGAAGTGAGTCATAGCAAGTAAATAAAAACCCTCCAGTATTTGCCTGGAATGGGGTGATGGGGAAAGGTACCTCTGATTCCAGTCATGGGTACTAAAAGGTCTCAGTTAGCAAATCTAGAACTAGGTATCCTTTCAATGACTAGTTTGCAATATTCTCTGAGGGGTGTAGGCATATGCACCAGATAGGTGTAGCTCAAATCTCATTCTTTCTCAGTGATTTGTTGTCAAGGTTATAGAGAGTGTTACTGCTGGCAAAGACTGCAGCAGTGATTAAATGACTAGTGCCAGTAATGCAAAAAGGTATATAGAGGTATCTTCTGAATTTTCTTTACATTGTCCCATGCTTCCAAAATTTCAGTGACCACTTACCTGTGGTTCTTGGCAATTTTGCAACATCACTCAGTGAAAAAGTAAGAGGGTTTTTTTTCTTGGGGGGTGGATTTGTGGTGGTGGAGGGAAGTGAACTGCTTACTATTTTCCCATAAATCTAATCTGCAGGATCTCTTCCTCCTTGCATCAGAATAGCATTTTTTATCTTTTCTCCTTGTAATTTCAGCACAGTGATATTTTAGAGCTTGCAGTCCTTTGTATGTATTTTAAGCTATGAATGAACTGTACCAGCTGTTAACCATGTGGCCTTGGGTCTTGTCCTTGTCTGTGTGAGTAACTCCTACCACGTAGCCTAATGCAGCTGGACACCAGCACAACCAAAGGGTGCGTGGGAGCCCCAGCTCTGGGTACCCAGAACAAACTCCTGTAGCTGCCCCTACACTGCAGAAGTTCAGTTGTGCAGGCAAGGCCCAAAGCAAACTTGTGGCTACCACATGACCTCTCCTAGGCTTTGAGCAAGGGATGGGGGGAAGTGCTCTGGGTTGGGGGAGACAGTGGTGAGTGTGTGTTTTGAAAGAGTTTGTAGAGAATTTCGGGTGCACTTCCCATAGTTGGCAGCAGCTAAGTGAAGTGGTGAAAGTGGTGGATTCTGTCTCCTCTCTAAAAACGAATGCTTAGGCTGGGAATTTAGAGAGGTTAATTCCTAACAAGCCACTAGATGTCATTGCTGTCCATTTAAATACTGGGGTTTGCTGCAGACAGCTAAAAGTGTTCTGTAGCAGAAGGAAGAATAGCACAAGTGTGAGGAACGGAAGCAGGATCCCAGTGCCTCGGGGCGGGGGGGTGTCCTGGGTGTTTGCAGACACAACCTTTGGTGTAAGATAGCTTGGATTTGGTGTAAGGATTGGAGGTAAAGATGATAAAAAATTTGTCTTTAACTAAATGGCAATTTCAGCTCAGAGATCACCGATTTTCATATTTTGAACATCAAAAGCTGGATTTAGTCTGTTAATAAATGAGAATCATGGAATTGTAGAATCATTTATGTTGTAAAAGACCTTTAAGATCATCAAGTCAAACTGCTAACCCAGCGTAGCCAAATCTACCACTAAACCACATCTCCAAGTGCCACATCCACATGCCTTTTAAATGCCTTCTGTGATGGTGATTCCACTGCTTCCCTGGACAGCCTGTTCTGATGCCTGACCACTCTTTCAGTGAAGAACTGTTTCATAATGTCCAATCTAAATCTCCCCTGACACAACCTAAAGGCTATTTCCTCTCATCCTGTTGCTTGTTGCCTGGGAGAAAGGACCAGCTGGCCCCTTGCTACAACCTTCTTTCAGGTAGTTGTAAAGAACAGTAAGGTTCCCCTGAGACTCCTTTTTTCCAGTTCAAACAACCCCAGTTCCCTCAGTCACTCCTAAGACTTGTGCTCCAGACCCCCATTGCTCTTTGGGCACCCCTTGGTGCTCCAGCACCTCGGTATGTGTGTTGTAGTGAGAGGCCAGAGACTGAATATGGTGTTTCAGGTGCAACCTTTTGTGTTTAATTGTGTTCTAGTGTAAGTTCCCTACAGACCTGGCTGATTTAGTAAACTCCAGAGAGATTGTCCCTAGGCTTGGAGTTGCAATATCTGGGCCTCGGGTCTGGTCATTTTTGCCTGCTTCCTTTTCACACCCTTGTGACAGCAGACAGTGTAAGCCAGCTCCTTACCTGCCTGAGTTCACATTTAGTGTGTCTTACTAAGAGCACCAGTAAAGTTTGTGACATTGGACACTGACTTGCATGAACAGATAAGCTAGTATGTTTGCTTTTTCCTTCTGAGTTGTGGCATCATAATCCCCGTAAAACAGCAAGTGAGAGTAGGTACATCTTGTTCTCTATCAAAATAAGATGTAGTTTGACTCAGACTGTAGTCATGTGTTAGCATGTATTTCTTGGAATGGGTAGTTCCCATTCACCAGCCGTGGCAATGCCAACATTTAGATTCTCTGTGTTTACAAGTGCAAATTCTTAGTTTCTAGTGGGAAGTCTGTTGTTCCTTGCCTCACTTCATCCAACAACCCTGCACTTAGCTGTGGGAAGACAGACTAAAACTAGATTTCTTCCTTGGAGCAGGTGTGCTGAGCTGAAATTTGAAGTTTGAAATGTACGAGACTTACGGTATTTTTGAATTTTAAATTGTTACTATTGAGATGGATTAAGTATTTTTCTCCAGAATAGATGTGATTCACTGTGGTATATGCAGTGTTTATGAGAGAATCTTATGGCATCTGCAAAGCAGAGGGGCTGTCCAGGGTCTTCTGTTGGTTTTGTAGATGAAGGAAGTGATGCACTAGAAGGGAAAGGGGATGGTGGTTTCTTCATTTATTTGACTTCAGGGGAGCTCCTCCAGTGAGACTGATTGATGGACCTGTCCTTCTCACACTGTGGTGCTAAAGAAAAAAAAAATCAATTTCCTTTGAAATAAGGATTTTATTAAAATTGAAGAGTTTAGGGCTTGAAAGAGGAACATACAGGCATTCCTTAAATTGTGAGTTACGTATGGGTTCAGCTCCTAAACTGTATGCCCTGTCCTGACTTTACACCTTCTGAACCCTTTGGGATTTGCATTTCATGGTAATACTGTAATTTTGGAGACTTGTGATAATTCCCCCTCACCTCACTCCTTGGGTTTTCACTCCCAGGTCTCAAGGAAAGGCCTAAGACTACTTATTTAGGGTATGAATTTCAAAGCAACCTGGCCCCTGCAGCTGCTTTCAGGTGAAAGGAGGGGAAGAAGGATTAGACAAACTTCTTAGGCCTACTTGTTGGAACTTGTTGGGGTGGAGAGAAAAAGGGGCTCAGGCATCTCCTCTGTGTCATGGCCAGAGGAGGCAGCTTGTTTGAGTAGGACTGGTTGCTTAGGAACAGGGAAGTTACAGGAGCACTCCAAGGTTGCAAGTGCATCTCTAACTAATCCTATACACTGTCTTTGCCATGCAGGGGGAGCTCAGTAGAGGAGTTTCCAGCGTACAGCACGTCTGTATTGGGTTCAGACTTGCTAGGTTCTAGGCCCCTGTGGTGATGGGAGAGCTTTTTGTTCAATACTTGAGCTGCAGAGCTTGGTTGATGTGGGAATAAGCACAACTGATGTCTGTATGCTATCAGGCTGTCTCACTGCACAGAGGTTTCCATCATATGCTTCCTAGCACAACATAAATACCCTTGCTTTATAAAGGGGCATACAGGCTGTACCTGATTCATGACAGGTAGTAATTTTGGCATTTCCCTACTTTGCAGGAGTTCATGTATTCCTGCTGTGCTGCTGTCTTGGCTGTGGGCTGTGTTGTCATCAGAAAAGGATACAGCCTTTTGTTTGTTTAACACATGGTGTGCTTGCTTCATCTGAACTGGGAATACTAGTTTTTGGTAGAGTTTTGTTACAGTGTAAGTGTTCCACAGAAGCTGAACTATAGCCTCCCTCTCATTTCATGATCCATCCTGAATGGTTCATTGTAGGTGATGGCTAGTAGGAAAAGGATTGAACAACTGGTTTGGTATCCAAAACCAGACATTTCCTACTTCAGGCAATTTAAATCCACGTGCTGGGCACTTGGCATGAGGCGTGATCTTCAGAACACAGCCTGAACTTGGAGGCTACTGGACTCTGCTTAAGCAGACATCTGTGTTTTCCAATTAGTCAGTTATTCAACAGTCTTTTTTCATCTCTTTGTGTGTACATGCTGAATAGATTTCCTAGTAAACAAATTATTACTGTGAAACTGGGTTCATAAGAAAGTTGTTCCTATCTACAGATTCTCTTTTATTTTCACACATTTATTAAAAGTGAGGTACACAGTGTGTGACATTTTGAGGAATGTCACAGGCAAAGAGGAGCACAAAGGCTGATGGATTAGTTTTCAAGGACTCTTTTCTACAGACTCTACATGACAATTATTAGCAGCTGCCCTGGCTGTGTTTGATGACTGCTGCATGTTTTTCACCATGTGAACAAGACCTTTATTCTCTGGTAAGAGCCTAGGAAGGCATGGGTAGTAAAAAATTGTTGGTCTTTGACTAATTACCATGGTTTTAGCAAAATATGTGGTCCAATTTTTCTCATAGTAGCTATCAAGGTAACAGTATAGTTGGTCTAAATAAAATATTCCATATGAAGCTGAACAATATGTTGCCATCCTTGATAGCAGGACTGTAAACAGATCAGCTCATGTTGTTTGAGAGAATTGAACAGTGGTTGGTTGAGGAGGAAAGAGAGACCTGAGGCTTATGCTCCTAGATGCCCCAATTCTTTGTTGAATACTTGCCTGTGTGTCACAGCATGGCTTGTTCAGAGTGACACCTGCATTTGTGTTACAGTGGTACATTCTGCTGAGCAGCCTTTTGGGGAGAAAAACATTTCCTTATGTTCTGCAGTCTGTTTTGAACACTTGCCTGCTTGCCCAGTTAATGAGATTGGAACAACTAGGACCATGTCATCTTTCTATGTTCTTCTGATAAGTTGCTTATGGTAATCCTCAATATAAGCTTCAAAGACTTGCAGTGGCAGGATTTCCAAAGCAAAAGAATGTTTTAGGACAGGAAACATCTAATGGAGAGCGAACAGAAACGTCATCTTCTGTGAACTTGAGTGGGTGCAAATCAATTAATATGGACTTTTCTGTTTATAAGTAGCATCTTCTTAAATTTGTTGTTGGCTGTTGATTGAGAAATGTCTTATGATCCTGAATGCATCTAGTATTGGTACCTACAGCCAGTCCTAGGAGATGGTGAAGAAGAACAATGTGTAGCAGTGTTCAGAAAGCAGCAAGACTAGACTCTGGCAGTAGTTTCTTTGCTGGTGTAGAATCAAAGTTTTCTCCCTGAAGGCTGTTTTTCTCTGCAGCATGATTACAGAAACAGAAGAGAGTTTTCAGAAGAATCTTGAACAGCCCTTGTGCCCTTATGGACAGGTTACCTGGAAAGTGGTAACTTCATGGAATTGAGTGGTTCAGTATGGTGTTTTAGCAGCTGTGAGTTGCAGTGAGTTGCTTGCTTGATGCTGTGGCAGCTGAACCAAAGATAAAGGTGTGGATTATTTGCCTGCCAGGCATCTTGTCCTGCCCTGGGATATGCTCTGAATGAAATCAACTATTTGAGAGGTTGATGTTAAATGAGGAAAGAGGAAGAATTTCTGCACACAACATAGATATTGCTGTGAGTCCTTCAGTATATCTGTGTTGTTTAGGTCAGAGCAAACCTAAATGCTCTCTATAGGTCAACAAAAATCTGTAGGTAGGGCTTTGGGCAGAAGTTCAGAGTGCTTTCTTCTTATCCTCTTCTTCAGAAATTAGGACACTTGTGGAGCTGTCTACCTTCATTTGGGACCCTGAGTCAAGAGTGATGCCTAAAAAATAATTTTTATTGATTCGTCTATCACTGGTGCCTGGGACAAGCACCATCTTAGCAGCCACCTTTGTCTCTCTCTTAATTCTTTCACTTCCTTTGCCCACTGATTAGCAAGGAACTGTTTGATTCTGACATAAATAGAGGAAGGGTCAATACATGGGGAGTGGTGAAGCTCCTTGCCACTAAGCTTGAAAACTAAGGAAAAAAGGAAGAGAACTATATGAAGAAGGTAACAACAGGCCCACTGGGTTTCAGATTTCAGAAGGATGAAGCATGGGATACTGACCAAACCTGTCCCATGGTAGTGTGATTAATGTATTGCAATGTTTATTTCAATACAGGCACTGAGAAGTTGTACAGAATTAGTACAGCCTGTGAAAGTTCTTGCTTCTGGCAAGTCTCTCTTTCCTGAAGAGTATACTACTTTTCTTTGAGTCAAGACAGGAGCATCACAAATTTGTGAAAGAAAAAGTGTTTCAGATTTTATAACTTCCAGCAGACACAGAAGATGATCTACAAGCCTCCTATATTAGTGAAATGAGGAGTTAGAGAGTCGGACAGAGCATATTTTGGATGAAAGAGGGTTACTGGTGTATAAACAATTCTCCTAGAGGCTGCTGAATATCATGCCTGGCTTTTACATTGTTTTGTTTCCCAAACAACACTGTGTATATATGGAAATATTCAGGATCTTTAAAATGCTCCTAGATGCCCGCACAGCTGAGTCACACCTGAGGTGTCAGCAGGACAATTCAGTGTCATGTCTGAACTAATGCCACCTCTCACATGTCCAGCTTAGCTGTGCTGAGAGGTCTTAGTAGCAAACCAATAGGATAGCAGTTTTAGCAAAGCTTGAGATTTAAATCTACAGAGATTGCCCACAATAGTGTAATCATGTTGAAGAACTGAGTCTGGATTTTTCTGTATTTTTTTCTCTGCTCTTTCAGTGCCACAAATGACATGTGAAGAGGATTTGGCTTTTCACTGTGCCTCCATCTTTCTAACTTATACTATTAGTGAATATGGGAGGGTCAAGATGGCTGGAGAAACTATTCCTCCCATTGACAAACAGGTATCTCATCTTGCAGACAAGTGACTGAGTTGTTCTTCCCCGTTTCAAGGTGGGCCACACAACATTTCAAAAAAACCCAACCTCCTAAAAAAGCAGTGTGACAAATCTCTCTCAACCAGTTTTACTTCTGTTCCCTCTCTGAAAGTTTTAAGTTAGCTAATTTGGGTTACAAGCTATATACAAAACCCTTGGGTTTTGGTAGCAGTCCAAGTTGGTAGCTTATGAGAAGTTATTGTGTTCAGATGACTTCTGAGTGGGGACGTAAATTCAATATGTTGCAGGCTGCAGCTGTTAGATGGAGATTGCAGTAATGTCCCTGAAACACTGAGTTAAAAAAAATAGCAAAGTTGTTGGATTTGAATAAATGGGGGTGTTGCTCTCTGCCCTTGTGTAGTCCAGTACATATCAAAGTCCCCCTTCCTTTAATAGCAGGAAGGAAATAAGATCTGTATCTCTTGGGAACATACTTCTAAAACTGACTTTCACTTCCATTCCTGTGTCTCCTTTCAGTCCCTCTGAATAGTAACAATTCACATTCTCACATTTTAGTCACACCAGCCTGGATATTAGATCACTCCAGGGTGTTGGTTTTTGGTCACGGTCTTACTAACGTCTTAGTTTGAGTGTTGGTGTTCCTCTCCCATGTTCAGGTGCCTAATACGGATTGTTATCACCCCAAAACAGTTACTTTGGATCCCAGCCCAGCATGTGTGGGCATTGGCAGCACTTGGATATTTATAGGGCTTTCTACTTCCTCCTTTTCTTTGGACCACTTTCTTACTACAAGAATTCCTGATTTCTTCCAAGCATCAATGAATGCAGCCCTTCTAGGGTGGTGTCTGGGCAGGGGTTGTTATGTATGTAGCTTCCCAGCTGCCAGGGCCAGTGCAAACAGGCATAGCACAGCACTGACCTGCAAGGCACTGAGGAAAAAAAAAAAAAAAAAAAAGGTACTACCTTTTTCACACCCTTAGATCTAGTTTTAGGAGATTACTTAGCCTTGTTGATTTATTGTGTCATTATTAAACTCAGATATCTTGACGTCTCAAGTGCCAGTGGAATTCGGTTAGAGAGGGAGAGAGAGTCAAATGCCCTGAACATTGTCTTGGTTGATAATTTCCTCAGATCTATAGAGTGGCAGAAGGGTGGAACTTTCAAACAGTACAGTACTAGTTTTCTTTTGATCCATTCTCTGAAAGGTGAATCAATAAAATCTGATTCTTACAGAAATCTTTACAATTGCCACTTAAAAGTTTCATTTTACTTCCCAGGTGCTCATGGTGGAGAAGGACATCAGCAGAGGTAGTTGTTTGACAGGTCCTCATGTGCATAGTAGCTCAAAGCATTTGCTGACAGGCCAGCCAGCTGACAATGGGAATGCAGAGCAGAAAATTCCCTTTTTCTTTCCCTTGCTGGTGATTCTGGCTGGGTTTCTCTGGCTGTTCCACTCAGATGCCATTTTCCTCAAAAAACTGTAGGAATCTGGTAACTCTGCCTCATTCTGAAATTTCAGTTGAAATCTGTCAGTATGTCTCTGTTTAGAGTTCAGCACCAGAAATATGATTTTAGAAGCTTTGTTTCCTTTGGAAGCCAGAGGAATAATGTGAACATTAGATCTGAGATGCAGTAATCAAGACTTGGGACTACAAGGAATGGAGCAGAACCCTGAATGCATGTTTGGAGAAGGAAAACCTGCAGTGGACATATTTTGAGCATTTCTTATCAGAAGGCACTAAGAGATTAGGCGCCATTACTTGAATGAGTCCGTAGCATGCTCTGTGTCTCATTAACAGATGGTTCTAAAAGGCAACTGTGGAAATGCAAACTCATGCATGTTTGTGCTTGCTCTGCTTGTGCCTCTCCTGGCAGCACTTGCTGGCATAATCTGTCAGAAATTAACCTTTTGCTTGAGGTATTGTTACAGAGGCTGGTATAATTCATCCCATTGCCTGGGAAAAATCTCTGTCTAACCCCTCCACACACTTCCCTCCTAGAAGGAATTATGTCAGAATGGTAGAGATGGGTGTAGGATCTCACCCTTGTGATGGGCAAACTTTCTTCTCCCACACTAAGTTTTTCTGTGCTTTCATTGCCAGGATTGTCCACACAATCCTCTACCCCAATTACCCATTGATTAGGGCTCCTCTGGTAATCTGCCAGATGCAGGTTTGTTACCAACAGATGGCAGAAAGCATTTGAGGTAATGAGAGAAAGGATAACGATTGCTGATCTGCATAATAATCAGCTTGTGAACAGGTTTCATGTTTTTTTTTCTGTTTCCACTGGCTCAAAGATTGCACTGTCGGACAACCAGGCATCTTCTCTTGAGTTAAAGAAATTATAAGGGAGGAACCAATTTCATCCAGCTACTGTTAAGATTTCTGGAGATACACACACTCCCCACCACACAGATTAAGATTTTAGCCAAAGACTGCACCTGGAATGAACATTCAGTCCTCCTGTGATCAAGACCTCTAACTGACCAATGTAGTCAGAAATACTTTCTTTTTTTCTGTTTTCTGAGACCATTTCCCCCACTTCTATCACAAGGCAGGAAGATCCTTATCTCCCTTGGACCAGCATCACTTTTGCACTGTATAATACCTAGTCTGAAAAAAATTACATCATCCTTCCACATGTTTTGGAGTTCTTCAACCAAATTCTGCTGCTTTGCACATTGACAGAGCCACATACAAGTCTACATCTAAGCTATTCCAGAGTCCTTGCAGGAAGAAGTCTTCTCTGGAATACCCTAGAGCAGTGTTACTGGAGTTATGTATCTTGTAACACCAGTTTCCTATGCTGCACAAGACCTTCAGTACTGATTTCCCTGTTTGAAATCTATAGGGTACATAGACTCTATTACTACCTGTCCCTATCTGAAATGAGCCATGTAACACTCACTCAAAAATCATTTTGGTGCCATTTGCTGTGACTTTTGGCAAAGGATTTGGATTGAAGAACTTTTCTCAAAAAGTAGCCTTACACGTGTGGTTACTAATGCTGGGCTGTTCTTTATTCCCCAGGCAAACTGGAAGACACAGCAGACAAGTTTCCATTCATCCCCTTTATTTTGCAAAATCCCTTCCTTCATTTAAGCTCTAGATGGAGATTTTTGAGATTCAGACTTGATTCCATAGAATAGTAAATGCAGATGTTTTCCCTGATCAACCTTTCTGTTTATTCTGGGTGCTGATAATGCAGCAGTCTCCTGCCTGTTCTCTGCAAGGATGGTATTTATCATGTTCTCAGCTGTATCTCTTGTCACTAATAATTTTAACATCTGAACCTTACAAGGCAATCACTATCTACTCCTGTCCATGTGTTGTGGGTGTATCCTCCCTCTCATGGAAGAGAGGGAGGATTTCTGGTTTCGAGTTCATACTCCAAAGGACAAGGCTTTACTATTAAGTCTTGAGGCCCTGCCACAGACATTGCTGTTGGTTACAGCATTTTCCTGTCTGTAGCCTGGTTTCTAAGGAAACAATGCCTGGGCATCTGAGCTTGTGCACATTTATTATATCCTTTTTTTTTTTTTTTTTCTGTCTCTGTGTTTTTTTCTCTATGATTTCTGAATTTATTTGCCTAGTGCAATTTTATTTGACACATACATTTAAAGTTACTGACTTATTGTAAGCTTCCTGAAAATAGATGATGGGGAGTGACTCTAAAGACAAACAACCATGGTTGTATTTGCTCAATATTTGAGATACTAGACAATCTCTATGAAAGAAAAATAGGGGAGACTGTGGCCGGAGGAAAAACTTCTGATGCTGGAACTTGTTAGACACATGAGAGTTCAAATGCTAATTCATATAACAGCCATCTTCTTTAATTTGACTTCTGCAGTTGTTAGTGAAAACTAGTCACAGTGGTCACTGTGAGGGGAAAAAGCCCCAAGTTCCTTGTATTTTTCAGAGACTATGACTGTCCTAATTTAGCACCACTGCAACACTACAGACTATCCTTGTAGATGCCTGCAAGACAGTTATTAACATGCTTACCGATTTATTTTCTGAAAAGAGAATGGCTGAACCATGTCCTGTGTTAGAGAGGGAGTGATGTTTGTGAAGAAAGATGGAGCTTTTAGCCATTCTGTTGAACAGGTGACCCCTGATTAAGTTGGGTCTTGCCCAGAAGCCCTGCAGGGAGAGAGAAAAGCCTGAGGCAGAGATTTCACGTGCATCTGAGCTGGCTTTTGATTCTTCTGGTTGATGATACCAGTGGGCAATAGATCTGACAAGGTATGTGTAGGGAGGGAGGAGGTGAGAAAAGGGAAAGGACTTTCACCTCTTGGTAACAGTGAGCTATTTAATTTGCTGTGTCTCAGGCTGCCGAGAGTTTGGATATATAAAGATAATGTGTATTCCAAAGGCAAGATCACTCTTGGTGGAAACAATAATCATGACAAATGGGAGTCAACTGCGAGACTGTGTGTATCCTGACAGCAGCATGCTGGGTGGAAAACAGACTTCTTGGAACTGATCAGAGTGTAAGTAAAAACAAGTGTGTGGGGGTGGAGAGGAGTTGGGTTTGGGTTTTATGTTTCTTTCTCCCAAAGAGCACTGTGTATTAATGCCTCTTTCTTTACTTCTTTCTTTACCCAGGGACCTGCCTGGTGTTAACTGGTTGCAGGGTAGTGGGCAGACTTTAAGGTGCAGTACTGTTGCAGGGTTAGGTGTTCTCTGCCATGGGAAACAGGCACACTGTGGCAGGACCTGGGTCTGCACAGGCCACTTGGGAGACAGGGACAGCACAGGCTGCAGGTAAGGGGCAGAGCTCTGTCAGGCAGCAGAGACTGGGGGAGGTGTCCCTTGTTCTTAAAGGGACTTCTTTAGCTGGGTTATGGGTATCTGCATCTGGGGAAGGGGGGTGTTCCAGGAGAAGAGATGGAATCTGGACTGTGTCCATCTCCCCTCATCCCGATAATCTTTGCAAAAGACAGCTGCATTTGTTAGCTGGTAGAGCAGGGTTACTTGACCGATTTGTTATTGGTTACAGATACCTAAATGCTTTCTCTGGCCTTAGTCTTTTTTCAAATGAACACAACCAAAAGGAGTAAGAGGGACTGGGGAATAGGGAAGTCACATTTCTACATCTTTCTGTCTCATCCTTATTTGCATGTGCTTGTCCAGAGTGCTGTTGAACACCTGTGTTTGCTGCTGCTGAAATTGTGTCTTGGGACTTTTTGGAAAGTTTATTAAAGGGGTTTATTATTTATCCAGTACACCTGCTTTCACTTTCTTCCTTCCCTCCTTTTATGGGAAGCCTCATCAATGCCACTTTTAAGGCTTCAGAGACAAACTACTACAAAAATATTGCCAGTGGCTTCATAGAAAAGAGTGGCTGGCACAAGGCATTTCTAATTCCTTGTAGTGCTTAACTAACTAGTTTGAGAATGCTGAGCTATTCATTAACACACATAACAACAGTACTGTGTGCTGCTTCAAAGAGGGAATTTAAGCTCTGCAACTGTCCTACTGAGACATTTTATTGCCTTTGACTTGAGAGCCTTTCTTCCTAGTGAAGATGTCTGGCTTCACAAGTGCAGGTTGCTTCATTTACAGATGGCACTCTTTTAATTCGTCTTTAAAGGGGCTTGTTCATAGCAGCCCCAACTCTAGAGTGAAACTGATTGTGTTTTGTGTGTCGTGTGGTGGATGATTCTGAGAGAGGACTGGATACTTGTAGAGGCTAATCTTCAATAAGAGCTTAAAGGAAGATTTGCAACCACAGAATGGTGTAAGTTTTTGGGTCCTCCACAAAGCATTCCACTCTGCTATACATCCTGAGTCTTGGTCAGGCCATCATAAGGCAGGACACTTTATAAGTCTGTCAGTGCTCCAAAGGTCTAGAGAATTGCTAAGAGCTGCAGAGTAGGGATAATGCAGTAGTGTATAGGGAACAATTAAGCTGAGATGTCTGAACTGATTAGCTGTTCTGACCCTTCCCAAAATAGTTACTTGGCAGTGCTGTTAGCTGGGGAAGATCACAGAGAAAAGTCACTGCTCACACTCTTAGAGAACAATTTCTCTTCTTGAACCAGATGGAACAGCTTTGCCGAGTAGGAAAGAGGATCTGGTGGTGAGCAGCATCTTGCCTCTTGCTATTTAGCAGAAGATATCAAAAACTCCACATTGTGGTCTTGACTTTGATACATGAGAGTGGTACAGGAGCTGCTATGCCACTTTACCTGATGGCAGCTGATCCTGCAGTGAGGGTGCTTGAGGGAGATGTGGTAGATGGCGGCAGGAAGAGATGGGGAAATTGTTTCATAGATATCACAGTTTAATCTGCCACCACACATGACAAGTGCCACAGTTCTAGGTTTCATTCAGCAGGGCTCCAATTTCTGCTCTCACTCACTGGGTTGACCAAAAGAAAGTCTATTTTTCTTGGGAGTAAATTTTTTTGAGTATTGATGTTTTTTCACTTCCCCTCTTTTTATAATGTATCACAAAAAACTCTTCATGCAGTCAACACCTTTTTCTTAAAACTGATGCAAACCAAAATAAAATAGTTCATGATAAGTTACCATCTGCTTAATGCTGTTGTTCTTTGAAGGTGTAAAAAACTGAGGACGTCTTCCTGATGTCTTAGTTCTGATGCTTGCCTACTCTGTGGTTTTTTGAGTCACATAATGGTATGATAAAATAAGAAGAATGGTACCTTTGGCAGATGGCTGTGTGGCTATCTCAGGCTCTCAAAGCCAACAGGAATATAAGACAGGCTTACTTCTGAGTCAGAAAAAGCTCTGTCACCATGTTTGTGAAGTGGATAGGGAAAGGAAGGTTCCCAAAGAAAGTCTGTTGGAGATTTTCTGTCCTCTGCCTGGATTGCTGCCAGAGCTGGTGATGGAATGAACGCTGCAGCAGATTAAAGTTACACTAATCCAGATCATCCAGAAATGTGAGACCTCCAATCATTCATGGGGAGGCCAGAAAATTACACTGTTGTCATTCTAAAAAAGAAAATACTCTTTCCTAAGGTTCCACTGGGACTATCATATAGCAATTCAATCCAGTGACCTTATAGTGAGCACCTAGGAAGTCCTTGGTGATTTCTTGCTGCCCTCGCTTCATATCTTTATTCCTCAGGAAATGAGCAATACTTTGAAGGCTGCCATCTGGGGACAGCATACCCATTCAGTATTGCACCTTGATTAATACTTAACTTCTGAAAATTGTTATTTATAGAAACAGTACCTGCAGCGCTTGAGGGTGCAGATACATTGCTTGAGCATTAACAAACAATTGCCAGCACAAAATCTCAGCAGGGCCTGGACTTACAGAGCACCTCTGAGGCAGGCCATGCTTGTACAGACAGCTTTATTTCAATCACAGCACACTTTAAGCTGTGAAACAAAGTTGTGCACCGGAATGACACCAGCTGAGTTCCTTTTCCCTGCCTAAAATACAAGCTTGGATTTTTTTTTTCACTTACCCCCATCTTGGGGTGTTTTCTGTATTACATCAGCGCATCACCTTGAATAATCTGAGATACCTCATGACTGTCTTTTTTAATCTGTCCAGAACTATTCTCTCTGGCACGCAGAACAATTTGAGCTTCAGTTTGGGCTGATGCTACAGAAGAAATGCAATTGTAGTGAGTCAAAATAGAGTAAGGGGGAGATCCTTCTCTGAGGACATGGCATGCTGGGACTGAAAAGCTTTATGGGTATACAAGAAATAACACTGAGTGATTCACTTGCAGTCAGTCATGTGAGTTTCTTTGGCAGTCTGTGTCTGGTTTTCCTTGTTATAAAAAGCAGCAAATGCATGTCCACCAAAAATCTGTGCAGGAGTGGTTAATTTTTATTAGGCTCTTAGGTATAAACAAGAGCAACAGGGCTGTGGAAACTTACAGATTTTTCCCCTGGGAAAAAGACAACCCTCATGGAGAGTTGGACTATTCATCTCTCTTGTTAGCTTTCATAAAATATGAATAATTATAGGAGCAAAAATTGTAGGAAAGCAATGAATGGATGCGTTCCTGCATGTTTGTTTAGATGTTGCAGGTCAGGCAAACTCCTGAGGAAGAAGCCCCCAGGGCTTTCAAACAATCTTGCCAGCTGGAGGGCATGAGGCCAAGGAATTTTGACACTTAGAAAATGAAGTTCTGCTGCTTCTGTTTTGGGCCTCCAGCATTTTTTAGACTTTCTTCTATAGCAGAGAAGAACAGAAACTAACTTTGAAAACACAAGTATTTCATCATTGTCTTCTTTCAGAGTCTGGGCTTTAAAACAACATTTGAAAAGAAAGATGTGAGAGTTGTGACAGTGACTATTCCATCTTGCTTTTTCAAGTTCTTCTGTACAACTGTCACATAAAAAGACACAGCTCTGACCTAAAAGTGAAGTCATACTGCACAGCCACAGCTGTGTCATGTGGCATGCCTGCCACAGGCTCTCAAAGTCGCTCAGGTTTGTCTATTGGGCCCCCATTCTCAGAACTTTGTGTCTCTTTTCTGTGTAAGTGATACCCTTTGCCTTTTGCAAGGAGAAAAGTTAATGCCACTCCTTGTCTAAAGCAGTGCCATTTTTTCCTTCAATGAGCCCCTGCCAAACACTGTATCTGAAAAGAATCTTTATTGTGTGCAAATATTCATCTGTAGCTCACAAGCTGATTGATCCCCTGTGGGTCAAGGGGAGAGTGCCAGGAAAGGGAAGAATTTGATTCTGCCTTTTCAAGACTAATCCTGAAATGCAAGTGTTTGCATGCTGGAAAGTATTTCTGTACATTTCTGAGAATTATGAATATAATCCAATACAGCTGTTGTGCTAGCATGTCCCTTCTTCTCCTCTGGCACCAGATGTGGGCCCCTGGATTTTGAAGACCTGTATAAGAAGCCTCCACACCTGGTTGTACAAAGTGTTTCTGCTGGCAATGAAACTCAGCAGGACTCAACACCCTGTAATAGTGTTAGTGCCCTTTGTGCTACAGAAAGTCCTGTTAAACTTTGGCCAAGCATAGGGCACTCAGTTTGGCTTCCTCCGAACTGTCACAAAGTGTAAAAGGACGTGCTTAGTAAAAAAAACCCTCACCTTTGTCTTGTTGGGAGCATTGTAGCTCCTCAGTCTTTATCTGGTGTTGGGATATTGCTAGAATTGAGTGTTGTTCTGTCTGCTATAGACTTTTTCCTGAATGAGATTGATTTGCAAAAAGCAATGACACTGGGGGAAGATAAATAATGTGTGTGCTATTTTACCAGGTTGTATTTGCTACAGTTCTATGGGAATGTCTTCTTGCTTTTCTTGGAGAGAGGAAAGGGTGGGGAATGAGGGTCTTGTGGGGAGTGAGGTTGTGGAAAGGAATATCCACCATTTTACTTTAGTTTAGCCATGTTTTTTAAGCTAAAAGAGAGATTTGGAAATCCTAACTGCTCTTGCAACCCCCACTATATAATAATTCAAGCTGCTCACAAAGCTTACAGGCTCCTCTACCTCTCCAGTGCTGTTTTTTAGCCATGGAGAAATCTATAGTTCTGGCCCTGTGGCATTTTTTAGAGGCATGGGGATGTTAATGCCAGAATCTTGGCAACTTTCCAACCAGAGTAATTACATTCTGCCGACCTGAAATTCTTCCTGCTTCTACACAAGGTCGCTTTAGGCACCAACAGGGCCAGTTGGTTACAACCCTGTGCCCTGCTTTGCCCTGCCCCCCATCCCTTCGGGATAGCCTTCAGCCACCTTCCCCTCAAAGGCACAGAGGGCTCCATGCTCACTCTAAGGTACCCAGTGCCCCGTAAAAATTGGGTGAAGGAAATGGGCCTGATCAAATCCCCTGAACTGCTGTCATCAGGTTTTGAAGTATGACCTGATATCCCACTTCCTTTGATAAGTCAGGGGCAGGTATTTTAACAGACAGTGGCTCTTTTCTTGTTTTCCCTTCAACCCCTTTGGAGCCAGCGTGGCACAGCTAATTCGTGGAGGAAATTACATTTATTACTTCTCCTAGCAAATGCGCCCTCTCTGCAATGCTGTTTCGTGCAGTGTAGGGCAGATGCAAGTCAGCCAGCCCATTTTCCTAATTTCATTTGGAAGGATCAAGAGACACCATGCTGGCCTCCCAAGCTGGGGGCTCAGTCTAGAAAGAAAAGGCACAGCAGGCTCCCGCATTGATGGAATCTATGGCATCGCCCCAAATGTTGGTTGTCCAACAAGAAAAAAATCTCAAGGACAAAGCATATCCTTCCAAAACCAAAACAAACTGCCCCAACAAAGCCAAACCTGCCTTTGTAACAGCCCTGACTGGGAGGAAGGGATCTTGAGTTGAGGCAGTAACTCAGCTGTTGTTTCAGTGTAGATCCGCTTGTGCTGACTTTGCCTTCCCACCCTGCAAGGCAGAGCAGAAAAACCCCTTGACCAGGAAACCCTGATATTCAAGGCAAATCTTTTCTCATGTCCTGCCTGCAGTCTCCACTGTGGCTGTGAACAGACCTAAATCTCCAGGCACTAATCCCACAGGTCTTTGTGTATTAATTCTTTACAGTGGCTCCATGCTTGCTTTCCTCTTATGCTTGGATTCTCTTTGATGTCCCAGCTTGCAGGTTTTTAAAATGACACAACCTAGGAAGGATTTGGGGAGAGGATAAAACATGCGTGAGAGAAATACTGGCCAGCTTTGGAGCTGTTTTTGTTGTACGAAAGAAAATGAAGTTTTCCTCATCTACACACTCTGTTTTCTTTTTATCCTCCTTTGCCTCTGGTTGTTTATCTTAAGGAGATGGTGTTAGAAAGAGACACAGTAAACATGTCTGATAAAATTATACAAAGGTGGTTTGAAGAGGTATCAGGATGGTC
The DNA here is from genome assembly GCA_013389925.1 of Aegithalos caudatus. NCBI lineage: Eukaryota > Metazoa > Chordata > Aves > Passeriformes > Aegithalidae > Aegithalos > Aegithalos caudatus. Next base: position 113,012 of record WEIU01005638.1, on the reverse strand, counting down.
CTTCAAGCTTTTTTAATTCAGCAGTGCTGTCAAAACAAATATTACAGAACTTTTTCTCAAATTGGTCATTCTTATTTGAAAATGGTAAAAAGTCAACAATCATGCAGAACAAGCATCCTCACCAGCTTCACCTCAGACTGAATTTAACACTTTGTATGGGTTTAAAAAACTTCTGTAAGAAGTCAGGAAAAGAAAGTATAATTGCATTTCTACTTTAATCAAACCTAAGGCAGCTCTCTATGAAGATTCAATCTTTTCAGTGGATGAGGTTAGATTTGAAGCTGTGTCTTGAAACACATAAGATGGATGTGCCAGGACAAAGTCTGGTTTTCAAATAACTGCAATCTCATGAATAGCATGCATCTAAATAGCATAGCTAAGGATTAAAAAGACTGATCTAATAGGAAAAGCAGATGACCACCTAATATTAAAGCTGTTTTTAAAAATGTATTAACCCAATTTCTAACCTCGCAGTCAGCTGCCTCAAAATTCTACTGCCTTTGGCTTCGAGCCAAAGCATCACTGTGCTACACAATATTACAATAACCTATAGACAAATTTAGAAAACAAAAGAAAAATAGAAATCAGCATATTTGAAATTCCGATTGTGATCTCTTGCTATTGTGTTTTTATTCTCAGTGTGCAATACCATTCACCATAAGCCAAGGCAGAGACAAGTGGTATGTCATTGCTCCGGTTCTGGGGTTTTCAGGTGTGCCCAGCTGTGCCTCTGGAGTGCCAGTCAGAGGTGGGGTGTGGGCAGGCTTCAGCACATCGTGCTGTCTTAATCCCTGCAGAATTTGGCCCCTGCAGCTCTTCCCCTGATGACACCATGCTTCAACAGAGAATTTGCTAAATTACCAGTTTAGGAAGTGGTGGGGAGACTGCAAGACTGGCTAGGTAAAGAAGGGCACGTCTGCTGGCAGGCAAGAAAGCAAGGCAAGGAGAAGGGTGAAGCCTGCAGATGGGAGAATTAGTGCCTGCTGTTTGTGGGGCAAGGGCAGAAGGAGCTCTTGCCAGAAATCTGGTGCTGGCAGAGGGATACATACGCACACGCACACACACGGAAGGAAGCGTGTGTGTATTCACGGGTGCATATGGCTGAGTCCATGTGCTTAGACATGTGGCATGTTTATGCAGATTCCCTATATGTATAAACACACCGGGAAGAGGTCTGCCTTTTCAGAAGTGATTCACAGTTTGGGGTAAGCTAACACATTGCTTCCACGCAGCTTGCTTTGTCGGAAAGAGTCTGGTTCCTTCTGCCCTGCAATCGCAGCCCTCTGCGGAGCAGGCAGCGGTTATCTCGGAAGAGGCCTGGTGTGCTGGGAGCCGAGCGCGGGGCCCGCGGTGCTGCTCAGCGCCCGTGCGGAGCAGCTCCTGGGCCGTGCACTGCCAAAGCTGACACTGTTGCTGCATCCACGCTGAATTTTAAGAGCAGCCTCAAGGCTGGGCCTGAGGCCAAATTTGCCGACTGTCCACACGCGGGACTGGGTTGAGGGTGAACCAGCGAGCATATTCAAGGAAAGAGCCTTGAATGAGCTCTGTGTATTTACTTGTCACACAGGCAGGTCCCTGCGTGCCGTGCCTGCCCCATCTGCTCTTGTGGCGATGGCACATGACTGACAGGCGCACAAAATGCCCCAGTCCCTGCCTCAGTTGTCACCTGCCACAGGGGCAGCTGGGATTAGAGCTCCGCTGCAGTTCAAGGCTAGTCGGGCTTCCATCCCCTCCCTGGTTTGGCCTGCTCAGGTGCACGTTTTTGCAGCTGTGTAATGTCAGGGAATGCTTTTACCCCTTTTGTAGTTCATTCACCCCTCCAGAGCCAGGTTCCTGCTGTCTGCCACTGCTGGGACCTTTCAGGTTCCCAGGTGGAGGGCCTGGGTGGGACACAGCTTTGTGTCCAGTGCCACGGTACCGAGCTGTATCTACACACGCGTGCAATGCAGTACTCGAATGCCAGGAAGCACTGTGCATCAGATCATCGCTGCTCAGACGTGCTATAAAGTTTTCTAGTGACCCAGTAGAAAAGTTTCTAGTATTGAACTAAGCATAAAAGCATAAATATGATGATTTACCCATAAGATGCATGAACTGGAAAATCTGCATGTCAGCCAAATCTTGTCTGGCATCAGCTTGAGGTACTGCATCAGCAAATTGCGAAATGAGGTTTTTTTCCTCTAAAATTCAGTTTACTTTGAAAAAATAAGCAGCATACATCTGGCCACAATTATACTATTAAGACAGCAACAAAACAGAGATTTGGATTTTTTGTTTTAGTTGTTTAGGCTCGGGAATGATTACTAGTTTAGGTGCCCCACTTTTTTTCTTTTTAATCTTTGAAGCTCTTAATGCCACATATCAGTGTGCATATCAAAATGGCATTTTAGTGTTACACTGGACAGGGATCAGTCTAGAAGCAGTTTATGATTTATAGCCCCACTTCAATGCAAGCACTTTAAATAATTTGATGAACTCGGGCTGAGTTCAGTTTCAAGTCCTCATGCTACAGATGTCTCCCAACTTTTCTTATTGATGGATTTGCCATGAGAAAGGGGCATCTTGGAACCAAACACATAGCACAAGTTAAAAACACAGAGCTTAAAAGAACTACATCAGCAGTTAAGCACCTCTAAGGCAGATAAAAATAGGCAGAGATGGCATAAGAGTATCTGAAATATCCCTTTCCAGCCCTGTGATGCATCCTCATAATTTTCTCATGCCTAAATGGAAACTCTGTCACTTGTCAAAAATCCAAAGCATTCTTGTGTGCTGCAGACAGTTACAGTGAACCACCACCACCAGAGTTTCAAGCTGCTTTCAGGATTGCAGCAAAACTGTAGACTGCAAACTCTGCTTGCTTGTCCATGTGGAAAATGCATCAGCAGCAGCAGCTTCCTGGGTCTGAAGGGGTGCAGGAGACAGGAGCAGCCCTGAGCTGCCTTAACATGTGTGTGTTGGGTGATTGCTGCCTTGTGATATTCCACAGCCCAACAGCCGATGGATGATTGTGAAAGAGTTGTCCCCTCATGGATGTAGGATTCAGTACTGCCTGACACATGGAGTGCAGAAGGTGCATCCTCCAGCTTCTCCTCTAATTTATGCACATTGTAAAGCCTGTCATCCCCAGCATCTGAAAAGGCATTGGCCCCATATTCCACTGAGGACAAAAGCACCAGCCTGTTCCTGTGACAGTAGAAAGGCTCAAGGAATTCTCTCTGTCCATTTTTTTTTTTTTTTTTTTTTTTGGTAGAACTGGATTTTTTATATGAGTCTTGGTTAGAAATTTATGCTGCTGGTTTTGGTTTGTTACAGGTTCAACTATAGTATGGATTTGGCCATATTTGTTGTTCTGGACACAGACTTTCTGGAGGACTCCAAATGAGGGGGTGCAAGAGAAAGAATTACAGATGTCACTGTACATCTCCTTTTACTGTGTGAAGTCCTGAGGATCATTTGAAAATCTTGAATTAAGGTCTTTGTGTTTTCTGTGCCAAGCCTCAGTTAAATTTGCCAGCATGACCCTCTGCTCTCTGGATCACTCTAGCACTAAAAACTAAAGATGTCAAACCAGTGTCAGAGTGATTTGCAGCAGCATGTGTGTGATAAGATAGAATTAGAGGGAATTCTACAAAACTGGAAATTGAAATTGCTGTAGAAACTGTGAAGAATTTTGCCACTCATCAGGCAGTGGGTAGAGTCCAGTTGCTGTTTGTGGCACCTGGCAAAACAAGACAGATGCCCTTTGGCCTGTGGGTTGGGCAGGTTCTTGCTTTGAATATATAGGCATTAAAACCCAATTTGTGGTAAAAAGGGNAAAAAGAAAAAAACCCAACCAAACAGGAAATATCTTAAGAAACTGTTACAAAACAACTAGCAGAAAAACATCTTGCCTGTATTTAAACAGGGAGAAGAGGCCAGACACTAGCCTGGCACAGGAAGTTATCAGACATGCTGGAAGCAGTGGGATGCTTAGCAAACTTAAATGGCCAGTGGGCTAAAGACAGCACTGGGCTGAGGGAATGCCTCCAGCCCACCTAGGAAAAGGGGCTTCCAGAGAACAACAGATGCTTCCCTGTAAAGGGCACCATGGGCTGGATTTCAGGAGGGGGGACAGAATGTAGTGTTGCTTGTATGGTTTGTTCCTGCCTTTGAGCACATCAGAGGAAAGCTCTCTGAATTAGTCCCCTTCTTACTGATTGCCCTTGAGTCAGGACTGCAACAAGATATTTTGCCACCAAGGTACGTGTCATGTATTTTCCCTCAGTTCTTCCTCCTCTTTTTCTAGGCTCCTGCCAGCTGCATCCACTTACTGGGGTCAGCCAGCATGCCAGGAGCAGCTGATGGGTTTGAGCACATATGCTCCCCCCAGCAGTCCTTGCTTGAACTGGCCCCCAGCAGAGGGTGGGATGCAGAGCTGAGAAGTTCCACATGACCAAAAAATGAGACACTTCTCTTCTGTGTAACTAATCTAATGTCAAATTGGAGGGATGGAGGGAAACGTGTATGTCAAGCACAGTAAGTCTACAAGTCTCTGCATGACATTCCCTCCCACTACAACACATGCACAAACTATTCCCAGATTGCAAATATAGCTGATTAACTGTACTCATTATTTGTTTGGCCTAAGTAAAGAGTTAGGTGTTTGAACAGATTGTTTGGCAGAATTCAGGAAGCTGAGTTCAGGTTGTAACCCCAGAAATTCCTACTTGCCTCTCTCCCCCTTAGCTAAAATCCACCTCTTTTTTTTCCCCACCTTCAAAAGAAATCCCCAGAAAAGGCTTTGTTTTAGTGCCTGTTATCCCCAGAACTCACCTAACCCATTCCAAGGTGTGTATTTGCTGAGAAAAAACACAGGATGTTGGGGAATAGTTTTGATGGCTCCTATTAGAAAGTTTCACTGTGTGGGAAAGAACTCAACGCTCATGAAGCCAGAGGATCTTGTGCAAGAGGGATCCTCACTCTGCATCCTCTTGGGAGCACAATCCCCCTTCTCTGCTGAGCTGCCTTCCTCTGTGGGAAGTGCACACTTCCCCTTTAGCCAGTCTGGGGGTTCTCATTTACATCTCCAAGGTGGAGCATTCTTCTGAGGAGATTCAGAGTGCTGCCACAGCCTGTTGATCTGGACTTCTTTCTGGATCCTGGGCATCAGGGAACTAGATGTGGCTACACCAAGTCCCTTAGCTTCCTTGAGATGGGGTTAAAACTCTTTGCACTTGGTGCTGAGTATACCCTGGTGACATTTCAGCTGTGTATTTAGTAGTATAGAGGTAAAAATCAAATTGAAATGTTCCTTGACCATCTTTTCCTAAATCTGAAAGGTAGGACCCTTCACCTGTTTCTTGGCATTGTCAGCCTCTCCTGCTCTCTCTCCCTGTTAAAACACTTCTCCCCTTTATGGTGGTTTTTGATGAGAATCTGAAGGGGCTTTCTCATTTTGGAAAGTATCTTGCTGGATAGGCCCTTCTCCTATCCCAAAGTAGTCTTAAATCAGGCATCCAACTCCATCAGGTGAATTTGTACATGACAAATGTGATGGAGCCAAGCTCAGACACTGGCCAGGTCTGGAGCAGACTTAATCTGTCTGGAGCACTGTGGTGCAAGGTGAGCCCAGGTACAGCTCTGTCCACCTTTTCCTTTTATCAGATCCTTGTTCTATGCTTATCTGGTCTATAATGTGCCTGTGTGGCACGGCAGCAGTGCTGTGCGCACACCTGATGGGTTTGAGAGTGCAGAGCAGCATTTCAAAGCAATGAGGGATCATCTGGAACACTTTGGCTAAAGTCTTGCCAACTCCCAGAGCACAGACCAGTGCTACTGAATTTCATGCGATCCACTGTGTTCAAATCCAGAAAAAAACAGGAGAAAAATGCATCTAATGATACTAAGGCCAGAAGGATGTAGCTCAATCCAAGGTGGAACCTGGAGGAAGGAAATACAGTAGTAGTAGAATATGGAAGGGATTTTAAATTCTTGCAAACAAAGATACCTTTTGTGGCCATGGCCCTTCCTTCTGCTATATCAGCACTTTGTCGGTAACAGCTTGGGAGTCTGAAATCAGTTTCTAAACCCTTGACCTCTTAGTGTGAAAAAGCAGCAGCAGGCGGAGGTGGATTTACTGTGGATAAAGCTCCTTTCCACAAACTGTTTATCATTTAATATCAATCTAGGGACAAAAATAGCCATAAATCTATGTGAAGCATCTATATACTGTGTCCATTCTAATACTGAATGGGATGTGTCCCAGTCAAGTAGACTGTGGCTTTGCTGGGCTCTTACTCACTGAAGAGGTCTGCCAGAAAATTGGGAAAATTGCATTTAGACAAAAGCCAGATTATTCAAGTAGGTACTATTACATTTGTGTTTATCATTAAGGCTCCTACGTAAATGTAAAATATGTCATTAGCTTTTTAAATTTAGGTTATCTTTTAAAAATTGATACAACAAAGGCAAAGAAAACATGAAACATTTTGATAGATGTGATTTCTCCTGCCTTTATTCCTACTTTCCTCTCTTTGTCTGAGATGCCCTATTTGCAGATACAGTTAGAATAGACTTTCTTTTTTCATTTGGAAGGATAGAGACAGGATTGAGGACTGGAAAGTTCAACATCATCAACAGATCACCTTTTTTTTTTCTTTGCAGCACTGCATTACTGCTTGCTTAAGAGTGCTTACTCTGGTCCATATAGTGTTCTAGAATACAAATCCCAAAGCAGGTCTATGGCTCATTTTTCCTTATGGACTGCCTACAGAAATTGTTCTGAGGGTGCAAACCCCCAGATGATCAGGTATGATCCTCTTCTAGGAAATTCCAGTCCCCTGTTTCTTGGAGATCAATAGCTAACTGCACAATGTCCACCTCTAGCCTTCAAAGGCCGTTCCCTCTCTTAGGACATCTGTCTATCTCTCTTTCTGGTAGTTTTTCTAGCAATATCATCTACTCCATGGTTCTGAGCCCTGTTCCAAGGAGGCCTGGATAACTGGGCTGTTTTGTGGCTTTATGCCTGTGCTTGATGGAAAGTTATGTGCCAGAGAGCAGGAAATTTGCAGTTCTGGTTAGGCAGTGTTGTGCCCATGGCACTGTAAAATGAATGTATTGCTGCTCTGAGGCTTTTCTTTCCTGAAGGGAATTAGAGCCTCAGAAGAATGGGAATGAACATATTTGAGAGTCAGCAGTTGACAGCTGACCATAGCAGGGGCTCCAGGAACCACCTTCTTCAACACGTAGAAGGAAAAACTTCAGCAGCATTCTTCGGCCTCTGAAAGCTCTATGACAGTGACCACTAGGGTTTGGTGGGAAGTAATCTGAGCCTCAATTGTTTCTTGAAGCTTGGTCTTGCCTTCCCCAGTCATCTTCCCTTTCCCTTTCCCTTTCCCTTTCCCTTTCCCTTTCCCTTTCCCTTTCCCTTTCCCTTTCCCTTTCCCTTTCCCTTTCCCTTTCCCTTTCCCTTTCCCTTTCCCTTTCCCTTTCCCTTTCCCTTTCCCTTTCCCTTTCCCTTTCCCTTTCCCTTTCCCTTTCCCTTTCCCTTTCCCTTTCCCTTTCCCTTTCCCTTTCCCTTTCCCTTTCCCTTTCCCTTTCCCTTTCCCTTTCCCTTTCCCTTTCCCTTTCCCTTTCCCTTTCCCTTTCCTTTCCATTCCATTCCATTCCGATTTTTGTTTGTTTGTTTCATTTAGTGTTTTGTTTTGTTTTTGTTTCTTGGGTTTTTTTGTGGGTTTTTTTTCATTTCTGTTTTTCCCCCTAGCATATTTCATTGTATTCCAGGGGAAATCTAGGCAAAGTGGGTCTCAGTGATCTTCCATGCGAAGGCAGGGTCATTACAGCCTCTGATAACTTTGGTGCTGGGCAGAATGATGCCTTGGCAGTGTGGCTGTCTGCTCTGACCTGTTGTCTCTTGACACTTGTACCAGAGCATTTGTCTGCCCCTGTGGAGTATGCTGAGGCAAAGACTTGCTCTTATATTTCCCTGTCCCTGGAATGCTGCCCTGATTTGTGGAGAAGCACAAGTTGGTTATCTGATGAGAGTTCATGGCTTCCTTCTACTGCTGATTCCCACGTCATGTGACAAAAATCCTTCAACTCTTCCATGACACTGCAGCAGCATTCACCTGCCAGCTTCTCTGTGACCAGTGCTGCATTCTTGTAATGGCATTTCACCAGCCCACCCTGTCATAACAAATAGGCACCTTTGCCAAATAAGCCATGAGACTTTTGATCTGCCTAGGGCTACGTATGCCTAGCTGTCCAGGGAGCCTGCAGGATTTTGTCTCACTATTTTCTCCAAGCAGCAGCAGACATCCTTCAATCTTATATTGCCCCAGCTGTTGCTCGTTTTTATCCCAGACTCACCTCTTGCCTCCAGGGCTTCAGATGACCCCAAACATCTGGAGCATCTGGCACGCCTATGTTAGCAAGAGAGGACAGTCCTAGGCTCTCCAGGGCATGTGTGTTCCTGACTTCTTGCTGCTTAGGAAGTGTGGGGCTGGGCTGCTGAATGGCTCGTTGTCTGCTGTCTGCAATGCAAGCAGCATCTCCCCCTCCCCACACCCAGACAGACCCAGATGCCAGGGTCGGCAAGCGAGGGCACCACGAGGGGACCTGCCAGCTCTGCCACTGCAGCTGCTCCCTCTGTTGCTGGCAGCTGGGCTTGAATATTCATGGCAACAAAAGATTAGCACTGTGTATGCTTGGCACTGGAGACAGATAAACTTTCTTGAGGTGCCGGTGGCTCTGTTCTCATCCCATTCAAAGAGCTTGCTCCCTCTCCCCTGCTCCACTCGTCTGCCTCATCGACCAGCTGATTCTCTTGCTGTATAAATGGCCTCTGTTGGGAAAGGGAGGCGAGCAGCTTGATTAAGTATTCAGCAAAGTGGTTCGGAGTCCAGACAAACTAGCGCAGATCTTGCCAACACTTGCACCCAACTGGCACTGAGAAAAGCCAGGGAAAAAGCTCATTTTTAAATAGCAAAATTTTGCGAGGTATCGGAGTGTACTTATCAGCTGCTATCCCCTGATCAAGTAGTTTAGACTTTTAAGACTATCATTACCTCTGACTTCCTCTGGGGTTTAGGGGTTTGAGGATCTAAAGAACATTCAAGGGGACTTAGACTTTGCAGTGACTAGGAAACTTTTCAGTTTCATCTCACACGATTACTGATACATTCAAAATACTGTCTGCCACTTCTCCCTTCCTTCTCTGAACTGGTCTGGAAATGAAAAAAAAAAGGAAAAGAGAAAATATCAAACTAATGATTGTTATTAAATTATTGATGTTGATCAGAAGTGGAAGAGGAGAACTTTGTTACTCTCCCCCTTTTGTCAGCAGGTTATTGTTTCTGAAAGGAGCTGGGAGTTGTGAAGTTGAGAACACAGGACAATTGGCAACTTTGAAAATTGTCTCAAGTGAAGGGATGGGAAAATGGGAGCTGAGAGTGTGATGTGAGTGCTCTTGTGATCATCTAGGAGATGCCCTTACTTCCCCTATATCTGAACCACCCTTTCTTCCCTTCCTGGTATATTCTTTGGCAGTTCTCAAGTCCTCTATGGGCTGGCATGTTTGGCCCATAGCAGAGTAGTTGTTGATGTTTGGAAGGGAAACCTGAAGAGGTTACAGACAAACAATGTCTGGAGGTTGAAGAAGAATTGGTTAGAGATGACCAAGCAAACCATCAGTGTGATAGTGGTAGCACTCCAAAAGCATTCAGTATTTACAGAATCACAGAATCTGAGTCAGAAGGGACCCAGAAGGATCAAGTCCAATCCTTAAGTGAATGACCCACACAGGGATCAAACACATGTATGCAGAAGTGGTTTGGCTATTGGGCTACCTTGCTCTTTCACCCATCACATCTTCCTTCTCCCACCCAATAATGGTGGTGGCAGCTGGTGACAACTGAGGTGCTGTGGTCCTTCAGTGGTTCTGCTGGGTCTGTGGTGCTGCAGCTCTCCCTTGGGAAGCATGTTGCTCCCATCACATTTTGTGCCAAGAATCAGAGCGCTCAACTTCAGCTGATCTGCCTCCCACCAGGACTTCATATTAAATATCACATTTTAATATAAAGTTACACTGCAATAATTATTCTGACTCTCAGAGGAGTGCTTTTTCAGAGTCAGCTTTTGGTAAACAGAGCAAATCTATCCCCCCAAATTTAAGAGACAGTATCTTTTCGGTCAGTGCAGAGAGAGCAAAACATCTGAGCTGTTCCAGCTCTCTGCTTTAGGCTGAGGTGAACCATACATTAAAAGTGCCCATTTTTTCAGGTGTTAGAAGGGAGTCTAGTAAATGAGATCAAATATGGACTTCTGTGCTCTAGGTGGATACAGCAGCTAAACTGATATCCCTGACAGTAACACCCCAAGGATCATCAGCATCTCCAAAGCTCTCTGGGGCCAGAGAGGTGAGCCACGTTCACCCTCCGAAGAACTGTGCATGTAATGGCTCAGCACCACATAATATAATGTTGTGCTGACAGAGGAGAGAGAGGAGTTTTCTACCTCTTCCCCAGGGCACCATGTAATGAGGCTTTGGGGACCCGGTGGTAAATGAATGTCACAAAAGGCTACCTGATGGTGTCTGCTCAAAGTAGCCAAATAATTATCTTGCTTTGGCAAAACACACAGGTCTTCAACTCGGGATAATATTCATAGTTTATTATTTGCTCCTGTGTGGGTAACAGGAATAACTTTGAATTTTCAATAACTTGCTAGGAAATTAACTTCTGATGCCAAAAGCAAGGCTGCTGCATTGATAACCATTCTCCAAGGGTGACAGTGGGGGAAGAAAAGAGCTTAGGGGCATGGCCACCTGCTCCTTCTTCATCTGACACTGCCATGGTCACAGTCTGCCCAGATTTGTCTTGACAGGTCTCTGGTGAGGACAATCAGAACAACCTCATTAGAAAAGAAGAGTAAACTGTTCGGAAATGAAAGATAAAATTTGTGTCTGCCAGTTTCATGGGGCTATTTGGAAACAGAATCCTTGCAGTACATGAAGTCATGTTGTAAGGTCAGTGCTGTAAAAAACTCCACAAGTGTTTTTTCTGTGAGGCAAAATAGTCAACATTCTCAGGTGGACAGGTCTGTTCAAAGCTAATTTTTTCCTCTCATGCCCTCACAAATGAATTCCTGGTAATGATGATCACCCCTTGGCTTATTAAGTGGGAGGCCAGACCACACTTCTCAGCTACATATTGCTTTCTTGTTTATAGAATTCACTTGAGGAGATACTATATGGCATTGTGCTGGTTTGTTCCCAAGCACCAGAAGGACGTTTCTCACCTCTTCCATATTCTTTTTTTTTCCTCTCAATTCAGGATCTCATGAATTTCCTTCAGCAGATTATTTCCTTCTCCTTTCACTGATTTTAACTGAGTTCTCCATTCTCTGCACACACAAAGCATTTGCCACCCTACACATTATCTGGAGCCTTCCCTGATCCGCTGTTGTCACACACTGCAGCATTTGTCACTGTTGCATTCTGAGTCCTGGAAATAATGCTCACCTTCTCATTCATGCTGTGCATCACAAGCTGCTCTGACTCCTTTATTCCCCTCACAAAGGTAAAGGAAAGCTACCACTCAGCACATCAATTTTTTTATTGAATCCAGATATATAAACAAGCTGGAATTTACACTTTTTCATCCCAACACAGAGCAAACTGCCACTTCTTTGCTTCCAACCTCTCTTAACTATCCACCTCTGGAGTCACTGCCTTTGCGGATACCAAAGCCATGAACATGCCCAAGCTGTTCACTGCAGCATCTCAGTGATAAATTGTCATCTGGTTGTGCACCACAACATTTTCTCTGCCAGTTTCATCAGAACAGAAATAAGAAAGCACCTTCTCCATGGCAACACTGGGACACTGTAGCTTTTTCCCAAAGAGCAGCCTCAGGGCAGCCATATCTCATTCCTAGACAGAGTCACAACAAAAAATGTGTGATTCATGTGGAGGGAACAGCCAGCTCAGCCTGGCTCCTCATCCATGATCCAGGATATTAGGCCTTTCCCTGCTGTTCTCATTTCAAGTAATAGCAGAGAAATCCTTTTCCAATATAGACTGAGTGTCTGGGAAGGTCCATAACTATTCATTACATGAAAGGTGTCTAAGCAGCTGTACAACCCCTCCTCCTAATGTGTGAAATATATCTGATGGCCTCAGAGAGATGGGCACAGGGCAGAGACAAGATTCATGACTGTGCTCTGAATTCTGCTCTGGCAGGGATCTTCTGAGAGCAAACCCTGCTCTTGGTCACTCTGGTGCCATTAACAAACCTGATGCTCCAGGACATCAAAGCTCAATAGCTATTGCAATAAGTAGAATGTTGTGGGGGCCCCAATTCTAGGTGTCCTTAGAGATGCCACCTACCTCTCATTAAATTTAGCATCTGGGTTTTGACCCAGGGAGCATGTGCTGCTGACCTGTGAGCAAGCTCAAGTTGACTTCCTGGATAAAAGTTATCCTGGCAGCTACAGCCAGTACTCTTATCCCATTGCTGGCAGCAGATGGGATGCCATTGGAGAACATCTTCACCTTGCAACAGAAGGATACTTGCCCATCCAAACAGACATAAGCAGCCATCTTGATCCAGTGCCAGAGTAACTTGGTAAGAAAGGACTATTGATAAAATCATATTTTTAAAGCTTCACTTTCATACAGCTCTATGTAGAGATGCTCAAGTGCAGAGGTAGGGTGACATTTAAAATTAAGGAGGATGTCAGAAATGAAGCCTTTTTTTACATTAACTTTGAATGCTAACAGACTTTCAGTGGACCTGAGAAATGCAGTGATGCCCTTGCTGTTCAGAAGAACTACAAGAAAATGAACCTTATTTCCTGAACACAAGTATGATGTAGAGGTCCAGAGACTAAAGCTGTGCTAGAAAACCAAAAGACAAAACAGACCAAAGAAAGGCAGAGAGACCCACTTGCCAGATCCCTAAGGCATCTGTCTGGGGCATTTTTAGAGTTTTTAAAAGGACTTTTAAATAAGGCAACCTGGCAGTGTTAATTTGTCAGAAATTACAGAGGCAGAGAATTGTTTGGAACCTGCAAATTAAACAAGCCTACTTAATGACTTTTCTGACAAAGTGCTCCAGCACAGTCAGCACTGTGAGAGACTGCTTAGTCCATAAAAATGGCCTGGTCTGTAAAAACACAAAAACAAAATCTCCTTGCAAGTCTGCATGAAGATTGCAGAGATAAGGCTCTCTGAGAGTACAACAGGAAACTCTGAGCTGGCAGCAGACCTTCTCCTATAAGGAATCTTGGAAGAGCTTTAAAGAGGCAGAGTGTTGGGACACAGGAGGGGAAATGAGTAACAAACAGGAACCCTGCACAAAAACAACTGCCTTCTGTGGGCTGTGACGCTGTTTTTTCTCATGCAGCATGGGGAGGCAAGGACGCTTCATTCTTAAACTTTCACCTTTGACAACAGCAGGCTAAGAATCAGTGTTACGTAGCAAACCATTGCATTTTGCAGTAGTTCTGTCCTTACATGTCCTCTTTCTTTTCCATGAACAAATTATTAGCTGTGAATTGATCATGCTGGGAAAGATATGATGGTTTTCCTACTGGATGTGCATACACACATGTTTGCAGATTATGGGGCTGTGTTTTTTCTGGGGTAAGCACAGAACTTTCTTGGTGACACTGGCAGGCACAAGTTCTTATGACACATTAGCACAGAGATCCCAAGACACATGTATTAAATGTGCAGTCCAATGTGATGATGTTGTGATATTGTCTCTATAACTGGAATATGATTGGTCACGATGAAGAAAATACACCAGCTTACCTGGTGAGGGTAGTAAATTGTATGTATGAGTAGAGATGGGGAGAAAACCTGGCTACACCAACTAGACTGTATTGTATTAGATTATACCACATAATCAGCTCTTGTTAGCCACAGGTTTCTCATTTAATAATGGAATGCCTTGATTAAAAATGTGAACTTCTGTTGGAATGAGGTGTAGTAAAGGACTAGGGTCGCACACTTGGAGTATTGGTCTGCACTGCTCTTTGTAGACTGTGTTGTTTCAATTGCAAAGCACGTCCTTCCTTGTTAGCCAGCTGCCCAGCACTGGGTAAGCTGCTGTAGCAGCATCTCACTACCATGACTCAGATTTCAGCTGGAGGACACAAGTCCAAAATGGTCCAAAAAATGAGCCTGTGTCTTTTACCAGGAATAAAGGGAAAATATCTTTCAGGCTGTCACCCTGATTACACAGCTAGTTACTCATGTTCTGAGAAGGGGAGGTAAATATAGCAAACAGTGGGTAAGATACAGATATAGAACAAAGAATGGGCAGCTTCATCTGCCCTGTATTTTCCCGTGAAGAATTGCTACCGGCATTTCTCATGTCTTTAGCAGAGAGGATAAATGACACCATTCTGCACAGCTACCAACTGCTGATTCAAAGGTTTGACAATCAGACTTATGACTTCCAGCTGCCCGCCCTGCTCCTGTGCCAGAAGTTACCAGCCCCACCATGACATGTACCTGCTTCTGCACTGGGAAACATCATGTCTTAGCTTAACCCACCCACCAACAGCCTCGGGACCTGGAGAGGAGTTATGGCACCATGTTAAGCACAGGGCTGCAGCAGAGGAATTGGAGACTGAGGACATATAAAACTTCTCTGGGCTGTAACTCCATGCCATGCATCAGGATTGATCACAAAACCTTTGCTTACTTCTGAAGCTGAAGCTTTAGGAGAGGAAAGTCCAGCTGAATCTAATATTTCCTGGCTTTCTAATGGCAACAGTAGTGATTAACCTTGAAAGAATATATGAAAATAGAAGTAATGAGCTTACATGTTGCAGTTTAGTGCTGTGCATGCTTCTGTCTGAAACCTGGACAAAAGCCACAGGTGTCATTGTCTGTTTCATCCCATATCAGTTTAAGCAGTTTGACATGAAGGCTCTGAGGAATGAAGCTGCAGAACAGAGGCAGCAGATCTTGCATAGGAAAACATAGGGATTCAATCTACAGGAACTCCACAATTTTTCCAGGCTAACACTTTTTAAAAATATTTACCCAGACTACCTGCCTCTTACCGATGAAAGAAAACAGCAATTTCACCTTACAGTTTTTCTCAGGGCCAGTATTTTCTCATCTTTCCCTGACTGCATTAAGGGACAATATTTTACACCAGCTTGTCACTAGAGTTTCCAGAGTGGCTGGTGTGGGGTCATGAATTGTCATCTTCTTAGCACTGATGAATATTTTGTAGCCACAGGAGCATTTCCGATTAAAGTAAGTGATTGAAGGCTGAATGAATGGAAGCAGTTTGGGTCAAATGGATTGTTCATCAGTGTCCCAGAGGAGACCCTGTCATTTTTGGACCTCAGAGGAGCAGAATCTGGGGCATTTCCATGTACTGCTTGGCAAACTGTCAGAACAGTATACTAATAAATTCATAAGAGCTGCCCTTACGTGAACTATAAGGAGACCAAGTGATTAATAGGCTGATCTGTTGAAACTGTTAGTTTCCTAAAAGCATGACTGAGTGGACTCATTGCTTATGATACAAGAAGCTGTTATTAACATTCCAATAGCTGGTTTTCGTTAAAGACATCTGTGACCTAGAACTGTGAAAGCCTGTTTGGTTTTGCATTTGTGTCATAAATAAACTAAATGCTGCATTTGTATACCCAGCACATGTTTCTTCTAAGGGGTTTGCTTTCAAAGCAGTCAAAGCAAAATACATTGCCTGGTGGCAAAGGCAGCTGATGGGGTACCACTTTGCAGCTCATGGGCTTTCATCTCCAGTAAGGACAATGAGACCTGGGGAGATTTTGAGTTTCTTCATGCAGTATTCCTTTTCCATGCCAAGATGGTACTCTACTTTTATGCAACATGTGGACCCCAGGCACTTGGGAACTTGCTTTTTGGCAGCCATATTTCTAATCTGCAAATCTGCAGAAGAATTTCTCCCTCCCCACCCACTATGTGCTTTGTGCTTGTACCTCCTTTTCCAGCTGTTGGGGAAAGCTAACCAGAACTGTAATCACCACTAAATATTGCATCAACAAAAGAACTGATTTTTTTAAACTGTCAGCAGCCTAGGAAAGATTACGAAATAACAAATGACACAAAGACACAGGACAGTACCATGGTTAAAGACCTATTAATCCTAGGCAACCTGATTTTGGCAAAGTGATGAGTTGCCAAGGCTTAGGTCTAGAAAAGGGCTTGGGTCTGGGAAAGAACTTGAGCCCTCAAGGCTGAATCGTACTGCAGAAATCCCACTCAGCTAATGTCATAGCCATGCCACTGATGTTCTGAGGGCACTGTGCATTCTGATGTATTTGTAAAATATGCAGTTGTCCTACAAAGAGCAGAAACTCCTCAATTATCACAGTCTAAACCCATCCACCCCTCTTTCAATCCAGGAGCACTAACCACTGTACTGCTGTCCATGTTACCTGCTCTCTAGTCCTTAGTGGTTTGGTCCACAGGACCAGCTGGAGGAGGCTCTCTCTCTCCTGGACCAGCATGTCTCAGGCAAATGCTCCACCTCTTGAGTGACAGAGTTTGGAGAGAAAGGGCACTCAAACTGTTAGGCTGAAACTGTTTCCCTTGTGGGACTAGCCAGGGACTGTAATGAATAGCAGCATCACACAGTAATTTAGGTCCTTCTTCAGAGGAATTGGGCTTGGAAGGGTTTGGCTGCTGAATCCCCCTTCTTCCAGGAAACTGCAATCTTAGCCTGGAACTATATGTGATAAAGCAAGAAACAACCCAGAAAAAGAAATAAGCCAGAAATAAACCCAGAACCAGACCTCAGGACTTCACACTATGATCACATGAGCTGGGAGATCCTCACAGAGATCTTTGGATAGGACAGCTGCCTCCTGCTCAAGCTGAAGGAGTGAAACCCTCTCATTGTGCCCACAGAGGAATCGTCACAGCCTGATTCTGCAGGGGGGGAAGTAGGAGAGCTTTGAGGGGGATTATCTGTGATTGTGAAAGGACTGGCATTTTACAAGAAATTGTGACCCCCCTCTGTGTTCAGGGAATCTCTTGTTTAGGATAGGAGGTTGGGACCCTCCAGGCTCTGTTATACCAGGGCCTCTATCTACACACTTTAAGCATATACAAACTGCACAGAAGAACATTGATGCATCACTTGGGTCAAAAGGGGAAGAGCAGCAGCAGACAGAAAAAATTTCTTGCAATACTGGGCATGACATGGATGGGAAACTGTTCTCCTGGTATGGGAAGATGTTTTTACTGAAATAGATGAGACTGCCTTGAATTTTCAGTTACCAGAAAACTGGTACTTGATCTGGTAAATTACCAGGAAACTGGTTTCTTCAGCAGATGGGATGTCTCACTTCATACTCACTTCTGTTACGTCTGTGTTCAGATCCCACTTAGTCTTCTTTTTGTGAATCATGTTTGTAAACTGTACAGTTCAACTATTCAGACACTGGGCAAGATCCTGCCTGGAAGCCTGGAAGCTATTAAAACAATTTGAAATGTCCAAAAAGAAACTACTTTATAACCTGCAAATCCTACTGATATCTTCCAGGTTCATCTACCATAAATCCTGATTCCTTATGGGCAGTTTTAGATAATATACTAAAATGTTTCAAATGACCAGCACAGACTGTGTCATAGCTAAAAGGTGCTGCAGCCTGTTTTCATTATTGTTATTCTGAGTTAGGAGATGTCTATGCAGCTCTCTCCGAACACATGTGGGCTGTCTCCTTCCGTGTTTCAGCTGACTGAAAACTGTAAATGTGATGAACATGACATCAGGGCTTCCAAGGAGGAGAGCCTCAATTCAAGTTTGTCAATCCTATTCCACAGTCATGAGGCAGATTCCTGCTCTTAACAACCACATCAGGGAGTGAATGTAATCTGTGGCTGCTTACAAAGGACCACCTCATGATGCTCTCATCTGATATCCTCCCCATGGATCAACTCTGGCCCATGGGAAACATGGTGATGAAGCATCCACTCCACAAACTAAGCAGCCACCGTTTAAGTTGCAAGGACATGATTCTTGCTCTTACCCGCAGCAGATGGAGGAGAAAACACAGTAGTCAAGGACTCAGTGTAAATGGGGCTGGCAGTGCTTTCCTGAGACAGCAGACAGCTTAAAACAATGGCTCTGAGAAGTGCGTCCTGCCTTCATTCATCGCACTAGGAGACTTGCCACCGAGTCCCATGGAAACAATGTGAACAGCCATATTCAGGGTTTCACTGCTGATTATTTTAGCAGACAGGATGGGGACAGGGTAGGAATGAAACCCATATGGGAAGTGGGAATTGCATGGTAGGAAATAGGGAGACAACACAGAAAAAAATCAGGGAAGGGGGAAAGAAACAAAGACAGGAGGGGGTGAAAGAATAAACCCTCAAGGGCAGACATGGTGGTGATAATAAGGTACTTGCTCTTTATCTCCAAGTGACACTGGGCCCAGTGTGGCAGGAACAGACCTAACAGGATGAAGATAACTGGGCCATTTCTTCCTCAGTGAACATTTCACTTGTCTGCTGTGTCCATATCATATGGGGAGAATTGTTCTCTGGCTGGAGGACACAAACCACCCTTTTGGCATATCCCAGCCCATGAGTCGTGAGAAAATGTCTCCTTTCAGCCAGACTCAGCTTAGGCACCTAGGCATTGGCCAAGGTGGGAGGAACCATCTCCTGGAGGTGTCTGTCCTCCTTCACCCTTCTGCAGGGAGACAGAGCTGTTCTCAGGGCAGGTGAATCCCATCCCAAGGATGTGTAGAAAGGAGTGTGTTTGCTGGATGTGCCTGTGCTGATCAGGAATGTCCCTGCTCTGCTAAACTGAATGGTGAGCCACCTTTCTTCCAGGAATCAGATGCTTAGGGCACGTAAGAGGTCTGTGCTCCTTTCTTCCAAGAGGCAGCAAATTACAGCTCTGGAGCTATATGGTACAGCTGTACTAATTAATTAAATGAACCTGGGGCTTTTTTGGCACTGAGGCCAGGTAGCATTGAACCACTCATGTCCATACTGGTTGTGCTAATTCCTGTACAATGCCTGGAGCTGCTGCACAGGACAAAACTGTGCAAGAGACACTTCCATTTGACAGAGTAGGCAATATACTAGTGCCTGGCAACATTAATTTTACTAGTATAGAGGAACCAAGATCCTAGATTACTCCAGCCACATCACTGTTTTACAGGTGTCTCATAAATATTGCCCTGTCCTACCATTCCTAAAGCACCTCTGGCTGCTGTCCCAGCTACTGACTCTGGAGCAAAGCAAGGAGGGTGTTAAGGAAACTTCTCTGAGTGACCACCCATGAGCCATTCTAGCAGTCATACTTGCACCACCTGAGCTGGGACCAAGGCCCCTTCACGGCTACACAACTCCCTACCCCCTGCACCAGTCAGACCAGGTTTCCTTACCAGCTCAGCCCCAGGTTTCCCGTAGACATCAGGATGCTTAAAATAATTTAATCAAGCTGCAGCAACAAAATAACAACTTGAGCTGTGTGCCTCCAAGGAGGGACTCCAAAGAAAGTATACCCTCAGCTTTTATACCCTCACAGTGTAAGCCTGCCAAAGCCTGGCATCATCAGGTCCTGCTTTGTCTCTGAGTGTCCAGTCATTTGCCCTTCAGCTGCACACCAAGTTGACACCACCAAATGTATTCCTCAAAAAGTGGAAACATCTTGGGACAATCCAAAGAGATTCAGCAGCGTTTCTTCAGAGAGCCCTCGCTTATACCTCATGAGCTTTGAAAGCAGAAGAGATTGCTCAGCTCTGCAGGGTGAGTGACTCTACTTGTTCCTATCAAGAGAGAGAAAGGAGAATGTCAGGTTTGTATCAGAAGTGGCTGGGATTGACAGTTGTCTGCTACCACACAATGAGGAAGGAACCTTAGTACTGTAAGCAGGATGTTTACTACCAGGGATTCACAGAAACTATCAGAAAGGGTTGTGATAAGTGGATCTGATACATTTTACAACCCTTGAGGGCCTTTTCCTAATTTGCCATGTGATTTATCAACCTGTTATTGTCCTCTAGTGCTTTCCACATATTGATGGCACTGACCTTGAAAAGCCCATGGCCTAATATGTGAATGATATTATTGTGTGTGGAATGACAACAGAATTCTAGGTCAGAGACTAGAGGTGGCCATGTGAATGTGGAGACTGAACAAGCTGGAGACTATTTCCAAGTGCCAGTTTGTGCAGGCCAAGGTTCCAGAAGGATTAATGAAGCAATATCCACATCCTGGCACTGCTGTCACTGCAAGCTAAGAGATGTGACAGACTTCTCTTCTGAGTGAGTGCCTTCTCTTCTGAGCCATGCACATTCCTCATTCCTCACATGAGGAATCCCACAGTGTAATGCAAGCTCTATCTAGTTAAGTCACACTGGGGTCTTGCAAAACATGGTGCTGTTGTCCCTGCTTTACAGAGAGGAAAGTGGGAAGTGTAGGATTGTAGAGTATACCAATGGCAGAAGGAAACAGCCCTGCTCTTGCCATTTCAGGCAGGGTTCTCCAAACTGGGAGATTTGAGAGAGGTTCTCACCCTACCAGAGGCATTGTCCTGGGATAATGCCCCTCCTTATGGAGTCACTCATTGGTTTCTTATAACTATTGCAATAAACATTGACCCAAGAGGTCACTTCCCCTCCTGCTCACAGCCAACACAACTCAGGATATTTCTTTATACAGGAGAATATGACTTGAAAGTGTTTAATGTGCCAATCAGGCTGCAGCTGCTGGGTGAAATGCAAGCACGGGTCAGGTCAGCAGGCAGTTTTCCATGCGTTTCCAACAGGACATCCAGTCTACACATCCTTCAAATTAAGGCTAAATATAGACTGGGTTCATGAAATTCAAAAGCTGCTAGGTAGAGAAGAATGCACCCTGGACTTCTCCAACTAAAAAAATCCCCTTCAGATCTGAGGACCTTATAGATGATTTATGTTGCCTAAGCATGAGGAATGTTGAAGCTGAGATGCCTAACAGGTCAGGAATTAAAATAAGACTCAGCTCTGCTCTTTGCTCTAAACAAAATGCAAAGTCAACCCTGCCCTAATCCCAGTTTCAGACAAGTCCTGTTCCACCACAGCTGCACAAACCTACTTCCTCTTTGTCATTCAGAAGGGCTCCCTGGCTGCATTTCTGAACGCTTTTCAACTACAGTAAAAGAAGCAGGGAAGATCTGTCTTCCTCACTCACCAGTTGAAGGTTTGCTGAAAAAGCAAACACTAATGAGAGTACCACAAAAGAGTGGTAAACGAGTGTTAGGGTGCAGACTGACCTGGGAACCAGCCTTGCACAGGAAGATGCATTCTCCCTTGCAGAAAACAGAGCAGTAGCTCCAGCAACATGGTTTTTGCAGCTCACAAAATGACCAACGAGAAGGGGATGGATGAAACTTCCCTGTGTGCAGATGTCAGGGTCTGGCCCATTTGGGAGAGCAAAAACCAGGGACGTAAACCAGGTTGTAACAGTCACTGGTCTCTTCTCGATGGGAGACATCTGAGAGATGCAGCTGTTTTTTTCTGCTTGGGAAGCAGGTAGGATGCTGTAACATCTGAGGAGGTCATTGGGGTTGAGGTGGGAAATGTCTGCCTAGTCACAGAGTTGGGGTTGGCAGTGGATATGTGGCTGTTATCACACACTGCAGGGAAAGCCAGGATCCTGCCATTGTCCTGATGCAATCCGGGAAGGCCCTGTGAGCGAAACACAGCCTTTCCCCCAACCCGTGTTTTTTGAGGGAACCTTAGATCTCCTCAGCCACACCAAGGCAGCAGCTCGGGGCGGGGCAGCGCCTGCAGCGGATTTAAGGACACTCAGGGTGACAGCCTAGCCAGGCGCGGGGCACCGTGCCGGGGCTAATGCTCCCCTATCCAGCCAGGGGATTGTTGCCCTGGGCTCCCGCGGGCACAGGCGAGGGGGGGGGACGACTCTGGCTGCGCTTCTCCCGGGGGTTTCTCGCGTTTCCCNCCCTGCGCCGGGCCGGGCCGGGTGTCCCGGGCCTGCGGAAGGACGGGACCGAGCACGGCCGAGCGGTGCCATCAGCCCCCGCTTCCTCAGGAAACGGCTGGGACCCGTGAGCAGCCCGCAGCCAAAACCTGCTTCGGATTTAAACCTTGCCCTAGGAAACGGAGCCCGGGATTCCCTGGCACCTCCGTAGGGAGCTGGGAACTCACGTAGGCAGCCGCTGGCGGAGAGGCCAAGGGCCCGGGCTGGGCTCTGCGGCCCCATGTGCTCTCTGCGTAAGCTCGTTTTGCCTGGAAGTCCCCAGCATCTGGAGGGGAAATGGCCCTGTTTGTTCCCTCCTGAACTCTCGGGGCAATCCTGACTGACGTTTGGAGAGCACAGAAAAGAATCCTTCCGAAATGAAAATGCAGGGGACGTCATCCAGAAACCAGTGTAGTCAGGGTTTTCTTGCAAAACATTAAGCGCTGAAATGCTCGTCTGCCAAAGAGATCAAAGCTGATAAATCAGGAAGTTTTCAGTTTGGCAAAGGCAACTTTGCTGAAGCCACGTACAGCATGATATTGCAGATCTGCTCTGTAGACAGCACTCATCCCATACAGCATCCAGATGTACGCACTTTGCAGGGATTGACTTAGGGCAACTGAACCTGAACCCAGACAGAACTTCCAAACATGCCTCTCCCAAGGTTTACTGCCAGGACATGATCCCTGAGTTTCTTTTACATCGAGACTAATTAATCCCATCTCTGTCAGGAGGCCACAAGCTTTTAGAAATCAATCTGAAGTAGCGATTCCCAAAGAGAGGTGTCTATTTTTACAGTGGTGATGTGGAGATGGCGATCCTGCTTTTTCTGGCAATGCTGGAGAAATTCCTCTCACCAGCATTGTCCACCTGCATGGGACAATAATAGCTGGTGACTCAGGATGATGGGGTATGTGACACTTCCATCTCTCTCACAGTTGAGTCACTGGCCGGGATGGGATGGGCCCAGCTGGGAAAGCAGTGTGCAGGATGTGTCCCAAGTGTGCAGCCAAAGCGGACAGGTCCTTTTCATAAGCCTGCCTGTGGGACCGCAGGTAAATAAGGATAGTTGATGTAAGCCAGAATAAGTGCATGGCCTCAGAAGGGCTGTGTTTCCTCTCTGTTCCTTATACCCAACCCTGGCTGTGAGGAAGTGCAGCAGCATCTTCTGGCTCCTGGGGGAGAAGGAGGAGCAGGGAGTGTCAGCCAAGGCATGAAGCACAGCTGCAAGGCACCGTATGGCCCTGTCCTCCTCCAGCTCTGTGCTTTGCTCCGTGGAGGGCAGAGGCACAGCACCTGCTGCACGGGGAAGTGGATGGATACACTCAGGAAGTCGTGTTTACCAACACCTTGATCAGCCCACAGCTCTCCACCTGCTCCAGGAATAGTTGTAGTGAGATATTGGCGTTGGAGTGTTTGCAATTCATACTTAACTTATACTCATTTTTCAGGAAAAGTCCTAGAGTAAGTTTTTGTTTGTTCACTTCTTTCACAACTCTTCCCTGTTCAGGCTTTATTTTGGGCCATCATTAAGGGTGTATACTTTTCCTAATATTTGTTATTTTGCATTTAGAGTTCTTTTATTGTTTTTTTCACTTCAAAATTTTGGCATTTCTAATGTGTTATGATGGTATTTTATGCAGATCTTTCATACATTTTCTCTTTGGTCCTTTATTGTATAACTTCACTCTAAATTTGTTCTTTCATCTAGAAATTTTACAGTGGAAAAAATGCACTTCAGCATAATGTTATGTAAGTGTAACAATCAATTAAAACATTTCTTCCATGAAGGAAAACAGAAATTCTTCTAAGCATGCAGAAACAGAAGGCTCAAGTCTGCTTTTACTTATTCTAACATCAGTCAGGAATGACACCAAGTTTCATCTGGGTGGAGTTAGCAGCAGAGAGCTAGTCCTGGATTTTCACATGTGTAGCTGTGCAGTTTTCAAAGTATTGATCCTGCAGAATATGTCCTCAGATAACCCTGGCTCTAGAATAACATCCATTAAGTCAGCAGGGGGGGCAGTAAAGATGTGGGAGAGGGAGAGCTATGGGATGAACCCCCCAGGCACTAAAGCCCCATGGCAAGACGAGCATCTCAGGGTAGTTGCACACTGGAGCAACCCAGCAGCACCACCACACGATGCAGACCTGCCCACAACAGTGGTGGGCTGGCTTGGTCAGCAGTAGCAGGCGAGCTGGAGCAATGTGGAACTCAGCATGAGCAAAGTTCCCATGGGCTTTTCCAGCTATTGAGCCAGCTTTTTCAGCCCATGCCAAGCTCCACGTTGTTGCTCCTTGTTTGCTCTGGATACCACACTCCTCCAAGTAACCCAAGCGGAGCTGTTGGCCTCACGGCTGCAGCTTTGTTGCAGCCATACCTGCATGGAGCCTCGTGCAAGCTGCAGCAGCCCCCAGCCCACACTGCATTACACTGACATCAGCCTGGCAGGCTCCTGTTAGGTAAAGCTACTCTGACTCTTGTCTTAGTTCCTGCACTGTGGGACTTGGGGTTCAAATTTTGGGAGTGCTGTCTTGCTCATTCAGCCTCTTGGGAAAGGCATCAGTCATTAAGGCCCAGCAACAGGAAGAGATGGAACAGCTGAGCTGAGGGCAGCAAGAGCTGAGTCAACACAGAGCCCCTCTCTACCTTGCTTTGCGGGGAGTAAAAACCTCAATTTTTTAGATGCAGGAAATGATGGGGAACCTCTTAAGGTTCCTCAAGTAAATACCATGATCTTTCTGACTATTTTTTTTTTCCTTTCTATACATGATTATTCTTTTAAACAACTGGTTTCCACTCTGGCTTAATTTGTATTTTAGGCTGCATTTTGAGATTGATTTTTATTTTATTTGGATCTGACACAAATGTCTGATTCCAAGTGCCTCTGGGTTAACAATATGAGGCAGCTCTCATTTTATCTGAATGGTTTGGGCTAAGCTGAAATGTAAACTTTGGACAGGACAGTTTACTTCCCAGATGTTTCTCTCTGTGATTTTTCAGATTGTCCCACTTCCCAAAAGTAACTGGGGGATGATCTCAGTGTGACAGTGTGGCCAGGAATTTTGATGCAATCCCTTGCTGGAGGTGCCCCTCCAGCATTCTTTATCAATTAAAACCCAGACTCTGTGCAATATCTATCCTAATTGCTCATAACTAGCATAGCAGAAGCAAGGATCAACTCTTGATTATAGGATCAAGGTGTTTATATTATTTTTTGTGACTGTGACAGGAGAGGCTGGCTGCCTACCCTACAACATCTCCTGTCTCCATTCTGCCAAATAGCTGCTTATACTTCTCAAGGTAATCCAAGAAAAAAAGCCCTTTCTCTGTTTCTGACAGAACTCTCCTTGGAGTTAAAGTGACATATATTGGTTTGTTCTCCTGGCAGGGCTGTGCTTCAGCAATGTGGGGCTCCAATTAACAGTTTCAGGTCAGCTTTAAAATGTCTTTTATAAAGCACATTTCTTGTTTCTTTCCTCATGCCCAGGCCCCAGTTGAGGACAGGTTCTTGTGCCCAGGGCCAGCTTAGCCCCTCATGCTCTTCCCAGGAGCAAATTACAGCCAAGGTCTCTGCAAGTGGAGAGGGATTCACCAGCTGTTCCACAATTATGAACAGAAGAAAAGATGGATTTGCGGGCAGAAGTTACCCCGGACATTTTTAACAAGCAGCAGGTAAACTTGGTGTCTTTCCTTTGCTAAGCTGCAGTTTGTCAGGTGTCCATGAAGGACTGAGCCTAGGCAGGATTAGAAACATTCAGATGTCACGAGCAGAATAAAGGCCACAAATCCAGAGCAAAGGGTGGGATGGGAGTAACCCATCTTTGAAACCCCAGCATATCATCAGCTGATTTCATGATGAGCACAAAGGTCACCAGAAAATGTGCCGCCTTTTGGAGGACACCACAGTTCCTGCCCTTTCACATGGGCAGTCATACCTGAAGCTAAAATACACCTGTATACAGGCAGCAGAGGTACAATCTCCATTGGCTGAACCTCCTTACAGGAAATGTGTTTTTCCTTCAAATGCTTAGGCCATTTTTTCTTTGTTTTTTACAGGAATGGTGTTAAAGTGTAGTTGTCCTTGCAAAGTGTTTTTTGCATAAATAGGACTTGCCCAATCTGATCCTTGTGTGCATGCAGAGTCAGATCTGCTGATTTCAGTGGCCAAAAACAGACAAAATGCTTTTTTTATACCTCTGGTCTTACCACAAATAACCAAGTGAAGCTTGAGTTCTCTTTTTTCCCCCTGGACATTGTCAGCAGACTCAGGCATGATATGAACTTTGAACAGATGGCATCTAACATGGCCAGTCCCTGATTCCCTCCAGCCAACTTGTTCAATTTCTTTAGGTGTGGTTTGGTAAGGAGTTGGACTTTGTGTCCCAGCTCTGCTGCTGAGCCCAGTGAACACAGTAATGTTGCTTGGCAAACTGAGGGCGAGCATCCTCATCCAGATACTTGGACTGGGGAGACAATTATCAAAACTGGGGAGTAGGAAGAGAAGATGAAAGGGGATGCTCCTATTGCTGGCCCCAAGCCAAAACACAGGTGCCAAATTTAGGAGCACTGTCTCCTACGCCTCTCCCCGGGCTCGGCAGAGGGGCGTGTAACTTCCAGCGTGGGACCCAGGGCGCTCCCCCGCAGATGGGCATGTTTGTGTTTGTCACCTCCGTGTCAGGATGAGCCGGAGGCACGCTCCACTCCCCTCCCCCTCCGCTTGTATCCTGTTTTCCCCGTGAAGGAAATCTGGGCAAGCAGGGCGGAAGAGCACTGGGGGGTCCCGGCAGCTGCGGCGGGGCTCGGGCAGCAGAGGCAGGCTTTGCTGCAGCACACCTGCCCCACAAGGCAGGTGTGGCCTGGGGGCTGCCTGCTGCCCATGGCCCTGCCACTTCGGAGCTGGAGCCCCCAGCCAGGGAACAGACACCCTTAGACTGCTTCATCCCCAGGGAAGCAGTGTCTGGGGAGCCTGGGCACACCAGTGAGGACTGTGGGAAATGACACAGGCAGGAAAAGACCCAAAGAGCAGGCGCTGCCCCAGCCAGGTGAACTTTCCTCGACCCAGTACCTTGCCTTCCAACCAGCACTTCTCAACACTGTGCCATAAAGTGATAAATGCTGGTGCAGTGAGGTCACCAGCTCCCTGAATAGCAACAAGAATTTGCAGAAATGAACATTATTGTTATGAGCGAAAAGATAACAGGTTAACCATCCAAGTGCTGCTCAGACCTGGGATGAGGTGCCAGAATATGTTGGCGAGGTGGTGACAGCAAACATGGACTTCCAACATAGGACAGTGCAAGAAGGACCCATCCAAGAGGAAAACAGCACAGGTGAGCCTGTGAGAAGCTGTTTCGGACACCAGGCTGCACAGGCACCAAAGGACTTGGAAAGATACAAAGCAGAGGAAGTCTTTAAAGGGGTAGAGAAAGATGATGAAGCCAGGCAGAAAGGTGAAATGGTGGCTGAGGCCTTTCATAAATCTGTTACTGGAGAAGTCTGTTCTGTTGACCCCTGAAGTTTGGCAGGGACTCGGGCTGCTATTGGGAGCCATGGCAGATGGAGGAATGCAGTCCTTTCACCATTAATCTCTTGATGTGCATGAGAGCAGAGGCCACCTGAGGGGAGAGTGGATTAATGCATACAGCCTGATGAAGATCTCAACGAGGTCCTTTTGGAAGTTACAGGAAAACTCATAGTGAGGGATATTAATAGAAATGTACAGCTCACCAGCTTTTGAGATTTGATTTTATTTTTAATTTGTCAGTTCATGCACACAGCTCGGATCCTCTGAGCTGCTGTGAACATGTGAGCCATGAGCCACAACCGAATCACAAGAGGCGGATACACCGTGTATAAGTTGGCTAAATAAGTTCATGGCAGTGAGACACCAGTTCCAGAAGTTGTCACAGATAGATTTCACTGTAAGCCAGAGATAAAGCCCTTCATTCCAAAAGGATGGCATCTTGAGCACATACTGGGGTTGCTTGGGGTTGTGTTTGATTTCCAGAAGTGGTACAACCAGTGTGTTCATTTTTTTGGTGCTTCAGGCTGATGGAGTATCTGTAATAGATGTACTCCCCGCCCCCAGCGGCTCTGCCTGTGTCCACACAGAAACAGGTCTGGGATGCTGTACACAGATGAGTGTTTGCAGGAAGAGGGCTCTTCCACACAGGAAGGATATTTTTATAAACGGGAAGTGTATTCTCCTACCAGATTTACTTCAGTGTCCAGTCCTGGTTTAGGTGGAACTATCTCATCAAGGAGAAGAAAACAAGAAGTTCATTCACAGGATGGCAGAACAAGTTAGCACATGATAAAAAAACGCACACCAGCCTGATTCTATTCTCAATAATGATTTCAGAGTGAAATTAACTTGAGCTACATTTGGTAATAAAAAATCAGAAGGGACTGACTGACTTCATCACTGTTTCCAAGCTTTGAGGTGCATGAAAAGGAGTATAGTTGCAATCACGTCCTCCTCAACACATCTCTAGCCCAGCAGACAACAGGAGCTGATGCAAATGCCACCCCTGTGGTGACATTAGCTGTCATATCTCCTAACCTTTAATGACACTGCATGCAAGCAGAGGAATTTGAGTCGAACTATCACTGTGTATTGCAAACAGGCCTTACAAGGAGTCCTGCAGCAGTTTTTCAACGTGCCTGCCCTTATCCACCCTCCCACTGCACAAGACAGGTATAAAAGAGTGAATTATCAATCCCAGGGACAGTTTGTTCAGGTGAAAAACTCAGAAGACACTACGGCTTTAAATAGGTGGCCATTGGGTATGGATTGGTGTCAGGATATGTGCACCCATCCGAAATTGCTTTAAACTAGCTTTCCTGGGTGCTGCCAGCAGTGTGGTAGGAATTGGATCCAAACATCCTCTACCATGAAGGAAGATCAGCTTGGACCCAGATTTAAAATCACTTATTTTCTGTAAACTAGGCCAAATCAGATGAGCAGGTCTAAATATTCCTTTTCCTTTTAGCTTCAAAGAGGACCAGGGGTGAATCTGGATTATACCTTGTCACTCTGTCCGCATCTTTCAGCCTAACAAACCTGATCTATATGATATGTAGGAATGTGCAAGCATGGAACGCAATGTCTGTTGGTACACGTTTCCCTGCATTTACACAGGAATCATATATACACAGCTTTTCTGCTTGGCAATGACAGAAGTGCACCCTCCATAACTTTTATAAATAGAGACCCCTGAGAAAAGTTGGTTGTTTCACTGCTGGGACATGCCTTTCCAGTGAAATTACAAGTGAAATCCAGATGTGACTGGAATGTGAAACAGCTCTAACCTGTGCTGTGATGGTGATATCTTCCTTGAGCCATTTCTCAGGACTGCTGGTGTCCTCTTCCTTACTTGCTTCTAGTCACCTCCAGCCCTACAAGAGGAACATGTGGTTTCCAGGCCATGAACTTTGCCAAGGATGTCTAGTTTTCTCTTCCAAAGCAGTTGGAAATTTCAGCCTGTTTGTCAGACTATTTTGTTTTTATCTGTTTATGTCTAGACCAGTTTATGACTAGAAAACTTTGGTGGGAAGCACAACACATTTCTTACATAGTTCTCCTGATTTCTCAGAATTTGAAGCCATTTTCCAGAATCCTAATGTCATTAGAAATTAAAGTGTATCTGCTACATTCATACTGAAAAAGCAAATTATTTTCTTCAGTTTAGGTCTCCTGATTATATCCTGTCTAGTTTGTCAGAGCACTTCCAAGCCATAGGAAGCCCCAAAATCTTATGGAAGATCAGTCTGATGCCACAGTCTGCCCCAAACAAGTTGGTCTTTCCCCAGACTAGATCTCACAGAAAATACAGATTTTTTTTCCCTTCAGAACTTGGGGTTTCCTCCCCCTTTTTCACCCCTGACTGGGGCATAAATAAGTGGTACCAACCATCTCTCTCTTCTTTCACTTTCATATTGCTAGCCATGCCCAATCCTGCACTCATCATACCAGGACCAATCTGGATGGAGCTTGGTATCCCAATATTGCACAGTGGGACTGGGAACAGGTAACTGGAGGTACCTGTGCATAACAGGATATACTTCAGGTACCAAGTGTTTCAATAGAGAGAGATTAGGTTTGAAAAGTGCAATGCCCTGTCCTTGTAGGCAGTGTGCATAATGCATAGCCCAGACTGCCTCTGCCATTACCAGGAGGTGTTACCAGGCATTTGCAGCTCTGATTCTGCCCTGAAATGCTCTTCTTCTAGGGGCTATTTTCCACATCCAAGATTTTTTTCTCTGCAGTCCTCAAAACATAGTGCACTGTGGGTCTAGACGCTGGAATCTTATCTGTAAAAGTTGGTGGTCACTGATAATTCAACCTCCTCTTCTTTAGCTGGCATTTGTCCTTAAATAAACAATGTGCTTCCTCTTTTTCTCAATTAAATAGTGCAAATCAAGAGCAATTCCGGTTCAGTGTTGGCTTAAAACAGAAACCAAAGGCCAGGAATATTTTTTATTTGTAAGGAGAAGTTCATGGAGGAGCAAGGTGCCAGATCAGCAGCCCAAGAGACTGCAGAATTTACTAAAAAATAGCCTAATTCCCAGCAAAGTCCCCGTGCCTTGTGTTTCCTATTGCATGGCCCTGCACCTCCCAAAGGCTCCCTGCCAATAGGAAACACTAATCTCCTGCACGTAGGTAGGATTTCAGGCATGAGTGGTGCTGCAAAGCTTTCCAGAACAGGTGCACAGGGAGCTTAGTTCACAGCCTCAACTGGGGGAGAGGTCGGTCCACACAAGCCCAGCAAATATCTGTGCTCTCCACCACTGCTATGGCTATGGTCACCCCTCCAGCAGAGACTGGACCAAAGTCATCAAGTCCCTTCCTCAGCTCTCCCCAAAAAGGGAAATGAAAAGAGAAAATAACAACAACAAAGGATGTAGCTGATGCTCTGCACTTATTATTAGCGGAGGAAGGGCTGGGATTAATCACCCCCCCAGAAGCAGCTGTAAAGGATGGAAGTAGTTGATCAAAGTGGACTTTGTTATTCCTGATGCATCATTCTGCTGAGCAATGAGAACTGGTGTGAGGCACTAGAGCTTCAAAAAACTTTAATGACTCCAAGGCTCAAACCAAGGACACTGCTGGAACTAATCGAGAAGGAAATCCAGGGCAAGGTGGAAATGGTGGAAATGAGTGCTTTGGTCTGAGGAATTTTTCCACATCTTTCATTTCCTAATTCCATACCTTTGAGGTAATAAAATTTGTAATGGCGGAAAAAAAATAGTGGGACAATGGGAAATGTTCCTCTATGGGATGGGGCTACGTGTGGCTTGGCTACACCTGATTGCTGCGCTGCTGTGTGAGGGGAACAGAAGGGCACAAGGATCCACATCGTTTCACACTCCTGAGCTATGACACAGCTCTGGTCCCTCTGCCTCCTCCCATCCCAGAATAACCCCTCTTATTGCTGGGCAATCATTGAGCCCCTCTGAGACCTGAGCAGGCTCCCTTTCCTCCTCACTGGACAAACAGATGCATAGCAAGCACCTTCTCCATCCTTGGAGTGTGTAGCCTTGGCATGGTCCCTGATTAGCTGCTGCTGGGGACTGTACCACAAAGTCCTGAGTCTGAAGAACCTGTGCATTCCCCATGGGAGTGAGCCTTGCGGACCCTGCCTTGTCTGCTCTCAAATCACACTGACATCATGAAGCTCAACCAAACATAAGCATTGCCCTATATCTGCAAGGCAGCTCTCACCATAAATTGGAAAAGAAATACATGCTCTAAGGGGTTTCTTTGTTTTTGACACATCCACCATGTCCTTCTCTCCTCTCTTTCCTTCCTTCCTTGTTTCTGTTTATAGAGCAAATGGATCCAAAAGAGTATTTCCTACTGAGTAGGGCTTGCCTTGTCTGAGGCAGTCAAGGACATGCTGCCCAGAATTAGCCTTTTCTCCTGCTAACAAGGTATTGCTCCTCTTTTGAAAGAAAGTCCATGAGCATGTTCATATCCGTATGGACCCAGAGTCTATCAGAGCTCATTAGCATCCTCACTGGGTGAATGACTTGGTGTTTTCCATAGGTCTTGACTGCCAAGGAGACAGGAAGGCATCTCTGTGGAGTTTGGATGCAAAGCTTCATCTATAGATACAAGCGGGGCTGCAAAGCTTCATCTAAAAGCCTTATGCCATGTCAGCAGCCCTGCAGAGCTCCACCCCTACTCATACATCGTGTGGTCCCTCTGCCTTCAAATGGCACATGATTCCCTGATTGAGGAAAGAGTAAAAAGTGTGTCAGACTCAGTAAGCAGAATGGTGGGCGTTAGTGGGTCCTGAATTAATAATCTGGTGGGGGGTGTTGTTCTGGCAAAGGTCACAGCACAAGGCTATGTGCTAGGTAGTTGCCTCTCCTGCTAGGATATTTGGGTGTGATACTGGATATCCTGGCTACCACTGGAGTTGTTAAGGTAGTGCCCTTCCTGAGCAGTAGCAGGGTTTGGAAACATCAGACTTGATGCTGAGCTCTCTCCTGTTGGCTTTCCACCAGCCTGGTCAGACCTGATCAGAAAGCTCAGATCTTCCAAGGCATGGTAGGGACACTTGGAACAACAGTCAAGAAGATGGATGAAAGCAGGAGGCCTAAGGATGCAGTATCTTTCAAGTCTATTGCTCAGCTCATGGTATGTACTTAGTTGTAGCCCTCTTCTGCTCAGCTGTGTGGAGGACAGCAGTACCTTCTCCTGCCTGATCCATTGCCTCCTCTCACTGCTATTACCAGAAAACACCATATAAACACAAGCATCAGGGAATATATGCTCTGTTACTTTCTCCTTCTGTTTCCAGCAAAGACCTATGCTCTGTTTCTTTTCACTTTTGGCAGGAAGAATCCAATGTGCATTTTGTGGTTAAAAGTCAAAACTGAAAGTATATCCCTCCCTTCCCCTTCCCTAAATCCAGCAGCTGTTGAGTCAGCTGTTTTGCTTTTTCAGCTTAAACGTGCAGCAGCATATTCTGGTGAGGGAAAAAACAAATTAGCCTCTGGAGGAGAATGATGAGATGAGAAATGGAGAATCAGAACCACATGCCTCAAGAGGGAATATGACACCCTGGCATGATGGCCAAGAAACTTGCATCCTGACTGTCACAACATGCTCAGTGCCACATGGACTTGGGTACCCCAGGAGCTTTCCTAAGTCACTTTGTATTGGATGTGTTACGTGCAGGGCAGGAGCTGCTTGGCAGAAGAGGAGTATGTGTAATTTTGATGGAGAAGAAATACTGCAGGGAAATACTCTGCTGTACTTGTTGAAGATGGGACTCCATGATCTACCTCCTCCAAAGAAGTTGTGCTTGCTTTTGGCTTTCATGAAGGGATGGAGCCTTGTGTTGCTTATAAAACAGAGTCCTCCTGTAGCAGCTGTGCACTGTGACTCAGTCAATGTGTGTAGAGTCCTGCTTCCTCCCTTCCAGTCTGCTTTTGCACTCTACGGTAGGCAAGGTGGACCTGGCCTGAACACAGCTGTCTCTGTCTCTGGGGACGTGACATTTGCTGGGGTAGGGAACTGCTCTGGCTGCAGCCCCTTCCTTTTGCTGTGGAAATATTCCCTGGGGGAGCACCTGATTGGTGTTGTAAGAGCATCAGGACAGGCTGAGCTTCTCTTCTTCTGTGTTCTGCAAAGGATTGAGGAAGGCAGGAGTCTCCAGCCTCGGTGAGCAAAGAAACTTCATATCTGCTGCTCCTGTACTGCCTCTGGGGAGAGTTGGGACTCTGGGGATGGGATGGAGAAAGCAGAGCCCCACAGCCTCAGCAAGTGCAGCTGAGTGAATGGAATATGGCATGCTGAGAGGGAATTATTTTGTTATTTCAACACAAATGAATTCAGAAATTCAGTTTATGGTGATGTCCTGAACTCTGCCCACAGTGTCACCAGCACCCCAGCTCTGACAAAACAAACACAGAAACTTGGCCTAAGAAAAAACACAAAGCCCTCCCCAGCAGCAGCCACAGACTTGCACCCAGCTTCACAGCAGCACCCTCCTTCAGCCCCTGGTATCCAGGTATCTGCTCTGTTTAGACAAACAACTTGGCTAAGCTATTGCACTGCAGAGCCACCAGTTTACATCATTGCACAGGGAGCACTGTAGTCCCACCTCTGCCCTCGACAGGCAGCCTGTCAGAGACAGGCAAAAGTGAAGGCAATGCACATGGGCATTAAGCTAGACTGGCATTGGTTTTCAAGCAAACACCTGGACATTTAGAATATTCATCCTGGTTGGAAGCTGCATCAAGGAAGGCAGGAGCATTTCTATCTCCCTGAGCAGGGGTGAGGGGCATCCTGGGCAGCAGCTTTCATACATGCCTAAGAATGCTCTGTCTGGCATCCATCCACCTGGATTCCTACACATTTGGAAGATATGTAGAGCTGATAGGGCTGATTTCTTCCCAAAATAACTATGAGCAGTGGAGCTGCATAAAAGATGTTTGTATTTTGAAAACATCTTCCTGGGAGGTCTTTTTTTTTTTTTTTAAATTTTATTTTATTTATTTTTTATTTTGTTTTTACCTTCACGGTGGTGACGATACAGCATGAACCACATGAAAAAGACAATGGATCCGAGACAGAAACTAATGGGAAGAGGGAGTGTGGGGAGTGAGGTGGGTTTTATAGAGTGGGAGAGCAAAGCAGATAGGGCCAAGAAGGTTAATAGCACTGACAAATTAAGGCAAGTCCACATGGATCAGCTTCGCTATGTGTTCTAGGCTGAGAGTAATGGGAAATATTTTTGGGGTCAGTTTGGCAAAGGCCAGGCCGTGTACAAGTCCCTCAGTACAAAAGAGGTTGCAGCTCCTTCCCATGCCTTGACCAGTACTCCCAAGCTACAATCTTTAAAACTGTAGCTATTTCACAGTCTGCTGGCTGCCCACCCAGCAGGCAGCTTCCCCAGTACAAAGGGACCTTTCCCAGCAGAGTTCCTGGTCTCTCAGAGTGGTGCAAACACCCAGGATCCAGAAAGCAAAGCTCTGCTGGTTTCAGCTGGCCTGATGAGAACTCCCTGCTGCTGCCTGGGAAGTCCTGGTGAGCGCAGTTCAGTGAGCAGGTCCTGCAGCAGCGTGGGGCAGCAGCGCAATGAGTCTGGGTGTCCATGCTTTGTTGACCTTTGTCAATAGGCAGACTGAGGAGTGGGCCCATGCATGGTCACAGAGAAGAAATAAGGGCTTTGGAGGCAGCATGCCTGCAGCATCTGGTGTTTCTGTCTCTCCACAGAGAGAGATACTCAGAGTTTGGGGCTCAGAGGGAGCACAGCTTCTTTGAGCATAGCTGCAGATCAAGCAAGCGGGGCTGGCATACCGCTGCTGCCTTTCATATCCTACTGCTGTTCTGGATTGCTGTGACAGAAGCAAGAGGGCTGGAGATCTTCCCTTGGTACCAGCAGTCATACAAACCCCCAGAGTGAGAGCTGTGGCACTGTGTGCTCACTCCTCTGGGCTGGTACAAGCCTTTCACTGGGGCCACCAACACAGCCTACTTCTTCCTAACTTGCCCTTCACTGTGGCCTACCCTGAGCAACCTTGCGGGGCTGTTGCAGTGACCCTGCAGCCTTTCCAGCCATACTTAGTGAGGTTAATATTCATCTCCCACGGGGCAGTTGCTAAGTGACTCCCACAACATGACATGTGCTGAAAGCCCAGGTCAGGTCAGCTGTGACCCAGCCACCCAGAGCTCAGCCAGCAGAGAAAGACCAAGCCTCCCATGACTGTGCTGCTGACAGACCCTGAGCCTCCAGTACTGGGGGCTGAGGAGCTACTGCACTGTATGGGCACCTCCAAGAACTGTAAGGCTGTGTCTGTGCTGTTCCTTGAGCAGTGTCTTCTCTGCCCAAAGAGAAAAAAACAATGCTGTACTCCCCTAAATATCATCAGAGCAAATGGGACTAGAGCTAATTGTCCCCAGCGTGAGGATTGCCCAGCTCAGGGACCAAGGGCACACAGCACCCCCAGCATCAGGCTGCTGCTGAAAGAGGCATTCCAGAGCAGCTTGGGCACAACACACTGTGTTCAGAGTAACACTGCTTGTCTGACTGCTCAGCTGGCTACTCGTGCAGAAGGCAAAGAGAAAGCCTGCTGCTGCAGCAGACATGGTATATCTAAGGCAGGATCCTGCTGGAGAGACAGAGAGGAAGAGGGTCACCTGCCGGGTTGTATTTCAGCACTGCACACTGCTTTAGTCTCGTATGCCTTGCTCTGCGGCACACCCCCAGCACAAAGGATTTGACACCAGGTGATTATGTGAAACTAGAGACACACGATGTTGGTGCATCTCTGGTTACAGATATTATACCCAAGCCTTTGCTCCTACTGATCATGAGCGTGTTGCCTTGTGGTTTGTTTTTTTTTGTTCTCTTACATAATTAATACAGTGAAATGAAAATACTGTCCACATAACTGTGAGGCTGACTGATGCCCAAACATAACTATTATTCCATTTTAAGGTGACAGTTGTGTGAGGTAGTCTTCACTTTTAATTATTCATGTCTTGAACTTGGCATAGCTGAACACATCTGCTTGGGGCTTCTCTGATTATCGACTACTGTCTGTTTCTGGACCTGAGGCTTCCCCAAGGTTGGAGTAGAAATACTCACCAACTGCCTGAACAACACAGATGCTGCACATCTGTTTGACAGTGTTTATTATTTGCAGGACTCTTTTAAATAAATAATGCTTTCAATCTGAATGTTTGTCATCTTGATCAAGATAGCTTCCCCAATCTCTGCTCCTAGGACAGGAGGAGAAGCAAAAAAGAAGAAAGGAGGAGAGAAGCAAGCAAACAAGAAAGGAAGAAAGATGGATATGAGAGCCAGACTGAGCTGTGCACCATCTCATAGTTTATTAACATTTGATTAACATAATGAATATTCAGCTCTTTTATTATCTTATTGGTCCTTTTTGCATAGTACATTAAGTATGAAAGTTTCTTCTGTGGGTTTTTTCATTGCAAACTTTGCCCCTGGAAAAATTATTTTCAGAAGAGTCTAAGACTGAGGATTAGGAAATAAAAAAAAAGGGAAAATACGTTACAAGACTGTTCACTGTTCTTTGCATGTCTCACAAAATCCAAAGCCAAACAATTTCTGTCATACATCTAAAACTTACAGGGGACTGTTGACCAGGGTACGGTTTTAAAATATGTGTGTGCTCTGAGTCTGTTCTTATCTTTTCATGGCAGAAGTGCTACATTTCAACGCGCCAATATCTAACCCACTGGTTAAATTTATTTTGAAGATTATTTGAGAGGTGGATGTCAAACTGAAAACGGCACCGTCTTGGAGTCTGGCCAACTTCTGTGGCTGAAATGCAGATCTGCACAAATGCCCACACCCCTCTCAGCCTTGTGATTTGCCCCTGGGGCAGAGCTGGAAAGAGATGCGGGGAATTGCTCCTGAAAGCTCCTGGCTCCCGGAATGGTGGCGGGATGCCATGCGGCGCTTCGGTGTGGCCAGGTGGACTCTCCCCTGATGCTGCCTGGGGCAGGCCCCCGGCATGGCCGCCCTGCAGCCGGGACCAGCCGTCATTCAGTAAATCATCCAGACCGAGGGAGGGACGGAGGGGGGAAGGAAGAGGAACCACAAGCATTGATTTAATTTTTTAAAACCCCTGACACTCTGGTTCAAGGGAGACTCACGTGGTGACCCTTGATCTGCGGAAAATTGTGTCCCTCTCGCATTGCTCACAATGGGTCCAACAGTCACCCACCATTCACGACCCCTGCACAGGGATCCTCATCCTCCGTTTCTTTTCACGGGACAGAGGAATCTGCATTGCGTGATGGTAGCCAAGCAAATTGACAGCTTTAGTGTGGGACTAAGGGCGTTCATCCCATGCCACTCGTCCCTGCTCCCCACTGCTGCCCCAAGCAGGGAAAGTGGCGGCTAGAGGTGTGCATTGGGAATGTCGCTGGGCATTTTTTTCTTCAGATCAATGGGCGCTTTTTTTTTCGGGAGGAAAAAAAAAAGGAAGGAGCGGAGGAGCAGCTCGCCAGTGGCAGCCGGAGGGGGCCGCAGGGGCCTGCTGCCAAGGCAAACAAGGAAGCCACCTGATGTGACTGGGGTCAGATAAGAGAGCCGTCACTTCGGGAGCAGGTGCTTCCTGCGCTGTACGCCCTGCCCGGCCCGCTGCCCACTGCCTGCCGCAGGCAGGCGCCCGTGGTTGCTGGGCTCGGCCCTGCGTCTCCCCTCGAGCCTGGGATCCTGCAGGGAGGAGATGGCCACATGCCACAGACACCAGTGGTCATGGGGAGCCAGTGAAGGAGCGTGGGTGCGGCAGGGAGCGGTGGGAATGGCTGGCTGGGGATGCCAGTCTGCCTGGCCTCATCTG
Organism: Aegithalos caudatus; assembly: GCA_013389925.1. NCBI lineage: Eukaryota > Metazoa > Chordata > Aves > Passeriformes > Aegithalidae > Aegithalos > Aegithalos caudatus. Next base: position 74,697 of record WEIU01005638.1, on the reverse strand, counting down.
AGGGTGAAGATGATGAGAGGTTTCTGGAGGCGTCCCAGAGAAGGAAACTGGGTGTCTGAAGGACATCTGGGGCATCTCTTCACCTTAAACATGAAATGAACTTTGTAAGATGGTAAGCCTGGGCTGGGGAAGCCTGGGGATAATTTTTGTACCTGCAGGGTCCAGATAAGATCAGCCAAGGATTTCAGGAGCTGATTTCCCCCTTCTTGATACAGCTGAACAAAGTCTGGAGCCCAGCACAGGGTAGGGCCTTGCCTGGACATGCCCCACAGAGGCCCAGGTGCATGAAGGAGTTCCTCGGGCACCCAGAGCTAGCCCCCCAGCCTGGGACAGCCCATGTCATTCCTTATCCAAAAGCAAGGCAGGGGTCTAGCTGCCAGGGGGCCCTCAGCCAGCAGGAGGATCTGCAGCAGGGTTAGGTGGTGCTCCATTTCCTGACAGTAGCCTTCTCTGTGTGAGCAATATAGATCATATTCATTAGAAAGAGTGAGGTCAGCACTTCTTTTAAGGTCCATATGTCAATTGTGCTTCAGCAATTGTGTACTTTGTTAACTGCCATCTCTCTTTTTTCCCTTCCGATAAAGCTACATTTACTGGAGAACATGGCTCCCCCTCCCTTTAAATGTACTGAAATGTGTCCAAGCCTGTGTGAAGATAAAAGGAGGGATGAAATAGGAAACCCATAAGATGTTTTTCTCTTCCCTGTGCACCGCCAAGATGGGGACACCAGCATTCAGGTGAGAAGCTAGGGCCAAGTCAGGCTAGGAGGTTGTACAGCTCTGTGGTCACCCTGTGTGCCACAGTCTGTAGCACATGACATGAGCCAGTGACAGAACAGGGGCTGCATGCCCCAGCAACCATGTCTTCACTGTCACCCCTAAGAAATCCACAGCTGACAGAAAAAATGTGGGAGGAGGGGAACATTTGGGAGCATATGCAGTGCAGCTCTCCTCCAAGATATGGAAGAGAAACAGGCCACAAAGAACAGCAGGTGACATCTATTGATGAGTTGTTCTTAACTGGTGGGCATAAGCTGACTGATGACACCTGTTGAGCATGTTAGCATTTTACCATGCCACTTTCTAGTAGAAAGAGAAGATCTGTATTGTCCTAGAAATGGGCAGAAGGGCCCTCAAGATGTAAATCTGGTCCTACCCATGACTAAAGGTGGGCTCCTGACTGCTGAGGTTGTGCTTGGGTTTGCAGGAAATAATGAGCAAGCATTTTTATGAAGAATTATTGCTAGTGGCTACAGGAGAACTCAAGGTTTGGACAACCAATGTCTATTCCCCATCTCTGTCACTGCTTTGCTTTGTGAATTTGGATGTCAGCTTTGCAAAATAATGGTGATAAAATAACTGCATACCATAATGTGATGGTTTTAGGCTTTACTGATTACTTAGTCCTTACCAGATAAATATGCAACATTTTGTGAATGGGAGTTTTTTCAGATGTGAATGGGTTAATGCTATAAAGCTCGGAGTCCTCAATGATTAATTAGCACAAGATGAAGTAGTGGCACAGGGCAGAGTAAAGAGGAGATTTGTACCTGAGGGCTCTCTACTGGCTGATGAGCAAGCAGATCAGAAAGGCCAGATGTAACCATTACAAATACAATTGTACTTAGAATGTCAGAAATTTCCAAAACGGGCAGAAAGGCCATTGTATTCCAAATAGTGCTCAAATGCCACAGCACTCGGGAAGCCCTGCATGTATTCCTCTGATCACGCAGGCACATCAATGGCATCTCTGCTGGATCATGTTTCCTAAGGGGTCTACTTCAGTTCTAGAGCATGCTATTTGCCTTGGAGGGCCTTGGGGGGGCCAGCAGTTTGCTCTATCAACCCATCAGCTGTATCTACTGTGTCCATCTCTTGCTTGGGGTGGGCTGGTGCTGTGGCTGAATGTACTTGGTATCAAGTTCTGGTTGAAAGTCTTTCCCTCTGAAGGCAGCAAGTTCTGTGTCCTGTCTGCAACCAGCCTTAGGAGCCTAAAAGCACACACTTGGCAGAAGAAAACTTCCAGAGGGGACATTGTATAACACAGCACAGAGCAGATGCACCTAAGCAAGATCCAAATGTATAAATCTTTGTCAAAATGCAGCCTAAGGGAAAAGAGCTTGGGGTTGACTGTGGGCAAATGGACTCACCTAAGATGAAAGCCCCAGCATTTTCACCCTAGATCTGAGGAAGCCTCAGCATTCTCCAGTCTAGCTTTCCATGCATGTCCCTTGCTCTAAACCTCTGATATATTGGTACCTGATACCCCCAGCTGTGCTATCTTCCCCTCACAGTCTCTCCTTTAAAGAGTTGCTCCTGTGTATTATCTGTGGTTGCTTCCTTTTTGCTCCGTTCCCAAACACCAGGTCTATTCTTGGAACGTCCGGCTAGAGTGCTTGTATTGACGTCAAAATTACTCAACAGTTATTGTCAGGAAGGACTTGATTTGCATTTGAATAGGGTGGCTTTTTAATGTCTCAGAAATAAGATGCTGTTGGGGACAATGTCTGGAAAGATTCCCCAAGGTAAATGTAAGGAGGCAAATTTCATGCACGTCTCTTCTAAAGTGGAATAAGAGTGGGGAATAAACCAACCCGTGTGCAGTGGAAAAATATGGCTGCTTTCTCCCCAAACCCCCTTCCCATACTCTGTCCTCAAGGCCTGGCAGAGAGACCACAATGCCGCTCTGGCTTCCTGCCTGGAAGGAACTGCAGAGCTCACAGGCCCCTCTTAAAAATACTGTGGCAAATGTGAGCCAGTCACTCATGGATGTTCCTAAGGAGGAGGGGAAATGGATGTTTATTGGGGATTTTCCCATAAAATAAGTGACCAGCATGATTCTCTCTTTTGACACCAAGAACCTAGGTTTGGATGCACCTTGGTCAGTCTGTCTCCCAGGATGGTTCTCCAGGTAAAGGGTGGGTGGGAATTGCAAAGTCACAGCAAGAGGATCACTGTATCTGCACTCAAATCTGGGACTGTGAAGCCCCCTCAGCCTTTCACAGTGTTATGTCCCTTGCTGTTTGCTGCATGGCTGATGCCTCAGATGAAACCTTAATACCATGGTCTTGTCTGTGCATGAGTGTTAAGAGAGCCAATTATCAGCATTTGGCGACTCTAATGAATGCAAGCTATAACTTAAAGCTTGCTAACTAAAAGGAATTGCTGCAGGGAAAACAGTAACTCAACCCATGGGACAAGATTGCAAGCTTTATTATATCAGGACTTTTTTATTGCACTCATGCCTAAGTTTTACTCTATTCATATAGCTGGGTGTCCAGTGGTTTTGTCTGTGTCCGTGATAGTAAGTAGAAAGTTTCTCACCAGCTAGAAAACTGAAATGTCCCTTCTCCAGTTCCTAAGGGACTCGGTGCTGTTGTGCTGCTTCCAGTTGCCTGTGGAGCAGACAGTTCTTTAATGCAGATATGCTCACATTTGGTGAAAAGGAAAAGGGGCTCACACAGGGTTACATGAATTAATATCACCTAACTAATAGACTGGGCTTTAGTCTCCCTAGTATGAGAACTCAGATGAATGCTGCTCTTCTGCTGGGGCAGATACATCCTGAGACTCACACAGATGGCTCTGATCTGTGCTAAGCAGCTGTGCCAGTGGAGGTTTAGCCTTTGGCTCTTGCATGATCACTTGATCCTGCTGTGCCCCATGTCCCCACTTGTCAGATGGGGATGACGCTTCTGCCTGACTTCTAAAGAGGAGAGGGACTTGTGAGGGTTCTTGTACACAAGAGTAATAGATGCCTTGCAAGTACCTATGGTCAACAGAAAGCACCTTCAAGGGTGCAACCTGAGATGTTACAGACAGCTTTTCCCAGAAAGTGAGCAGGGTGCTAAGCAGTTCTTCAGAGCTGTCCTAGGACTCTGCATTCTCCCCAGAGAATTCTCGCTTTCTGGGACTCCCCAAATTACATTGTTGAGGTAACCAGAGTTGAAAATCAAAGCTCAACTTTTCTTTTCCAGCTCTTCCTTGCTCCTCACCCAGACATTTCAGCAATGTACTCAGGGCAACAAGCCAAGGTCTTATTTTCTATCACACTGTTACCAAGAAGGATGTGAAGCTTCCCAAGCTCAGGCAGATCTCATGTTTGTGCTGAACAGTGCCCCTGTTTACAGATAAACAAACCATGGTCCCATCCGTGTGCTGTGCGCAGAGAGGCGTGGGCTGGGCTGACCTCCTACTGCACCTCCAAGATCTTCCGCTCACCCGCCTTTCCACTGCTGGAGGTATTGCTATGTCTGTTTTCCCTTCTGAGTGTCTCTGGGGAGGTGAACTTTAAGTCCTGCCTAAATTGTGCAGGACATGCTGGCAGAGACACTGCCTTGGCTCATTTTCCAGCCAGACCCTCCAGGCAGTGTTTCTGGTCAGCACTGCCTGTGACAGTGTCAGGAGCTGCCCCTGGCAGAGGGAGGGCCAGTGCTCTCACAGGGCCACAGGACTTTCAACTGCAGATGTCAGATCCATGAGGGACACCAAAATCAATGCCACCGTTCAATCAGCAGGCAGGAGTCCACCAGCCTGACTCTAAGCAGCTGCTCCTTTGAAAGCCCTCTGGCCTGGAGAGAAGGGACACCCGCCAAGGGCCACATGGCAGACAGCATCTGTACCACCTGCTCCAAAGGAGTGCTCTAAGAAGGTGTCCTTCCTCTGGTGCCAGGAGGCCACTAACAGCTTGTATGTGACGGAGGACACTGCTGTGCTCTGGAAGTGGGGTATCTCCAAAACACCATCACCCGTGTCCTTGCTATCCTTCCCTGTCATCACTAGGTTAACTACTACTTGACTAGATGCCTCAAAGGCATCTTGGTGAGAAAAATCCATGTGACAGGGGAGGAAGACCACATTCCCAGCTAAAACATCCATGTTCAGCCCAGCTTGCAGGAGAAGGATCTCAAAATGTGCATGGCAGACATATTTGGCTAGACTCAGATCCCACTTGTAGTATCCCTAACATCCTTTGCAAAATGCACCCAGCTTTCTGACCCATCCCATCCTTAATGCCTGTTTCACTAATCCACCCTGCATCAGCTGCAGACTTTGGGGGATGAGACATCTCATAACTAGTATGTGCTGTGTAGCTGAGAAACATTTACTGCTTGTTAAACCAGAGCCTCTTGTTTTATTGCAGGCCACAGGGATTCTCATCCCTAACCTCTTCCTGTACTTTTCCCTGGAAGCTGTGTGTCATGTGCAGAGTGCAGCGCTGTCAGACTGACCACACGCAATATGTCAGGGAGAGGATTTGTTTCGATTTACTCTTTTTCATGGCACAATGTAGCTCTAGCTCAGTTTTAGCTGTAGGAAGCAGATGCACCCCATCCCAAGGGCAGAACACGGCATGCTTCACCCCTCCACTGGGAACATTCGGCAACAGGCGGATGGCGTGAGCACCCTGACTCATGGTTTGCAGATGGGGATGGGAAGTGAGTCTAAATTCAGTTTGGCTCACCCAGCTGGCCCTGGCAGGGTGACATGACACTGATGCAGGGAAGCTGATGTGACAATGCTGCAGGGAAGCTGACATGACTAGGGGCTGTGCTGGCCTGGATGCAGTGGGCTTTAGGGGAAGGCCACATTTCTGGGCTCCCAGTGAGGTCTGATGAGGCATCACTGGGGGAAGGCTTGCTGCAGCCTGCATGGACACTGGCATTGGCAGCAGCAAGGAAGTCCGGGCAGCCAGAGTTTCTGCTGCCGTGGATAGTGCCTTGCATGTGGGACAGCTGAGAAGCCTGACTGGGTGAGAGCCAGCTGGATGGCACTGGAGCAGGGGAAGACAACGGAAGAAAGCATCTAAGGGAGACCATAAGTGGAGAAAGGATGTTCTCTGACACTTCCCATGACCAGGGAGAAACCAAGAGATGCCCCAAATTCTGTGGCAGCTGGCAATCCCCTGTGCATTTCCCAAAACTTCCCAACTAATACTGTAAATAGGAGTTTGGGAATTGAGGGGGCTTAACGTAATGTGCCAAAGCAAGCAAACTCAGCAAATACCAGAAAATAATATGTTGCATCATTTTGGTTAGGTATGTGAAACTAGCACCCAAGGGAGACTTCAAAATGCAGCAAGATTTTTTTTTGCCTATGGTTTGATAGCTCAGTGTTGGTCAGATCACTTGCTTATCAAAACCTTGAGGCTACTGGTAAGCCAGTGAAATGGTGAATTAATCCACCTGAACGTCTTGCTCAATGGAAGTCAGGATCTCGAAGCCCAATTATTTGTGTATTGACTCTAGTACAAACCAGTTTGTTTGGACTCATTTGAGTGACTAGAATAATGTTTATTTGAAAGAGGAGAATTAGACAGGAAGGAAAAGAAGTCATCTACTAGTTGTGCAGTTTTATACCAGTTGAACGTGTAACTCATAACGCTGGAAGTATAGGAATATGTGTTCTGTGGAGAAATTAATTTATATAACAATGGAGAGTAATTTCTAGACCTTCAAATATCTTCTGGGAACATTGCCAAAAGCATGCGCTGAACACTGATGTCTTCAAAGGCTGCCTGATGTCTGAACCTGGCTCTAGGTGTCTGCCCTGAAGGCCCTTCACAAGGGGTCTGTACTGTCAAGCCCTGGGCTATTCACTGCTTTTCCTTCTCCAGCACAATTTAGGGTAGGAATTCCCTTAGCTGGTCTTTCTGGCTAACCAATGTCATGGATGATTAGTATTTTAACTTTTCAAACTTGCAAAGAAGGCTAGAAAATGATTTCTTATGAGCAACAACAATGAGCGATTTCCTCCATCCTGTTCTTTCTTTGATGAATGTTTTTAAAAATGTAGTCAGCATCTGATCCTTCAGGTCAATGTTCAGGCCTCTTTTCCTTTAATTTTGCCCAAGTCACTCCTTTGGTGCCCACAAAAACAAACTGCACAAAACTCCAAAAGGCAGCTGGACATGTGTTCATTCAGCCTTTCTCAATAATGCTGACTACAGCAGCATTCTCCCAGTGTTCATGAGCTTTTCTCCAATGGCACTGAAAGGTACAATGGATTGGCTGGTGAATCCACTATTGCAAACCTTTCAAACAGGCTTTCAATTGGTGCATTTAATTTTTTGTCTTGCATCTCCCACATCTTTTCTTACAGTGCAAGGCGTTTCCCAAGCTCTAGTCCTTTTGTGTTTATATTCTTGGTGTCTCCTGTGCATGCTCGCCCTATATATACTTTTTTCCTGGATTTATGATATTATTGGCCTCTCTACTTGTTCATTATTAGTGACTCACTATAAACGTTTCTGCCAGAAACAAAACTGGATGAAAAAATTCTGAAAATATTTCAAATTTTGTGTGTGCAAATGATGATTAATTTAAAAAAAAATTGCTGAGCAACTTGAGTTCCAAGATACTCTGTGGGGTAGATTTGCCAAGTCTTTGATGAAAACTAGCTTAAAAACCTACATCTGTTTTAGCTAACTGGAAGGTGCTTTTGAAGTTCCTGAGTCCCTGTAGCTCAGGTGCTCTGAACTGTTCTGACCTGCTCCCCTCTGCCATGGTCTGCTTTTGTCAGGACTCAGGACAGCCGGGTGGTGTCCAGCTCTGCTCCTTCTTGCTCCATGAAGCTGAAAGATGAGGAGCCCAAAGCACACTTTGACATACTTTTACCCTTCAGTCTCTTCCAGTGGCATCTAGACTTTTAGATCAGTAAATGGGCTAGTGGCTGAGAGGTCAGTGCATTCACCTCATTCTGGGATATGAACCCAAATCTCAGTCCCATATGTGTACCTGTTCTCATTTTTGTGTTGAGGCAACAGAAAAAAAAACAATGAATTGGATTATTTCTCATTATCTTTTTCCAAAGTTGTTTTTTTTTTAATTATTATTATTTTTCTGACATAAATAGGAATAATCGCATTTTTGAAATCTCAAATATTTTCACAAGAATGTGAAAAACCCTGTCTCCAGTTTACATCTTGCTACTAGGACAATTTGTTACTCTCAACTTCCTCAGCAGAGTTACATTTCTGAGGCATTATCTGAGGGTCTCTTGTCACCTCTCATACTGGTATTACTTTACTCTTTTTTGAACAGGCATTTTTCTATCTCTTTTTCCTGAGGACTCTTCCTAGGGATTGTTGTTTGATTTCTTTCCTTACTTTCACCAAGTCCCCTGTCTTTTAGTAGTCTCTGCTTTACCTTTGCTTCTTGGGAAACCAGTTTGACTTACCAAGCTTTCACTGATGCCATCATGCAGGAGGAAGTGTGACACACAATGATGAGTTCTTGCTGACTTCTTGAAATGACTTTATGCATTCCAGCAGCTAAAAATTGTTGTTAAGTCTGAATAACTTGAATTCATTGTCCCAATTTTCTGTCTGTTCATTTTCTCTTAGCAGTTTTCCTGGAGGTTTGAAGTGTTTTGTCCCACTTAAATTTCATCTCCAGTTTTACAATTCATCAGTTGAAGAGCCTTCTGGACCCAGCTGGCTGTGACCTCTGATAACCTGGAGAGCCGATGTAAATCTATTTCAGTACATGAATGACCAGTCTGGATCCTGCCCCCTCCATCTGGAGAACTAATCCTGCTCTAGGGGTACATTTGAGGAAAGCACTGCTTGACATGATGTCCTTCCAGACATGTCTGTCCCATCTCTCCAAGTCTGTTGTGCCAGGTTGCTCTTATCACCTTCATCATTGTAATTTGTGTTCCTGTTACTGAGCAGTTGTTCTTAGGAATATACTATTCAGGTTAAGCATCAGGCTGTAGGGTTAGTTTCTGAACTTATTCTCAGACCAGGCTCCCACTGTGCAACATTCAAAAGGGCCATTTTCCTGAAACCTTTAAGAAATCTAGCTCAGAGTAACCAGGTACAAGTTAGCCCCCCATTCATGATCAGCTTGTTGCCTTGGAAGTCTACATGAATGCTGAGCCTTAGGCATGGTGACTGTCTTACCTCCCAAAAATTATGACCTTTTTTTTTTTTCATTATTTAAAATCTCATTAACATTAGTTTACTTGTATGATACCAAGATCTGATGCTTTCACTTTGGACTTTGCTGAAGGGGCAAGGTTTGAATGGGAAGGGAGATACACCTTGACACCCCAAAGCCCTCTCCAACTCTAGAGGAGATTGTTGCAGTAGGGGTTGAGCTGCCTCCTGGGGCCTCATTCTCCAGGAGGCAACACCACCAGAAGCCTTGCGAGAGCACACCGTCCCCAAAACCACAGGAAAAGAGCCAGCTCCTCTGGCTGCACTCACAATACTTTGGAGGATTCAGCACCTCGACAGTTAACACTGCATGTATAGTTCATAACCCCCAGTACCTTCCAAGTGTGGCTAATCACTCACAGCCCTCCTCAGCCCTCCTGCCATTGACATGGCCTTTCTCTTTATAGCTCTGCTAGAGCGTGTTCAAGTTTCTGTCAGAACCAGAAACATGCCACACGCTGCTTTAATCCCTTTAGCAGTGCACAGACACAAGCAGCTCTCCAATAAAAGGGTGAATGCCACCCCTGAACTTCACTAATTTGTCACAGTCAACAGGATTTTTTTGCCTCTCTTTCACAGCACAGCAGTAACTTAACAAGCCTTTGATGAGCAGGCTGGTCCCTGTTGCTTCTACAGACTGATGAAAGTGCTGAGGGCCGCAGTGGACAAGGGATGCTCAGCTACAGAGTGAAAACAAGTCTTAACTGTCTTAACTGTCCCCATCATCCCCACAGCAGAGGAAAAAAAGGAAGGGTGAGGAGGAGCTCTTTCCTAAACCGCCCTCGAAGCTCCCCCTAAATGCAGTTTGGGTGCTTCTGTTTGGGTGCTTCAGTTTGGATGCTTCCTACAAGCTGAGAGGCCACCCGCTTCCCTCCATCCTCATCCTCTGGAAGCCTGGCAGGGAATAAGGCATCCTGAGTCTACTTCTGTCATCCTAGCAAAGCAGCAGAGCCTGGGACTCCCCAGGTCACCTCTGTTAGGTTTATAATTTGTAGATGGTTAGGCAGATGGGCCTGGCTAGTTCCACAGAAATGCCGTACAGGATACAGCAGGGGCCCTGCTGAGCAACATATTTTTTCCTCTGCGTCTTGCAAATTGCAGCCAGCAGTGAGTATGGGCAGGTTTTTTTCCCTCATCTGTTTAGGAAATCTCTCTGCCATTGCTGGTGGAGAAGGGAGAACTGGGTGTGCTTTGGGTGTCAGCATGAAGGTGCATGCTTAGCTTGGAGCCACTTCTCAGGCACATGAAATAAAGTGACGCAAACTCAGACAGCAAGTGCCTCGTGTTCAGTGATCCCAGACAGCTTCCTGAAAGTAAAAGAGAGTTGTGGGCTCACTCTGCTTGAAGCCCTGCAGTAGGTCCCACCATCTGTATGTGTGTTTGTGGGAGCACTGAGTAATGGGTGTGATATTTGGGAGGCCAAGACCATCTTTTGTGAGGCCATGCCTGAAGCCCCCTCTGTGCTACTCACACCTGTCTTGCTGACGCTGCCAGTATTTGCCATCTCCTTTCTGCTTGGCATACCCCTTTCACTTGCCCACGAGCCTCTGTGACTTTAGGCAAAAGACAGAAATTGAAGCTCAAGAGCAAATTTCCCTATGGATTAGGGGGAAAGAGCACAAGAAGTGAGAACAGAAACCTACCTAGATAAAATTGCTACTCCCGCACCAGTTTGCCAGGGTGCCCCTGCAGGGATATTTGGTGCTCCTCACAAATAACTGTGGTAAAGGGTGCTGGCAAATGCAAATACCACAGCCCTGCTGCATGTGTGTGCACTGGTGTGCCACAGGAGCGGCTGTGAGCCTGTTGGGGTGTGCACTGAGAGTCTGCCTAGTGCCCAGGAACCAGCAGAGAGGCTGGCTTAGAGTACACACACTGGTTTCTCAAAAACAGAAATGCAAGTTCCACTTTCAAGCACTGTGAGGTTCATTTTAGGGGCCTAGAAAGAATTGTGCACACACACGCTATGTTTATTGAATACACATACAGTTAAACACAAGTCAGAATGGCTCTTTTCCTTTCAGGATGGTGACCCTGTTCTAGGGAAACTGATGAAACCCTACAGGAGGGAGATCTGAGTCATGAGAGCTTCTCATGGAAACTTACTTCCTGGCCTCCTTTTTGCTGTGTACTGAGAACAGGAGATGAACTAAGGCATGGTGGAGGGAAGCTGCAATTGCATGAGCTCTCTGAAGCACGATAAGCAGTTTTCATTTCTATAAAACATGTGGTCTTCCAGTATCTGCAGCCTTTCCTGCTTCTTCTTTATCCCCTTTGCCCTCCTCACTCCCAGTCCTGCTCAGGGAGCAGCCTGTGGTCTTTGGTCACACATCCATTCAGTAACTTGCAAGGTCCCATCATTTATAATTCTTAGACACACAAGCTGCCACTTTCACATACGGAAATTCCCAAAGGTCAGAGAAGGGAAATGGTTAATTCCTTTTATTCAATGCCTAACCTCCCCCCTCATCCCCCACTTCCCACCCCCACCCTGTGTGAACAGGAAGCTTGAAAAGGAAAAGCTTTCTGAATCCAGCAGCTGGGAATGGAGGAATCCTGGAACTTTATGCTGNTATATAAAGAGTTATCTCTTCAAACAAACACATGGAGGATGGGAGGGGTCAAAATCCCAACAGGCAAGTTCTGAACTGGCTAAAGCTCTAGCAAGCACTGGGAGACCTGACTGCATCAGCAGCTCAGTAAATTGAAGAAGCTGGGGAGAAACCTAGCCAGGTGATGCCCATGGAGGTGTGATTTACGTCTTTTTCATATCTTGTTTGCACTTCTGAGAGACGTGATTCCAAAAAATCCTCTTTCAAATGCTATGTTACATGGGGAGTGGTCCTGAAGATAGGGTGCAGGGATGTTCCTCTCTGTAAGACAAGCCCCAGACACCAACATCTTACATGCCTTTCAGATGGGGAATTTGGGGTGGTTGAAATCTGTGCTATCTTTGGATTTTTGCCAACCTGAGTAGGAAGATGAGAATGAGGATGATTTGCTTAGAAAGTACCAGAGTGCCTGCCAGGACTGACGGGAAGCCAGACTCGTGCCCCAAGGAGTTTACTTGCTAATTGAAAGCAGAAGCCTGTTAAAACAACTTTCCAAGAGTCTGGCACAGCAAAGCACATGCCTATGCTTTTGACACTGTGGTACAGATTCTTAGAGATCCTTATGGAGGGTGTTAGGATGCCACAAAGTTGCAATGAGTAATGTGAACAAATAATCATCTGAGAGGAAAAGATAACAACCTCCGCCACATATGCTGCAGTGAGGGTAAGAGGAGAATGAATTTGGCATGAATAATTTGGAAAATATCCTCTCACTTTCAGAGCACGTAGCCCCAGATCAAAGGTTTTTAAGCCTGATGGTCAAAAGGAGCCTCTAAAGTTACTCCTGTGCCCTCTCTGTGAGTGTCCACTCTGGTCAATATGCAAGCAGGAGCAACCACCAAGGTAGGTATGAGAGCAACCTACAGCTTTACAGGAATGAAGATGCTTTTGGTGGAGTTTCACTCAGCAAAGATGGAGTCTGCTGCTGTGACTCAGACCTGCTGCAGTGTATTGCAAACCCTGGCACCATGACCCTTAAACTCAAGGAGGAGGCAAAGGAAAATAAAAGAATTATCAGAATATATCAGCCCAGCTATACCATCCCTCTGCATTTGTAACCCTAAATCTCCTTCTCAGAGATGCAAAGTCATGTTTGTACTTGGCTCACAGTGAAACTCATCATAGTCTTCAGATATTTCCACTTTTGAACCTTTGGATATTATCTCCTGTTTACAAATCTGTGCTAACCAAATGTTGCCACTGCTAGGATGCGATATAATGACTGGACTCTCAGGCCTATTGTGTCTCAGCGGATCCCACCCTGGACTCCCCTATGGGCTGTGCCAGACAGCCTTGATGCCATCCCTCCCCACCACTGGCATTGTGGAAAGGAGCATTGGCAGTGCCTGCTCCCCTGCAGCATGCCCTGGTTGTGGTGGCCCAGGGGACTGTGGCCAGATGGCATAGCTTAAAGCCATCCCACCCCAGCCCCAAGGCACTGCTGGCACCACACCAGCCCAGATCAGACCACAGCAAGTCCCCTACTCTGCAAGAGCTGCCAGGCTGGGAACCAGGAACATGTTTTACCTGGCTGCAGAGCCCCCCCGTGCAGAAATGTCTCGAGGCTTTCTGCCCCCACAGCCATCACACCATTTACTTGTTTCCCTCACACCAAACACTGACGTGGAGCTGTGGTTGCTGGTCTGCATGCTCTCCCATCCCCTTGCCCGGTGCATTGTTTCCCCTTCCATTCACCAGCCCTGGGTCCATCCATCCATCTGCAGGGTTAGGATCCACAAATCTCTGAGGGCAGGCTGTGTCCTGCTGTGTTTAAAGGGGGAAATAGTAAATGCTGCCTGAGTCACTGTTGATGTAAATAACACATCATATTTGACAACTGCTCTAAGGCAAGGTTTCATTAGTAGTATTTTGTGATCTGACTTCGGGGACTGCTTTCTGAAGTTCTCCTTTTTTTATTTTTCTTCTTTTTCCCCCCACTGTCTTGTTTGTAACATCCCCTTTGAACTCGTGACAATAAAATTTCCTTCCCCACTGATTTAGTCCTTTTCCACTTGGCACGCATGGACATTTTCCCTGCTGTTTCTATGGAACCAAAGTCCCCATGAGTCCCTTTTGTTTACTTCCTTGCAAGTAGCCGAGCATCGTCGGTGAGGTCAGAAGGAAGGTGCATGGCTCTGGGAATAACAAGAGTGATGCTGCCAACACCAATAGGCTGTTAAATTAACCTGCCTTGACACCTCTCCCATTTTCAGGCTCTCACTTTGAAGATAGTGAGTTTTTATATATTTCTATCCACTTCCCAATTTCAGCTGGCATCCAAAGTGAAAGTACCAAAATACTCTAAGAAAGTTGTAACATTTCTGCAGTAGCCGAGCCAGGAAGAAAATTATGATGAAATGCCTCACTTCAGGAACAGGTCTGATTAGCTTTGGGATACAGGACTCGTGCTGTGCTTTCTGTGGCACAGCACTGGGGCACTGGCTGGGTATGCAGAATCAGCTCCCGCCTGTCCCACCAGTGCCACAACTCTGCAGAGGCTCATCAAGCCCAGGGACAAGGAGAACAGCTCAGACAGCCTTCATATACAGCCAGTTATTTGGTTTGTGGGAAGGGGGAATATTAAAGGGAGATGTTTTTCTGAAGCACCACTGGCCATTGCTGGAATGGATGTGTAAGATTTTTGGGATGAGTGATCTGATCCAACATTACATATATTTTGTTTCAGAAGGATCTTCCTTCTGCAGATGTAAGGTGCTGCACAGCCAGATGGCACCTGGGACAGGAGCCTCGGGACTCAGATCGATACTGCTGGCTGAGGCCATTTCAGCCACTGTTGTCCTGGGTTATGCTTGATGAATTTTATTGTCAGATTCCTCCAAGAGATATTCCCAACTAGAAATAATCCAAACAGGATGGATGTGAGTAAACACATAATTTCAAATTACTTCTGCCACCTGAAATGCCATCTTAAACTGGACACAGAGAAAGTGTTGAAGAGTCAAGTGGGTCTCAGTAAAACAAGGGAAGGGAAATCATGGTTTCTTCCCCACTATACCACGTGTCTGCACAATAGCCCCGATTAGCACCCTGCCTGCTGGCTGCAGGGACACATGACTGGCTAACAGGGAGCCCTCACATCACCTTGGCTCTTCCAACACAGCAAAGTCTTTACTAAACTTTTGAGGGAGGTTGTATATGTTGTTTAATTTTCTCCCTGTTTGCAGTGCTGAAGAATGGAGGGTGCCTTATTTGCAAATCTGCAAGTAGAGGCAGCTGTTGTACCTGGCTAGTTTTAACTACTGCTATAATTTTTATTATGTCCTTTTGGCTTTTAGACCAATTTTCCTCATTCTCTTCTTCACACATGCCTCAGACCTTGTCCCTGCTTGCCTTGAATGCAACTGAAATGAGCCTACGCCCATGGCTGGTCCTATATATTTAGGGCATCCTCCTTCTCTCAGATCATCATAAATGAGAAGCGGCTTTGCTGAAATTATTGGCCCAGATATGAAGATGCTTTATGGAAGATGGTGACCAGTGCAAACATCCCTATGCTACTTTTCCTCTGCAGATCAAACCAGGCTGAGATATGCTCTCCCCCAGAACAGAAATGGGTGTAGAAGCAGATGTGCTGCCACTGCCAGTCTGGGTACCTTACCATGGGGGCAGCCTGGCACAGGGCCAGTGTGTCCCCTCTGAAGACATTGCCCAGCCTTTTCAATTTGTGTTTCCATTTGAAATATGCAAAATTGAAATATTGCAAAATATGATGAAGAAAGCTAAATAGAAAATTTCCCTATGAAAACATTTCTGTTTATGGTCTTCCTCACCTCCAGGTCCAGTTCTCCTGTCCTTCATTCCATCCGCATTTTTTAAAGTGAAGGGAAAGAGAAATAACATGATAGAAAGCAGAACATCCTCCACCCTTCTTTTCACTTTTCATTATAATCACTTTGCATTAAAAATCACCTTAGAAATAGACAGTTGTTTTGACAATAAACCCTTATTGTAATATGTAATATGTAATATGTAATGTGTAATGTGTAATGTGTAATGTGTAATGTGTAATGTGTTGTAATATGTAATATTGTAATATAGTAATATGTTGTAATATTGTAATATGTTGTACTGTTGGCTCTCCATCTCTCCTTATTGTAACATGTTGAACCCCTGCTCTCCAGGGAAGAAATAGGTAAATATGGAAATCTTCGTGGCTGCTCTTCAGCTCTTCTCCAGGGACTTTTTGGCTGCAGCCACCCATCTCAGGCAAACTCTCAAATCACAAGTGTCTAGGCAGTGTCCTCCACAGGGGCATGAGAGGAGGCAAGGTACAGAAACCTTTACCTCTAGAATCTGTGGACATGAGAAGGAATGAAGAAATAAATTCTCTGTTTGTGAGACAAGAAAGTGAGTTGGGCCAACCCCTGCTGCACACACCAAAATGGTCCTAGAAGTGGAATTTAATCATTAATAACAGCCCAGTGCTTTGGCCTTAATGTTGTCAGCCTGGCTGAAAGCTAGGATGCTCAGAGGTAACACATCAATAAGCTCCTCATCCCATGGTCAAGTAGCACTGAAAAACAACAATGAAAATGCAAGAAATAGCACCTCTACAAAGAGATGCTGTGGCTGAGGTAGATGAAAAGCTAAGACAGCAAGGGAGGCGGATGGGTGGTGTGAAAGATATCTCTGCAATCTGATTGCCACCAGATCTTCCATACTACACCTGTGCACAAAGACTCAGTTGGACACTGCTAGGCATCAAGTTCATCCAGATTAACTTCAGAAAAACAGTGTTCAGTATGATAAAGATTAAAGTAGTCTGGTGATGGAAATAGGAAGCTGCCAAAGAACCAAATAATCACGTTGCTTTGTATTAGCTCTTGCAAGAATATAGCAATGAAAGACTTTTCACTTCCTGAGTTCCTCAATATACTTCCTTTTACCTAATTTCTTTGTTATGTGAATACAATTTCTGTTCCCATGAGCAAAGAGGATGCTTCATTTTGGTTTCCAGACATTATTGTGAAGGTGGGCTTACAGTTTCATCGGTGGTTACATTCAGGTCTGGTGGTTGTGAGATGGAAATTATTTCTATTTTTCTCATAATAGTCCTCAAATTACGTGCTGGCCAGGGTGGGACAGGAGGGATAATGTTGGCATTCACAGGGTGCCTTTGGGGTACAGGGCTTATTTTTAAAAAAAGACATCACTATTTACCGACCTAAATCCAAGTGACTTTCTCAAATGATTAAGACCGGATCCTTAAAGAGTCTAATTTTGAGCGAAATCAAGTGGATTACCTACTTACATGCCTTTTGATATGGTTGGGCTTAAGTTCCTCTTGAAAACAGAGCAGCAGCTCTAAATCTCCTAGGCACATTTGCAAGCAGAAGTTGAGAAGCCTGATGCCAATCCCTGCTGTATCGGCATGAGGCCAGAGTAAGTGCAGCAAGGAGCTGGACCGGAGCTGAAGTTGAAGTTAAAGGGAGGAAGTCCAGCAGCTTGTTTGTGTTCTCCGGAAGGCGAGCATAACTCACTAAACAAATGTCAGGAGGGGTCACATCCCACTCTCCTAGAAGCCAGAGGGAATTAACCTGAGAAGAAACCCATGCCAGAGGTGAAACACAGGAGGCTGGGTTTTAAGAATATAAATGGACAACTGAGTGCATAAAAACAATGCAGGGAAACATCCAGGAGATGTTGCATTGGGTTTTGCCACTTGCAAACTGTGTTACTGAGTGAGCATGCATGTCTCTTCTTTGCAAGACATGCATACACCTCAAAGGTTGCATTTGCCAGCATGTCTTTGCAAATGAGCTTCTCACACAGGGCTCCTTGGAAAATATACTTCTGCTCAGAGCCCCTTCCATGGCTTTGGCTCTCCTGTGCACTTGCACATGCCTGGTCATCACCTTTTCACAAATCCCTCTGCACCTGCAGAGGCTTTCTTGCATCTGTTCTGCCTTTGCACTGCCTCAAGAGGAGCATGGTGCTGCCATCCATGAGGAATAAATCCATTTCCACACCATGCCACATCACAGGCAAGACTATCCCAGTCTGAGGAATCAGGACATCGCTCTCATCCCCACAGCCATCCCGCCTCCAAGGAATTTGCAGAGGACAAGATCAAACTATTACAAATATTTGTTTTTTCTACCACAGCTGAAGGAGAAACAGCTTGTGGAAGTGTCTTAGGTTCCCTCAAGAGCATTTTCTGGTTGGTGCTTTTTGCAGGTGGAACTGAGCTGGAGATAGAGCATGGGAAATGCAGACAGGGTGACTGCTGTGGGCAGCACAGGTGAGCTCAGAGAACCGTGGCTGATATTGGTCCTTTGCTCTCATGCTGGCTACCCAGCAGGATTGGCTTTTGTTGTTACATTGATAGGTGGAGAGAGGGGTGGTTCCCCAGAGGCTGTAGCGTAAAAGGTGGGTATTGAATAATGTTTTCTAATTATCTTTAATCCAGTCCAACTCTAGGTTTCCAGGTGACCTGTTGATCTCCTGCATCATACCTAGAGGTATCACTCTGGCAATGATTTGGATTTTCTTGTTAATTCTACAGAAAACTAATTTACAAACCAAAAAACAAAGTAATTCTGTTGATTCTTTCTGGAGCCTTTAGGATTACAACTTCCAGTGCAAGGGAGGTGCCAGGAACACATGGCAGGAAGAGCAGGACCACCCTTTCACCAGCAGCCCACAGTCTGATCAGATTAAGCCTAAATGGGAAACTGCACCCTGAGGGTCAACAGATATTATTCCTGGTCACTGTGCAGCCCCGTTGTCCCCATTGTTCATGTCTATTTTGCATGGGTGTAACCCTCCTGGTATGAGTACTGTTACTTGTGCAACATCTGTACAGGCCTTGGAGAGAAGCTGAGGTTCACTGATTTAAAAGCACATCCTTCCAAGATCTGAGCTTCAATGTTGAATTGTACAAAGGATCAGCCACAAACAGGGTCAACATGATCTATCTGAATTAAGCCATCTAGAAGAAGAAAGCTTTCTAAAAATCATCTTACCTCCCAATAAACAAAAGGATAAATTTGAAAGAAGGAAAGCTTTTGAGCATTGATAAGGAAACAAGAGTTCTGGGCATAAAATAATCAGAAATATCCTTCAGCACCTGAGTTTTATCTACAGATGGTGTTATTCAGGTCACGATGAACTGTCAATCCTGTACAGGACGGTAAGAGCAAAAATGTGAATCATCAGTATGAACTGAGAAACCACCCTGTCTGCCCTCAGTTCTCGCTGGCAGCACAGGTAATGATTTATTTACACATTTCTGTGTATTTCATGTCTGCCTGGTCAATTTTCTTCACAATAAAACCCCGAAGAGGAATTTTAGTAATAAAGAGTCAGACAACAGAGTAGGGGTTAGGACCCCCTGAATTGATCAGTCCCAGGGTGTTTGCTGGTGGAAGGGAGGTGCTGATAACCTGGGCAGATATTCAGGCTTCCGTTTGTTTTGCTACCCCACTTAATCCTTGCTGTGGCTGAAGCCAGCAATGCTTCAGTTAGATTAATGAGCTGAACAAAAACAAACGTGCAAGCTGCAAGTACAGGTCTCCTGTTTAACACTGTGAGCTCCACTACCAGCAACAGCAAAGCTCAGATCCAGCTCACCTGCTTAGGAAACCCCCTTTCTGCCCCTATTTGTTTTACTGCAGCAATTAAAGAGAGGCTGTGACCTGCAGACCTGGTGATGGAGGCCTGTTTCTCCTCTTGGGTTGGGCAGAGAAGGGGCTGAACTCATTCAGCTTTTTGCCTACTGCTGCCACCACAGTCTCTGTTCCCACCCAAGCAGGGCTGGGAAGTGAACAGCAACTCAGCTGGCTTCAGGGAGAAACCTCTGCGGAAAGACAGGACAGGAAAGATCATCTTGGCCTTAAAGGTCTACCATTAAGTGAAAACATTTCTTTAGGGTTTTCATTTTGAAATAACCGTGGCTGTTCATTCATCATAATAAAAGATTTTTGCAGCATTTTATTTATTTTATGTTAAAAGGGGCCTTAAGGAAGGCCTCCCTCTTCCTTTCTAACTCAGAGGTTCTGCTCAGATATTTTAGGAAACCACAGCATTGAAGATGCATGAAGAAGAAAGCTGAATTACAACTGTAAGAAGAAGGGATGTGAGTAAAGACTGTGAGTAAACAAAAAGCCATTTTTAAGAGAGACTAAAAAAATTCAACTCAAGGAAGAAAGGGGGAAAGAAAAGGAAGGAAAGGAACTTCCCTCCTGTCAAGTGCATATGCCAACCCCCCACTCTCAAACACATCACTTCTCATCAAAGCAAAATGACAGGCTCATGGCTGAGCTAAAATGAAGGCATCCGCTTCTGAGTAAGGCTGACAAATGCAAGTTAAGTCAACTGCTCTTCATGCCAATGGTGCTGAAGAGAGACTGACTGCAGTCCAGGAGTCAGATAAACACGTGGAGTACACAGAAAAGGCAACTTTGACAGTTGGAGAGCCACCATCAATTAATTCTGACTATAAAAAGGATTATCTCAGCTTGGCAAGATTGCTATGATGATACAGAATTTTTTTCTGTGGTTTGAATGTGCACAAGAAGGGGGCATAGTTCCTTTCCTCTATAAATAGGTCATTATCTGTGGCAAAGTGCTGCCATGTGCTCTGTTATTGGAATCTTCTTGCCTAGAATGAGGGACCCAAATCCAAGAGAACAGAAATAGGCTTCTGTCACACCGAGTGTTTCACCTTCACTCAGAGTATGAATTTCTGATTGTCCTGTGTACAGTTTCCATGCATGTGCTGTGAGCATGCTCCTTCTGCCAGAACCGTGCTGGAGAGGACACTTACCTGTGACAGTGCCACCTTTGTGTGGTGCCCACAGCATGTGTGTCTCATCGAGAAATGCCTGGAGTCAAAGCACTGGCTCCTCTCTTGCCTTTCAGTTACCTGATGGGGCTGCAAAGGGGCAGGGGAAGGAAACGGAGGGAAGGGAAGCAGCCCAGACTCCTTGTAACCCAGGGACAGGAAGATATCAGTAGCAGGAGCTTAAGCAGAGCTACTGCAGAGCTCACTTAGGCCACAAAGGCAGGTGACTGCGGCAGCTGCAGCTGATGTGGGAAGTGTTATGCTGCCCACAGAGCTTGTTAGCAGTAGTCACTGTGTTGGGACACTTCCACCAGCTCCCGATCGTGCTTGCACCCCCAGAGCTCGCCCCTCCTGGATCCACTGGGTCTGCATTACCTGCAGCTTGCAGATCTGACAATCCCAGCCCTAAGGGAGTCAAGGAAATGAGAAGCTGAGAAAGCATCAGAGTCTTTCACCAGCAGGGAAATCCCAGAGTTTTGAAAAGGGCAAGAAGAAATCTTCTAACATCTCGTGAGTTCTCTCCTCCCTCATAAATTCTTTGCTTGTAAGCTTCTCCAAAACTGTGAAAGTCTATGAGACTGCCTTCTGTTAGAGTAGTAAAGGAAACTTAGGGGAATTTCCCTGTCGTGCTGAAACTCAGGGACCATTTAGTGCGTTACGATTTGGCAAATGTGACTGTAAGTAAAGACCTCCTCCTCACAGATGAGCATCAACTCACTGTAATTCCACCACAGCCAGAAGGCTCTGGATGAAATTGAAATGTCAGCATTGTTGGACAGTATCTCTTATTTGCACTGGTATAAATCAAAATGTATTTTTATTTCCAATAGCATAAGGAGCTGACATGGAAGAAGATCAAAGCCTGGATGTAACACCAGAAGCTGCATTTACGTCAGCCAGAAGAGTGTCTTTGCCTGGATGTTGTGTTCAGGGTTTTCTGTATCTCTGAGGTTTTATTTCCTTTTCCTAACCATAAAAATTATAAATGTGTTAACATAAAGATAAGAGGCAAGTAAAGCAGTGCCTGATTGAGCTGAGAGTGCCCTGACTCAGCTGGCACTGAGTAACTGCCAGCTCTAAAACTCCTTCTCCTTCCTCCTCCACGACAGAGGATCTTTAGGACAGCAATGGAAGGCAGTGCTGTAAGTGTTGCCCTGGGCTCTGTAGTTCACTGATCCCTGAGACATAACCATAAAAAGACTGTTCTCTGAAACCCACCTGTTTTATGAACCTTGTTTTACTCTTGAACAGCACTGTGAATACTTGAAGCAATCCAGTTGAAGGCAGATGAGCTAAACCTGGCCTGGGCACCTGACAGTAAGGGTTGAAGCCCATCCTTTAACCATCACAGGGAAGGCAGCATTTTGGCATTGCTGCAACAGCAATTCTGCTCTGCACAACCAAGGTATGGGTTTTTTGCTCAATTGCAGCTTTTGCTAACTGAAGCAAGAGGGCTTTGAGGTGCAGCAACCCTACTCAGAACTGGCAGGAGGCTGGATACAGGCCAGTGTATGTGGCTGCATCCAGCTCAGGACCAGTCAGAGCAGTCCAAGACAGTCCACCACACCTGCTGCTGCAGGAGCTCTGGACAGACTCACAGCCCAAGAGGCAACACCACCCCCAGGCACAGCACAGGGCAGCAGCCAACAACATACAAGGAGATCACTACAGACCAGCACGTCATAGCCCCCAAAACCAAGAAGTGATGCCTGTGTTGATCTTTCATGATTAAAAAAAAAAAATAGCTTTCAGGAAAACAGAAGACCAGAGAAGCAGCCACTTAAATCAGTGTATCTACTCATGCGAGTCTGACTCTTTTATTCT
Source organism: Aegithalos caudatus (assembly GCA_013389925.1). Classification (NCBI taxonomy): domain Eukaryota; kingdom Metazoa; phylum Chordata; class Aves; order Passeriformes; family Aegithalidae; genus Aegithalos; species Aegithalos caudatus. Next base: position 52,515 of record WEIU01005638.1, on the reverse strand, counting down.
AGAGAAGCACAGCTGTGTTATTTTACTACCATGGCTAGAAGGTTATTTATATGTGCGCAGTACAATTTTTAACTCACATTTCAGGCATCTGTGTTTACTCTGCTGGAAGCAGGTCAAGCTAGGAAGTGTTCTAGTTCATGCTGACACGTACAGAAGGCTGTTCCCTGCTTCTGCTGAGAGCCTCTGAAAAGAAAATACAACAAAGTTTGCAAATAACTCTTGAAGTGAGCACTCCATCTTGTTTCTTCTTGTCAGAGAAGTGGGGAGGAACACAGGGAAAGGCAAGTCATATTGGCACACAGAATTTGGACTGTCTGGAAATAAACGGTGATGATTGGAGGAACTGCAGCGTGTCCTCCACAGAAATATTTGAATCTTGCATGTTCGAGCAACTTTCTTTCTTGCCCTTTCTCTTGGGATCAGAATCAGTGTGAATCAGAGAGTCCTCTTCAATGAAACTTGGTGTATCCATTTCCATATCTATCCCAGGACAGAAATACATTGATTTTAAAAATCATCTCCTGTGTGGGAGGCAGTTCCCTCCACCTTCATCACAAGTAAGAAAAAGACAGGCGGTGTCATGGCATAACCCTGCACAGCCTTGGGATGGAGGCGAGGTGAATGCCAACCCAGAACAGACCAGAATGGAAAATAAGATCATCATGAGTGTAGGACTCAGCCAAACAAAGCCTCACAGGATGCTGAAATTAACACCTGCAGTAATCTGTATCTACATCACCCTGAGCTTCAAGGTGCCACAGGCAGCCATTGCTGCACGGATGTCAGTGTAGTTCCATCAGCCACTGCAAGTCCTGTAGCTACAAGGCAAGGAGACCTCTGGCACCCTTGGTGTGGTTCTCAAGTGTACTTGAAAAAGCCTGTGCATGGCTGGGCAGTTTCCCAACAAGCAGCCTGCAGATGAGAAGTTCCTGTACTGCACAGCTGGGACTGGACCCCTTCGCTGGGATCCTCTGGGTGATGCTGGCACTCAGCAAATGTCTGGCACAGTCTTTCCAGCAGGCTCAGCATCCTGCTTGCAGAGCCAGATGTGCTCAGGGCATGAAGCCACGGAAGCCTCTCCGTAAAATCTTGTTTCTAGGCTACATCTCACTGAACTCCTTCCGCCCAAGTAATTAAGTACTAATTTACAGGAATGGTATTTATTTACACATTGTTATTGCTGTTGGGAATTGGACAGGACAACAAAAGGTCTCTGCAACATCTCAGCCACACAAATGATTTCAGGGACTCAAAGATAATGGCACCACAAAAGAGAGTTCCCACGTCCAGGGTATTGCAATCAGCTGAGGAGAACTGACAGCAATATATCCACCTCAGCAGAACCATTATGTACTGCTCTGCAGATAAGAGCTCTTGCCAGCCTTTCACACATCCACATATGTTACACTTTGCTGTGGATGCCACTAAGAAAAACAAGAAATACTGCTCTTCACCCAAGATAAACTGCATATTTTAGAGATTGCTGAGGTCCCCAGCAGAGATTAGGACTGGGGCTGTCCCCTGATGTTAATGATTCACACACCTCTGTCCCCAGCAGTCCACAATGAAGATGTCACTGCTGCCCTAGGAACCTGATATGCATCTGTCTGTGCTGAGGAGAGTCATGACCTCCTGGGCAGTCAGATTAGGACTGAAGTAACTAGGAATGTCTCCCTAACGGCACTCTTGCAAAATTTTCCCTAAAATGTTGGGAAGCCAGTGCACCGTAGCTGTTAACACTCCTATCACAGAATCACAGAATCATTTAGGTTGGAAAAGACCTCTGAGATCATGAGGTGTGGTTCTCAAGTGTACTTGAAAATGCCTGTGCATGGCTGGGCAGTTTCCACTCATTTCCTGGTTCCTAAACCGTGGCCATGAATATGGTTATACAAGTTGCCACAGCTGTGACACTCTTGGACAAGCTTCTCAGCTGAGCTGCCAGCCCCACTCCACCATGCTGCAGCCGCAGGAGATGCTCCACCCCTCTGCCCAGATTTAAACTTTTTAGTTTGTGCACTCTTGGGTGGCTTGCAACAGCAATAAGGAAAGAAAATCTGGTTAGACATTTATTTGTTCAGAGCAACTAAGGAGAGAAAAGGGATGCTACTTGTCAGCCAGAGACAAATGTTTTTGAGACTATTGCACAGCAACACTCTTATCTACACCCAAAGTTATACCTTCACACACAGTGAGAGGAGACATAAAGCAGGAAAGTAGATAAAATTACCTTAACGTTCTAATAGTATTTCTGAGTTACATAATACTGATCTATTTTACTTGAAGCTAAATATTAAATGATTTTATACTGAGCTTGTTAAATCCATGTAAACTAAATGTAAAGTGGATGTGCAGTGCTGTAAGTACCCCTCAGCTGTAAGGCTTAGTGCTAAGGAGGCTAAAAATGATGCTGTGGAGTAGCTTCCCTGGTGCAGACCGTTGTGTGAGGAAGTTGCTGTGAGGGACACCAGCCATTCCCCGTTGTAATTCAGGCACTGCCTGTCCCACTTTCACATTAGAGCCTATCTCCTGGTCCATTGTGAGCATTGGCTTGTCCACTTGCTTAGTAGGGGAAAACAAGTATCAGACCAGCTGAAAATTTCTCTCTATACTTGGAAATAGCAGCTCTGTTGCTAATAACATCATACAATGGCATTAAAACCCATGGGGTTTTAATAAAAAATATGAAGGTTAGATGGATCATCTACTGAGGTCCAATAAAGTTTGAAAGTCTACAGTTTATGGAGTGTGGCCATTCTTCACTGGATCCTGGATCCTGTCACTGCCAGGCTCCACATTAAAGGAACAGTAGGGCAAGACATTTCATAGACTCCTCTGATATACACCAGCCTTGCCAGGGACAGCCTTTATCTACTGTGTCTCTCCTCGTGGTCTGCCTTTGCCAGAGGCGTGGCTGTGCTGGGTGCCTGCTGCTGCCTGCCCTCAGCCTGCAGCTGCCTGAAAGTGCCGTACACACGGAGACCCTGCTCCTGTGGGCCCAGAGCTGGCAGCACTCTGCTCAGAAGGGTCCTCCTGGGGCTTAGGAGATTGCTTTCCCAGGCTGTGAACCAGCTCACTCAGCAGCCATCGTCTGTATCTGGTAGTCTTTAAATGTCTCCAAAAAAAACCAATTACATGCAGAAAAAACCTGGGAAACTGCTGATAAGGAGGAGGGGGTATTTTTTTGGGTTCAAACAGTTGTTTTCTCACCAGGTGCCTAGTTTATGACTTTCCAATAGGAACCTGCAAGCCCAGGGGAAGTTCTCTTTATTAACCCTGTAGTTGCACCAGCTTCTACCTCCCATAAGCAGCTCTGGAGAGCAGTGGCACAGTCATGAGCCAGGATATGTGCAGGACACCAGTAGCTGAGGAGGAACCTGGCATTTGCCTAAAACCTAGAGAAATATCAAGAGGGACTTGCTTTGGATATAGAAGGTTCCCTGGCAATGGACTATGGGGATCTTCTAGATGAGATTCCATAGATCTGCATTCACCATTCATTCCATCTCAGATATGTGCTGGAAAAGGTTATCCTTCCTGTTGCTACCAAGGCCTTCAAATCTGGCTGATTCCAACCTTTTTCTCCTACACTCCATCTCACACATATATGTGATCTCCCACGAGTGGTTAGTAATGGGGATTTCTGAGATGCCTCTGCAATGGGTTGGTCTACAGACATAAAATGCTGATATAAATGAACTACAAATAAATGTCCAGAGCAGGGAATCTGAAAGGCTTCTGGGTTCTGATTCCATTCCCTTGCCTACCCCTGCATTGCTTAAAAAGCTCCAACTGTTCTTTCAAGCTGAATATAGCAGCACAGTATTAGGTCAAGAGATAACTACTGACGGTGCACAAGCCTCCACATAATGTTACTCTTCTGCATTTGCAAACTTCAGCCGGAATCAAGCCATAGAAAACTTCCAACATGTGCTACCTGGCAACTGACCTTTACAAGAGCTTTTCCACTTGGCACACTGACCTAACTTTGAGCTCCCTTTCAAATCAAAATGTAAAAACACCCTACCTCTTCTTTGTTTCAACACAAAGTGTAAAAACACCAGAACACATTACTTAGCCCTTGTCACTGTAAGTGACACGCTTGCAATTACTTTGCAGCAGCTCCCAACCTTTGGGGTTATTTCCTTTTTAGCAGTCACTGTAGTGGAACAATTGCAACCTCCTGTAGGAAGCAGTAGGCAAACCATCCATTAGAGGGGAATAACTTCTATAGGAAGTTCTTCCTTTTGCTTTTGATACTGTGGACTCTAGATGGTGGCACAAAAGTAACTCACATCCAGACAAGATCCCCCCCTTCCCAGATGCAGCACAGAGGAGCAGTCCCTATGCTCTGCTGGGCCCAGTGGTCCAAACCCACAGACCTCTGGAGCACCCAGACATCATGTCTAAAATATGGTCTTCATCACTACACCCTTCTCAGGTCTGAATCCAGTTCTCTATAAACTGTTCCTACCTGGATATTTCTTTGATGACTCATCAAATCTGCATTGTACATTGTCCTTATGAGGCACCCAAATTTCTCCCATGCTCCCATTTCCCACTCTTTTCACACATTCACAGAGGCACCTAGCCAAGTGATCTGCCTCCATCTCCTGTGTTTCCCCTGGAAACATGTCTAATCTGGAGAAATTATTGGCCATTGCCCTTCCCATATGCCTCCTTGAGAAATGCCCAGTTTCTGCACTCACTTGAAGCAGCCCCTCCTTTAGGAAGCATCATGTCTTGGGAATGTCTTGTTGCTCAGGCAGCTCTTGGTCATAGTGACCCTGGCAGCTTCCTCAGTTACTCTCTTTTTTCCAACTGGAAGAGTATTTCTTTTCTCCACTTTGCATCCTTCCCAACCATGCCATATGTATCATCTCTTCTTCCAGCTGCAGATTGGAGATTCCTAAATAATCACAAGTGTCTATAGATCTTCCTTGCTATTTTTTTTTTTTTTTTTGCACTTTCTTATTTGTTCTCAATCCAACAGTCTCACCCACACTCATGGAAATTATCCTGTGGTCTGACATTGAGTGATTCCCATTCCCAAAAAGCAGAGGAACAAGACTTCCCCTTATATTGAAGGGTGGAAAACTGATATTACTCAAAACTGAGACCTCTTCAGTCCTTCAGGCTGCTTGAAACATTTTTCCTTTTTGATTCAGGGATGGAGAAAATCCTGAGAGGCAATAGATGAAACCTTTCTCTGCACTGGCAGATCATTATCTAGGGATGTTACCACTACTCATAAAGTATTTAATTTTATGTAAAAGCAGTATTTTTTTATACTCAGAAACTATGGGTTTTTTTACTGAGAATTAGTTTGTCACTACTTGTGGTACCTGGGGCAAACTTCAGCATGTAGATAAAATTCAGATTTTCCAAAGAAGCCACACAGTTTCAGTAAAATGGGAAAACTAGCAAAGAATATATGGTTCATTTTGGAAAAGAAAACAAATAAAAAATTTAACTGAGGGTTAAATGAAAAAAAAAAAAAAATCTGTCATCCCAGTGCTGGTCTTCCTCCTGATCACAGACCAGAGAAATTCCAGGTCAAAAGCTGCCAATTTGTTATTTCCTATCTAACAGGTGAATCATTGTTTTTAACTTGTAGAGGAAAAATTCCTGAAAATTTTGGTGACCAGCAGGTGCAAAATCTTGTAAAACACCTTTTTTTGTGCCCTTTCCAGCACCCACCTCGGTTACATGGGAAACAATTTTTCTTGAGGGATCCCTTCCCCATCTTACCCTACCAGGACAAATGGGAGCAGGACTACCTGTCCACGCAACCAGCTGGAAGCTCTGCTCAGATTTTGGTGTTGGTCTTCCAAACATTTTGCACCTGGAAAAAGCACCTGAAAACTTGAGGACTGAGGCTTAAAGTTAAAAGGTAGATTTAGGAAAAAGATCCAGAAGAACACACTGGAATTTCTGTTTAAGGCAAATCTGGATGCTTTTGTGCCCTTTTACATCAGCCCAGGTGCAATGCTTCTCTTCTATATTTACCTATTTATAAATGTGTATGGTTTATTTTTCCTTTTGCTTTCAATGCACTGGATTCCAGTTCATGACCATCCTGTGATGCTTGTCATGCACATCACTGGAAACCTAGCAGGTTGAAATGATCATCTCTCAGCCTGATAAACTTGACAGCTGGCTTCTGAAAGTGAAACTTGCACAGAGGTAAAATGTCAGTGGCTTTAGGCTCAGTTCAAATGACTGTTCATCCTTTACAAAGAGCCCAGTTAACTCTCACAAAGAGACGTGCTTTCTCTTAAGGGCTATTTCTTCCCAAGAGTAAAGACATATCGTCAATAGAACAACTGCTTTATCAAACGCAAACAAATTCAGCTCTTGGTCTCCATCTAATCATTAATACAGTGTTTATCCATCCCATGTTGCAAGAGCATAATATGTTCCAAATAGGAATTCTTGAGAAAAAAAAGGCCTTCATTGCCAACCCTTCCCCCTCCTCATGGTGAATTCTTTTGTCAAGAGCTTCAGGAACTGGAATTTCTCTAAGCAATGCCCTATCAAAGCAATCTAACTCTTTCCCCACTCCTACCCTGCACACACATTTTGATTAAGTTACAGAAATCGTGTTGCACAATGCAAAGACACTTGACTTCTCTCCTTTATAGTATGCACAGAGGAAAACCCCTCTCTTGCTTCCCCTCATTCCAGTTTGAGCCTTAGACATTCCGGTAAATAAGTCCAACATTCACGCTGGAGAGGAACATCAAACGTCTTAAATCACACATATTTTCTTAATAATTTTGTACCAAAAGGGTCAATGAATGTTTTTTTTCTTCTCTGGCTTGAGGGGGTGTTTGTTACTTAATGTTTATTGGGTAATACCGCATTTGCTATTCCTGGAATCTTCCCATTCTTGCAATGCTTTTCTTACTGTGAGGGTATGTGCCACATTTCCTTACATCTCTGTCAGGCTGCCAGGCAGGAGAGACTGACTGCAGGGTTATAGTGAAAAATAAAGTTTCAAGAACCTGAATCACACAGAGTCAGGACATAAGACCACAATTTTTCCTCTCCTAGTGGAAGACCTAATTTGGTTAGACAAAATTGACTTTTTGCTATTCTTTTCTTTTACCTCATGATACAGTGTTGAGTATGTGCTCCAAGCAGAGGGAATGGGAGAGAGGAGCTGTCACAGATCAGCTCTGCACAAGGCTTCATCTTTGCTAAACCACAAAATGGCCTGAGGGTGAAAAATATCCTTCACTGTTTAACCTGCAGATTGCTGGAAGGTTCATCCAATATTTTTGTTTGAGAGGGAATGAAATGAAATATAGAGAAATACAAGGAACTTTGTGAGTCACACAGTGGAACACCAAGCACAGAATTATTTTCAAAACTTACATAAATCACTTGCTTCTGCCTGGAAGGGAGATAGAAATTACTACAAAGTTGCTCTTAAAAAAAAAAAGGCAACAAGAAGAATGATTAATGATCCTTTTTCTATTGCAGAGAGGAATGTAATCTATGAATAACACTGCAGTTCCCCAGATTGCTCAAATGAAGTGGATTGTTATGTTTATTCTTAAAAATGTAACCTTTATTCCAGATTTAGATTCCTAGACCTCCAGCCATCTGAGTCTATCAGTCTCATTGACTAAATGAAAAATAATTCAGTTATATCAGATAGTTCCTTTTGATCTAGATTTTTATAGGCAAAAACAAAATCACTTTCAACCTTCTTCAAGGAGGATAATAGTTGTTAAATTGAAGGAAGGGGTTTTCATGTTGCATGTTTTTTATTCTTCCAGATCTTATCTGGCTCATCTGTCATTTCTCATCCTCCTTCAGTGTCCCCAAGCATGGCCAGCAGAGCCAGACCCAATAAACCATTGTGGTTCCCACCAGAGAAGTGCATCCATCCTCTCAGTGACCTCCTGACGCACCCTGATTGCTCTTTTTTCACAGCATGAGAACAGTACAGGCCTTTTTATTTTTTTGCCAAATTTCCATATTAAGTCATCACACCCAGAAGTTAATCCATAATTATTCCCGTTTCTTTCCCAGATTACCATGTTTCAGGGTGTCGTTCCCATGAAAGTGATGAATTCAGTAGGCAGTGAGGTGACAGAAATGAAGACCATAAAAATAACTTTAGTCTTGGATATTGAAGGAATCCACTGACTAAAGCAAAGAGTTACAGAGTGAACAAAGGCAGTACCAGGTGAATCCCTACTTCCACTTATCTTGTCCAATAGCAGCAGTCAAGAATATGCTAGGAGTCCCAGTCTCAAATCATAACCTCAGAATTGCCATGCTATTGCAGAATTTATTTTTCACATCACTTTAAAACTCATGCACTTTGTGTAGAGTTTGGAAAAAACACCTGGTTGAAGCTAAAGGGTTCAGCAGCCAGGGGAACTGACAAAGCTAAGTCATCATCCTAACAGGCTTAGAGAAACAGGTAACTGGGTGGGGCACGGCTCATCAGAAGGTGAACCATGAGTGCCAGTAATGGAAAAGAAAAGACTTTGTCAGCTCTGGACAGCACAACAGCACCTCTTTCCCCTGAGGAATGATGTAGCTCTGTACAGTGGTGGTCTGTGTTGTGCCTGCTGTAAAAAGTACCAGGACGTTGTTCAGCCTGTGCAGACATAAAGAGACTCATGCTAAAGCACTATTTTTCTCTTGCAGATGATGCAAACTTAGGTTCACTACATTCATCTCTCTGTCCTCAACAGCCAGCTTGGGGAAGAATGAAGTTCTTTGTGCTGGCATCGATGTCTGACAGGCAGTGGATGATGCTGGTAGTCACACAAATGTGGTGCCAAGAGACACAAAAACATTGACAGCTGAAAGCAGGTCTGTGTAAAGGCCAGATTCACTCTGCATCCACCCTGTAAATTCACCGTCCTGGAAGAGAGAGCATTCTGGCCCCTAGACCAGTAGGAGATGCTCTGGCTCACTCCTCACTCAGCGAGGAACCATGGAGCCAACCATGGAGCCCATGGAGCCAACACACCGTGCCTTGTCCTGCTCCCACATCCCTCTACCTCCTTCTGCAGCCACTGCCCCAGTGGCTCTCTGCCCACAGGTTTTGACCCACCTTCACATTCCCCAGTGCAACCCACCTGGGGATTGGAAGAAACCAGGGTGATCCTGCCAGAGGCCCGGGGAAGTCTGGGGAGCTGGCCCCGCGTCCCCAGGCTGATTGGGTGCCGCGGTAGTCTTTTCACTAGATGGAGCTAGCGGATGGGTGCTGGCAAATCTGTCCTCTGTCCTGGAGGTGCCCCGCAGCCAGAACCACATGGAGAGGGAATGTGATCCCATGCAGAGCCCCAGGCTCCTTAGGGCTCATCTATGGAAAAGAGAGTTTTTGTTCAGTGTGGATGAGAGGAGGTTTCAATGACTAATGTTTTGGCTGATGCAAATTCAGAGAAATATGTGAATGAAGTGGAAATACTGGAGGCAATGGGTTCAAATTAAGGTGGGGGGGAAATAGTACTGCTGCAAAGCCAGATGCCTCTGGTACAGGAGGAGCCAGACAGAAGAAGAACCAAAAGGGTGCTGGAAACATTGCTGCCCACAAATATCCCAGTAGTGATGAGGTAGAGCTCTGGAGTAAATTTCCATTGTCTTCCAAAAGCAAAGTAAACATTTTGGGGATTGTTCAAACCAGAGGTCTGCATGGACGGGGAGAGAGCAGAAGTGCATCTGCTGTGTCCAGAGGCTGCACCCAAGTTCAGCCACTTTTAAACTTGTGCATCAGAAGGTGCAGAGGCGGTGCACGCACAGGCCATCTCCATCCATGCCTCACAACAGTGTCAGATGAAGCAGGCTGGTTAAACACCCCAGTGCCACCCAGAGCACACATCCCACAATTTCCCCTCTAAGTGCTTCTTTGTCCCAGCCATCTCTGGTCAGCACCCCACAGCCAGGTGCCCCTTCCCCGGTGCCTGTTTCCTCCACCCCAACCTCCTGCTCCCACTGCTGACCCCAACACCCTGTTCTTCATGCTGGTACTGCAGCTACTGCTTTAAATCATTCACCAGCTTTGACACTTCCATATTGCTATCACTACCACTGATGTAGATCCAAACCTCTGAACCATGCTGAGGTTTCAGACCTACTGTTTTTGTCATACTTTGATGGGTGCTGGACTTTGCACACATTTTTAGAGTTTATGTTCATTATTTCATAACTTTATTAAGTCAGCCATGGTCTGATTTGAAAACAGGTACTGATCTTTGTTAGAGTCTATTTGCAGAGGTAAAGATGGAAGCAAATAGATATGACTTAACAGAAAACCAGGTGAAAACCTGCAATATTAATCAAAAAGGTGAAACCAGTAATCAGCTTGAATAAATCCCACTTACTATCCAAGAAATCTGTTCTATCCAAGAAATCTGTTCTTAACACTTTCTGACTATTTGTTGCTGTGACGTCTCTATTTTTTTGATGATTTATGAGGGAAAGTTAAAATTGGTCAGGAACTATAAATCAGTGACTAGTTATAAATGTAAGCATCGACCCATTGCTGATCATGAAAGACTAGAGAGTACTCCTGGACTGTTTTTTCTCAGGTATTCAAACACCATTGTGGAGTTCCTGAAACAAGTCAGCATTTTATCAAGGACGTGTGATATGTTGGGTGTTAGCCAGATTTCAGTGAAATGCACATTCAGCTTTGATCTTTTTTTACCAGATTTTTGTTTGTTTGTTTTGTTTTCAAGTACATGCCTCAGAAAGGCAAAGTGTGTGGGTGACTGTGGACAGAAGGGTGTTGTCCCTGCTCCAAACTGCAGTAGCAGCTCATTCTCAGGTTTGGTTTCCATCTGTCCAGGGACATCTAAGTTTCTTCTGCATCCCAGGTCCACAGAGCAAAACCAAGCCGCTCTTTGACACATTAACTTGAAAGTGGTGGAGTTTGGCTGTAGATGTTGATGGGTCTTACTCAGGTGTGTCCTGCAAATACTGAATTTGATTGGCACTACCGATGGGTCTTATCTGCAAACAAATTCAGGTCTGGCAGCATCTGAGTGAAGGGATCTACTTTCAGCAAGGGGTGTAAATACAAACTGGTGGGGTTGGTGAGCTCAACTTGCTAAGCCTTGCTTATCCCTGCTGGGCTTACCATCCCTGGTTTCCATCACAGGGGCATTCCCACACCACTAAGATGTGGGAATGCTGATGTGTTCCTAGAAAGCATTTCCTGGAGGTTTGAGTCCAGAGGGTTAGATCCCCAGCCTGTCTGATGCTTCTATGCATCCTTCTCCTCCCCCACAGAGAGATGATAGTGCAGTGACGGGGGATCAGGACACATGTGGTGATGATGCTTCTGTGCCTCTTACACTTCCCTAGCCCCCCCAAGTTGTAACATGAGAGCCAATATTTTTTCCAAATGGCCATCAGCACCTGCAGACAGCCACAGCCCGGAACAGTGGGTGCAGTCCAGCAGCCAGAAGCACCTGTGGCAGTGCTGGGAACCCACCGCTCCACCCTGGCACTGCGTCCCCAGCATCCTGCTGGGATACAACAATAGCCGAGCCCTGGTGCCTGCTGAGGGAAGGCGGGGCTGGCGCAGGTGACACGCTTCACACTCCACGCTCCGCTGCCAGACGCTGGCAGACCCACTTGAGGCTGTGCCTTTCTACGTGTCCCCTCTCCCTTTCTCGCCCATGGGACAGCGTGATGGCATTGTCCCCTGAGCCCAGGCCTGTCGCTATTAGCCCCCTGGCATATGGAAGCTGCAGTGTCCCAGGGCACCACTGCCTGTGTGCGGGGCTTCCCTTCTGACACTCCTGCATTCAGCCTGGCCCGCGCCACCATCGCAGGGGGATTTTTACAAAGGGGAGAATGCTTCCTTTCAGCAGCCTGAGGTCAGCGCAGGGCTGCTTCACTCACAGAGGTCAGTCATTAGGATGCTCAGAGATGGCTGGGATGCTCGGGAAGGGCACAGTACTCTCCACCCCCCTGCTTCTCCCAGCGCTGTGTATTGTCACGATGATAAATGAGAGAGTGAGGTGGGGAAGCTCTTGACTGCGCGTGGCCTGAACCCCTGGGGGTTCACAAACTACTGCAAAGCGGCAGCTGATAAAATGGTAACTAATTAAATTAGTGAAATTTAATTTAGGTGGGGAGCGGATGGTGGCTTTGCCAAGACCATATGGGAAACCAGTGGTGTTTCCATATAGAAGAACTTAATTTAAACAATGAACTCATGGGTCTTCATAACCCAGTGGCCAAAGAGCCCCCAGGAAGCCCTGGAAGGAGTTGTACTGATTAACCAGACAAAAGCCTGGCGAGTCCGGGCCAGTAGGGAGGAGTCGAGTGGGAGCGAGTAGCAAAAATGATCCAGGTTCAGGTCGTGAACGTGGCTGAGTTGAAACAAATCTCTCCCAGCATCAGAAAAATAGTGTTTATCTCCTCACATATCCCCTGCCTGCTTCCTCCGAGCAACGTGATCCACGACTGAACCCCTGCAGCCCAGCAGGAGACGTCGGGAGTCTCGGACGTGCGAGGTGAGAAGGAAGAGCTGGATACGTGCTCCTCATCAGTGGGGAAACAGCTCCACGAAGAAATGCCAAACTTCTGCACAGACTAATTAGAGTAAAAGGCTTCCTGTCCGTCATGGCCCCGCGCCGCTGCGCTCCCTCCGAGCACCTGCCTTCGGAGCGCCTGACCTTTCAGTGTGGGAGGGCCGGCTGGTGTGGTGAGAGGAAGAGGGAGACTCATATCACAGGCATTCTTGGGAGGAGAAGGGAATGGCAAAGCCAGGGGTGAGGAACCAGCAGCTGGGAAAGCTGGGGTGGGGAGAGACTCCCTGTCTGCTCTAGGGGAATTACACTGCAAAATCTATAGATCATAGCAAACCTCACCTTTTCTAACAGGAAAAGGACACAAAAAATAAAAGTGATTTTTGGTTTGATTTGGTATTAAGCCCCTGCAAAGTGTGGAAAGAGTACTGTGATAGAGTTCTGATAGTGAGCATCTTCCCAACACTGAAACTGTGTATATAAAACTTTGTATAAACCAATTTCTAGGTTTAAAAACCTGGGAAGTCCTGCTTAAAAGGCTAGCCTGTTTCTCCAGTTAGGAAACAGAAACAACTCCACGTGATGAAAACAGCCGATCACGACAGACATCTCAAGCAGCAAATATCAGACATTTTGAGAGAATATACTTACAAAGAAATGCTCAAGTAGTTGCCCACGACTGGGTCTCCAAAGCATCGATGCCTTTTGGGAGCAATTAGGGCTCAGCAGAAGGCTGAGAAAGCTCCGGGAGAAATTCCAGCTCCATTCCTACCGCAGCTTAGGTTCATATGGAGAAAGCCTGCCCTGCTGCAATTCCCATACATGGAACAGGCCCACTCCAGCATACGGCTGACACCCGATGGGACAAGTCCAAAGCAAGGCAGGAGGGTCTGCATGCCTCCAGGCCAGCTATGAGATGGTTCTCTGCCACTGCCTTGGACAGGGAGGGATCTGTCCGCTCTCCCTGGATGAAACATGAACCTGAGAAGGAAGCTTTCCACTGAAAAGAGCTGAAAAGAGGGATCCAGGATTTTTAATCTTTGTTGTCCAGTTTTGTAAGTGGAAAATTAAGAAACAAGGACATCTGGTAAACTGTGAGACAATATAAGTAGGGTTGGGTAATAACCACAAATCATGCATTCAGCAGTAATCCTGGCCCTCTGCACTCACTCACTAACATCGAACTGTTCTTTTCGTGGGTTGCTGTTTGGACACTAGTCAAAGGCAATTTGTTTTAAAAAGACATAGACATTGAGAAGGTTTTCATAGGGGTTTTGTTTGTTCATTTGTTTTTGTTTTGTTTTGTTTTGTTTTGTTTTGTTTTCTGAAGAGGAGAATTAGAAAACATAGAAATTTCTGCATACCTTAAATAGGTTTTTTTGCTGTTCACTGTTTTGCTCTTTACTCCCAAAATAGCCAAAGTGAACAGCTCTTCAGCTCTGCTGTGTCCCACAGGGAGCTTGGCAGACAGGAAAAGACAAGCCACCCTTGGTGCTTACAGAGGATCCACCACGTGCAAACAACATTTTTCTTTTGTGCTATTTAAACACTCCAATCTGCCACCCCTTGTGGCTTCCCAGGGATATTTTCTCCCATGTGTCACTGAGCTGCAATGAACCAGTGCCCAGATGAAGGAAGCTGTACATCCCACACACCACTGCAGGCTGAGTGGGGCAAAGACTATCACTACCCATGCTGAGATGTTCCTGCAGGAAAGGGTGAGGCTCAACAGAAAGGTGAGGAAAGTGATCAGAGATGTGCAAAGGGTGAAGAAAGGACTTGTTTGCTTTCCCATTCTCCATTTTCTCATTTGCAGAGAACTCAAGTCATTAAATACCAGCAGTACTGAAAGCTGTGGCAAGATCTGACATTGCAGGGAGGATGAGGTGGCAACAAAGGCATGCTGGCCTCAGCCCCAGCATGGCCTCTCCCAGCACTTCCATCCCCATCTGTCCCCTGTGCACAAACATGTCCCCATTTTGGGTATTCCTGCTTCTGTCTTCCTTTGCCAGCCAGATGCAGCTTCCTGGGCTTCAAGATGGGCTTTTCCAGCTTCTTTATCCACCTATTTTGGCTCAGGAGTCATCACACCCAGCTTCACATCTGCCATGGAGGACCTTCTTTGAATCCCTTCTGCTAGGGACAGCACAGAAGAAGATATGTAACAAGAGAGCTGAGGCTTAAAGTTATGGAGAAGGGAAAATAGATGAAAAGGAAGAATGAGATATGGCAAAAGATGTAGCACTAATGCATGAAAGACATTAGTGGCTGAATTAGATGAATGTCCATATGAGTGGGCATGCAGCAGAACTGCAGGATTTGTTCTCTTTCACACTTTGGGATGTTTAGGTATCCAGCTGGTCACTATTTGTGCTGGCTACTCAAGTTTCCAAGGGCAAACCTGGGTACTCAGAGTCATCAGGACACAAAGGTGTGGCTATTGGTTACTTGCCAAAGGAGAGGATGCCAGCACAGAGATTACATTCCCAAAGGATCCCTTGCAAAGAGGAGTCTTCTTCTGAGTGATCTCATAGGCATCAGGGGTGTTTTTGCAGGCAGAAATATACAATGCACCTGCAAAGGCACAGAGCTGGGAGAAGGATAAAAGCTGTCCTTCTTCAGTATAAAACTGATGAAGAAGCACCGCAGGTGCTGTCCCAGGTGAATTGGGACAAAATGTAATGTGATCACTTCCTGCCATGTACAGACAATGAGAAAAAAAAAGAAGAAATATGTCACTGAGATAGCAACCAGGCAAAGGAAACAGGTGGAAGTTTGCCTTCAGCTACTCCATTCTGGGCTTTGAGTACAACAGCAATTGGAAGGTGGGCAGCTCTGCCTGGACACCCAACAGAACCTGTGTGAGAGAATGGGCAACACTAACAAATAACATGATGGATTTAAGATTCACAAGAGAGCAAGGGAAAATCCAGAATGGGACTTTCTGGAGTTTGTTTCTTTTATGCACCACTGGAACCAGAAAATATATCAATATGGAAGTTTAGCAATGAGCTGAGGTTTCACGGAACTTGCATGAGAGTGGCCCAGTGCCCAACACTACGGTAACCCGCAAAGGTCACCCACTGAAGTGCTGGTTTCAGACAGTGACTCTGGGAATTTCAGAGAGCTGTTTAAAGGAATACAGCAGGAGTTGGCTACGGTACTGCTCAGGCTGAGCGGGAATCTCACTTCACCCCACAGATGCATAAAAATCAATATTTTGTTTGTGAACTGTCTGTGACAAATGCAGAATTTTTGTCTATTCTCATGAACTTTTTTCAGA
The DNA here is from genome assembly GCA_013389925.1 of Aegithalos caudatus. Taxonomy (NCBI): domain Eukaryota; kingdom Metazoa; phylum Chordata; class Aves; order Passeriformes; family Aegithalidae; genus Aegithalos; species Aegithalos caudatus. The sequence continues at coordinate 36,720 of WEIU01005638.1, read as the reverse complement.
GCAAGCTATAAACTTCCTTGGCCTGTGTGGGGAGGCATAAACTCTCTGAGATGGAAGTGTGGCTGTTGATGGAAGTGCTTCAAGTCTTAAGTCTGGATCCTCTAAGTGAGATACGGGAAAAATGAACTGGAAAAAAACCCTTTTCTTGCATGTGGTATTGACTGTTCACCCACATCCACATCAAGAGTTCTCAATGGTGATGCACCAAGACAGTGCCTGTGCTTGACTTTCCTGGAGCACTGTATACCACTGCATGAAAACCTGCATCCAAGACACCCTGAGCTCCCAGTATCAGACTGCTGCATTTCTATGGCATCATCACATTGAGCCTTCCTCATGAGAAATGAGATGTCAGGGTGCAAACCTGCTGGTGGAGAGCTGCAGCAGCACTGATGGCTTTGGTATCAGAGTGAGCTTGTGCTGTGCAAGTGCAGAGAAGGCCAGTGCATTCATAGAGTAAAGAATAAATGATACTACAATAGGATTTGGCAACAAAGTGAAGCATTGTTTGCTTTGCCATTGCTGGAAGTGTAGAGGAAGGCAGTTTTTCATAGAGAGGTGACATTTCATCTCAGTTCTCTGATCCAGATGAAGATGTAGTGTTTTAGACTGCTAAAACAAGGAAGAAAAAATTCTGCATGCCTCAGTTAGTAAGTCTTACTCAGTAACAAGGCTCATTCAATCTAGTTTGCACCATTCAATCTAGGCTTAATATATATGTGTTTACATACCTCCAGTTTGATCCATCCATGTGTCTGTCTTGTTCATGGCTGGAAAATGCCTGTTTTGACTCAGGTTCTCCACTCAGCCTGGCAGGCTGACAACTCTTGCATGGTGCTTTTGCAGGACAAGCAACAGTTTAAGAAAGCCAGAACTTTCCTTTCATGGAAACTGCGAGTTGGGTAAGGGTCACCACCTCAGCACATTCTCCACATTGAATGGCCTGTGTATTTAATGGCTCATTTGAACAGCTCCAAAAGCCTACCTGCTCCTGGCAGAGCTAGAGCTGAGCAGCCAGCATGGGCTGTGAGAGTGCACAGAGGGGAGCAGAGATAACAGGCAGGTGCAGCTTTCCCACAAATGACCTGTGCAGGACAGGAGCCCTTCAGGAAGGGCCACGTGTACTCAACAGCCTCCATGTTGTGGCCAGGCTTGCATGCCTCATATTGCCTCTATCAGTGTGGCTTAAGATGACCTTCCTGAATGCAGAAGACATGATCCCTGGCAGCCATTATTCATGGACTCAGTGTACACACTCTTGCCTTTACTGGTTTTAAAGAACAAGGATATTGCCAGGTTACTTTGGTTTTTTAAATGTCCACCAATGACAGAAGGCAAGAATCAAATTCAGATATCTTAAGAAAACTTAACTTGATCATTGTATTTTAGTGAGACAATTGTTTCCTAGCATGCACAACCATGATGACCCATAATGACCCACAGACCACAAGCTGCATGTGCTCTGTGCTCTGTGCTTTCCAGGTAGTCTGGAAAGTTGTTGTTTTTTTTACCACATGTACCTGGGAAATGCATGGAATCCATATTCTTCTCAAAGGACTCCGCTTACTCTCCTTACTGAGGAGACTTCAGTACAGCATAGGTTTCATCAGCATTTCTCTATGTGCCCTGTCTGCTGGAGTTCCCAGACCTGGTTGTCTGTCTCCAGGCAAAACAAACCTCGCACGTGTTGCAAAACCTTTCTCTTGAAATGACCTCACCACTAAACAGCAACTGTTCTGCTGTGATGTTCAGAGCATTTCCTGAAAAAAAAGGACATTGTCATAGCCAGGGATTTGTACAATGCACTCCACAAAAGAAGGGAAAAAAAAGTAAATATAGAAAATTGAGGAGATATTCAGAGTTATAAGAGACACAACAAAAGAAAAACTTCCAGGAAATGACTCTACAATGGGGCTAAATCCAGACTCCTTGATCCAGAACAGTTATTCAGACAACCCCCTCAATTAGTAACTAATTTAATATCTAAATAAAGCCTTTAGGTTGTTAGTTATGGGCCTTCAGTCTTGACAGTCTGAGCCCAGCTGTGTGCATTTAAAGCATCCTTTTCTGCAGATATTAACAGACATATTTTGTATTCACATGTTCAGATAGGCTGCATGCGTAGCCAGAGGAGATGTCAATGCAGCCCAAGCCCAGGTAACACGTTGTCATTTGGTTTAGGACAGTCATCTTTGCAGTGCCCAAAGAAAATGGAGGGAGAGAGAGAGGTATTTCAAAAGGATAATTCATTCCACCCCAAGATAAATGGTGTTAATGGGGGAGGAGAGGTTAAGCTATTTGAAGATGCCTCCTCACAACTGACTTAGACTAAACACCTATCTTCATAATAAAAAAGGGATGAATCCTGCCATCAATACAGATGGCAATAATACAATACAGATGTGTAGAGCAGTAAGTGACCAGATGGTGAATTTGTCATACTACAGCGTATTTTCTTGTAATATAAATACAGGCTGATGAAACAGTTGATTTGCTCAACAGACTGCCTCAGCTTCATTACAAGAGCTAGTCAGGAGCCCTTACAATTTGTCACAGGGCCCTACATATATTTATAGAAAATATTATTGTCTGGAAATGAAAGATTATGTGCAAGCAATAATTTGGTCAAATAATCTAAGGTTCTCTGTTCTGAAAAAGAACCCTAGCATCAATTTTTTCCACACTATGTGAAGGCATTATATTTAATGTCAAATTATACTTAAATGAACAAAACCACTGCAAGACTACAATACATGAAGACTACTAAAGATAGCCTCTCCCGTCTATTCCCCTGTGCCTCAGTAGCAATGGTTTTATTTTGAACCAGTAAAGCAGATTTTGCTTCCAGCCTCTGGATCAGAAAGCTACCCAAATGCTTCAACAAAACTATTTCTAGTACTGTGGGGTATCTGCAAATAAATAAAGAAGAGGGTGAGAACCAAAGGAAAAAAAAGAGTCTGTGTGAATCATTCTACCTGTGAGAGCAGTTCTTTACTGCTTGGACATGGGCAGCCCACAGTCAGCATCTCCCAAGGAGGGACACAGCTGAGATCCAGACTCATGAATTGTTGCATCTCCCTTGTTAATCAGGCCAGAGGCATGGCAGATCCCACTGTCTCCCAGTCCTTCAGTGCACATCTGCCCCAGTGCCCAGCTGTCCCACAGTTTGGAGCAGGCACGGTGACCCCCAGACCCGCTGAGCCCTCTGTGAGGCAAACAACAAGCACACACCTGTGAAGCTGCCTGCCCACACGGATGTGGGACAGTGGGCAGGGCCAAGCTTGCTGGAGAGCAAAGTCCCAGCATGGATAATCCCACACAGCTGCTGGGAGGCTTTCTGGCAGGTTGCCTCTAAAGCACCAAAGAAGTCCTACAAGAGGTGTGCCATCCTTGAAAGATTATCTATGAACAAAATCCCATGTCACTTGTAAGCAGCAAACACCAGCCCAGCTCTGCCCCACCATATGATGGGGACCTCTGGAAAACCACTGCAGAGCCATGTCCCACATAAATGCACCTTCCTCAGGTTAATCCTGCATCTGGGAAAGGTTCTGAAGATGTGCATGCTCATACAACATCCACAGAAGATCTTTTTTGATGTATACTGTCTGCCCAGGGACTTTTCCACTCAAGGAATTTTTTCCAGCTGTGTGAAAAACCAGTAGGAGCAGGCATTTATCCAGCATTTTCAGAAGTTAGTAGCTGTGTTAGTAGCATTGCTTCATTAAAGGAACATTGTGTTGAAAATTATGTTAAAAATCTTTAGTCTATTAATCATTTGTTTTACATAACTTTGTAGCTTTTAGAAGTTATATGCAATGCCAGAGCTCAGAAAAATGACTCTTCATGTGGAAATGTCAATTATAATTCAGGTAATTGATGATTGCGTGTCCTGAGGCACAGCATTGCATCCGACACCCCCAGTAGTGGCCTACTGCTCTTGTTTTATATCTAAATAGTCTGTCCATTCAAATGTGGCCATTCTTTCCTCCCTCTCTGTCCCCCCTGTGGAGCTTTTCTTCCCAGAGTCTAGAGGACTGTCATGGGGGTAAGAATGAAGATCTGTTGGAGATCTCAAAGGTAACATTTGAAAGTCAGAGGATATCTGGGCAACGTAACATGACTGCCAGAAGTAATGCCCTCCAAAGGCCATTCTAGTCCTGAGGGCATCTCCCACTGCTTCTTCTGTTCAGATCATGGATCTGTTGGCATTGGTGTCCTATTTCTGACAGACCTGAGACTCACGGCAACTCCTCCAGAAAGTACTTCATGAGCTTTGGTGCTGTGTGATGGATAGTTTGGTTTGTCCTTTTTCCCTCCACATACAGAGACAGAGCCCAATGACATCTTCAGTGTGTGATCCAGTGCCACCTTCCTTCGGGGCTGTCCTTCTGGGCTTGCTGTACTGTTCCCAAGAGACTCTAGAGCATGACAGCACTGGAAAAGCTGAACTTAAGGCTGCAGATGAAGCATTTCTCTCTGGCCTACTCTCTCTCCTGTTTTATTGATGCTTCCCAAACCCCCAAGTGTGGTCTGTGTGTTTCCCCTTTGAGATGGATCCCTTTTTTACTAATTTTCCAGTAAATCATTTCCCCATTTCCTTTGTTCATGCTAGGTGGACTCGGTGGTTTCCATCTCTGTGATGACACAGCTCTTGGCACAGGAGCACAGACCACACCATCACTTCATTGCATTCTGCATAGTGGGGTCTCCTGAAAAGAAGATAAAGGGGCTGGTTCTGCACTGTCATTTCCCTTCACCCTCCCACACCAGTGCAAATGGGAACTGCAGCCTTGCATCCTCAGCCTTCCTCCTTCAAGCAGGATGGTTGCAAATGCTTGTGCAGCACAGCCACCGAAATACCATGGCTTACTGAGTACAGCTGCTCCATATCTTGCCTGCTTCTAATGCCATGAATCTTTCTTTCCATTTGGAAGAACACTTGCAGAGGAGTAGCTGATGGAATTCCCCAGTTTCCTCAGGAAAAGGGGAATATCTGAATCCAAGGTTGAAGGTTGTACCTGCAGCATGCTGGCTGTTAGCCTGGGGTCATGAGTCTAGTCTTGTCACTATGCAGACACATCTGAGACCCCAAAGTGACCAGCCACAACCTCAGACCCCTTTCTCCCTCACAGAGCACCATGGCTCCAAGTGGTCAGGCACCATAGTGACACAGGGTGCACCCAGACTGTTAACAGCTGAAATTTACACCAGGGCACACATCCTCACTTTCCCCAGGGCTGGAAAGGGAGAGGGAGGAATTTTGACTTCAGTGTCATAAAATAAAGTAGTCAGAGCTCAGCTGCAGATATTAGGCCAGGCCTTCCTAAAGGGCTGGAACAGGCAGGGAGGAGGCAGTGAAATCGGCCGTATCCCCAGGCAGATGAACAGGTGTTGTGTGTTGCTGCGGGTGAATAACAAACAGGAAAGTCTCTTCCTCAATTCTTACCTCTCTCATACTCTCAAGTATTGCTCCAAAATAATAAGAGAATAATAACAAATACAGAGGATTTCATAATAATTGCTCCAAGATAGTAATAGAAGATACTTGTTGCCACCCTGAGAGACAAAGCAAGTCACCACACATCACAAGCCCAGCAAAGGCAGCAGCATCCCTGCCCTCCCTCTCCTCTGCCCACACCCCCTTCTCCTAGGGCCTTGGGCCCCTCGCTGAAAGTAAACAGCTGGCTGTCACTTTCAGAATTTCTTGGCTTTCTATGGCTTGGGTCCCAACCTTAATGTCATTTCAATGCCATTTTTCTTCTGTGCTGAATAAGAGGTCTGGAAATCTCCACCTCGCTGCAGATGGCACGTGTGGCAGGGATCCTGCTGTGCCCATGCCAGGTGCCTTTGTTCCTAGGGACTTGGTCAGTGCCAGTCTCCAAAGGCACCCATTGGAGCAGGTTAAGTGTCTCCATGGAGATCTCCACAGCTCCCTCTCATAGTCCCTCCCTTCTCTTACAGCTTTCTGTTTATTGTAAACAGCATCCCCATCTTGGCTGGAGATGGTAGCTCTCTGCTTTCCCCTGATCACCTGCCCACCCAAGTTGCCTCCTGGCCTGCTGTTGCCTGGGAAAACAGCAATGCCATCCTTTGAAAATAACCTGCACATGGTGGAGGGCTCTTTTCTTTCCTGGGCTGCTTTTTCTCTCCACACCCCCATTATGGGATTTGCCTGGATCTCTCATGGCAGCTGCAGCATCACTCTACTAACAAGGGCTCTGTGTTTGTGCATGAGGGGGAGTTTGTAGGAGGGAAGCTGGGGGTTGCAACCTCTAAACCCTGCTCCTTCCTCCAGCCACATTGTCCCATCCCAGGAAGGGCACTGCTTTGCCCAAGCCTGGACTGTCGAGTAGCTGTACAGCCCTTCCCCTCACTCATATCCACAGCATGCCTTGATTCCACCTGAGCAGTTGGGAAAGGAGCCTGAAATTCCCCATGTCTCCATGATTTATCTACTTCTTCAAGCTCCATGAAGTCCAGAAATCCCACCTCCCACCCAGCATCTTCCATCTGATTTCTGATGTCTGCCAGAGATGAGGGGACCTCCCTGAGAATAGCATTTTTTTTCATGATCCCACAATGGCAGTACAACTCTACCTTGCCTTAGTGTGGCCATGAGGCCAGCCTTGGCTGGGAAACCATCCTCATCTCCAGGGTTTTTTAAAAGAGATTTGGGGAAGAATGGAGAAGTAAATGCACCCATATTCCTTCCTAATCTACCACCCTACTCTCCAACACAGAAAACTGGTACATTGCCTTCGTATCACTACAGTTCCTCTGCTCCTGACACTACTTTGAGCATGTATGTTTGTGCCAATGAACCATTCCAAAACAATTTCTCTGACAGGAATAGACTTTTCCCTGACATGCCTATGCAACAGCACCTACTGCTCATAGCAAGGTTATTTTCTGTACTGATCCCCAAGGCAAGCTGCCTCTCCCTTTCTGCAGGAGCACCTCTGACAAGCTCAGCTCCCTGTCCTTCTCTCCCAGCTGGAGTTTTCCACATCAGGCTATGGGGGAGGGGCGGGGGGACATACTTGTAAGAGTGTGTGGACCAATGTTCAAGTTGCACTTGGTCTATCCATCACTTCACTGATTGGTGCCTCAGTTTCCCTCACTGGAACATGAAAATATCACTGGTCTCCTCTCAGAAGGTATTCCTTGATGTCTTTAGCAAAACACAAGCTGGATAAGTCTCTGTGAATGGATGAGAAGTTGTATCTGTAGCTTCCTATAACAGGAAATGTGGTATATCTTTAGAGATTTCCACTGCATTAGCAGAAAGCAAAAACCTCTAAAATTGTCCTGGGACAGAGTTTTGTCACCCAACTTCCTTAGAATAGCCAGAACCAGTACTGCCAGTATGACTTACCATGACATCCAGCCAGATCCTAGAGATGACTGTGCTGCTTTTGACCCATGGGTAGGTGTGTCTGACCTGCACACAGGCCACAGAAGTGTAGGATCATAAAAAACACAGCAGGAGGGAGATGTGGGCAAATTCCTGTCTGGCAACCAGCAGGAGGGCAACCCCTCCCACACGCCACATGTCCCTAGACACTGAGTGTCACCATGTGCATAGGAAGCACTGCATAAAACGTGATTATGATAAAATAAATACTGTGACAGGGATTAAGCCACTCTAGCTGTCTTTGAACTGAAATTTGGGATTTGCACAGAAACTACTGGGATTTGCACAGAAACTGATGCTGAGAGACAGAAATTGAGATGGAGAAAGGAAATCCTGGTGGTAAAGTTCTTCCTATGAAACAGTTTTAGGACTGGAAGGCCTATCCACCTTCAACAGCTGCCTCTGATTAAGTCAACCACTCCTTATTTCAGGGTTTCTGTGAAGTTCAGGAGTAAGTTTATGTGCTTCAAATTTGCAGAAGTCCAATTGCTGCTGGTCCCACGCGAGTGGTGGGTGCAGATCACAGTCTCATCACCATAACAGGCAGGTGATCAGAGCTTCTCATGCAACTGACAAACCTGGGGGTAGATCTCCTGTCCTGCAGCTTGGTCAGTCTTTGGGTACATATGAATAACTCAGGCACTTACACAGTAACTCCATGCCCTTTGTTCCACCGACAGACATCCCATTTCCCCCAGGACCATTGCTGCTCATCAGCCCCTCTGTAACATCTGCCCTCCAAGAGCTACAGATGCTCCCTTTCAATGCAAAAAGGATCACCAAAAAGACACAAAACCAGAAACAAATTGTGTGGAGAAGCTCCTCCAAATCTTTGGGGGAAACCCAACACTGCTTTTGGAAGCGTGATGTAGGAAAGTCTTTCTTCCATCCTCACATTCTTGCTTCTAAAATACTCTCACAATTAAGGTTAGGATTCCAGGGAGAAAATAATAATAANAAGGATTTTTCAGTTTCTTTCACCTTTAAGTCAAAATTAAACTTCCCTGATTTTATTGTTCAAGGCAGATTTTGTATTCTGGTCTTTAACCAAGACTTTGCCTGATCTGTACTCGGATCTATGACGCACAGTTGATGTGTTTAATAAAAGCTGCATTTCACCGCTAACCAATGAAGGCTTTAAAAGCAGAGGGCTTGGATGTCAGTAACAAAGAAAGCAAAGTCCAGAGTTTCACTGTGTCAGAAATCATTTTTTGACATTAGCTGTCCTAACACTTTTGTTGGTCTGGGGTAGTCCTTATTTTTTTCCCCAGGGAAGTCCAAGTCCATAGTGATAGAGCTCCACATACGCTCCTAGGGCAGCTCATACGGCATGAGGTCTCCTCAGAAGAGCACAGTGCAGTGCACTTCAGTGAGCCTGAATGGTGTAGTCCTTCAAGTTCTTGATGACACACAGGACAGTCAGAGTCTTCTCTGCACTGCTGCACTGTGACTTTTCCACTGCCTCCCCTCAGGAGAGCAGCACTGAGTGGAGGTAAGCAGGACAGCTAGTGCTGACAAGCACAAACAGGGATGGCTGGCTAGTCACTTACCTAAAGCAGGCCCACAGTTCTGTGCCTGACTGGGTAAGGTCTCTCCTGGACAATGTTAATGGAGAGCAAGTTGTTCTGCCAAATGCACTAGCCTGGTTGGGCCAAACTCCACTGTTTCATGAAGCAAGCCCCTCCATTGCATGTGGAGAATTATCAGGCAAAGAGTAGACGTTATAAGAATGGACATACAAGTGAAACACAGGTACCAAAAATGGTGAAAACTTATGAGATCACCCTGTCCTTCTCTCACACCTCGTCAATACAGGATTGTTCCCTCACTCACTCCAGAACAATGCCACTTAACCTAGATGCAATCATGCTGCAGGAACTGCCAAACACAATTCAATGAAGACCAGAGAATGAGCTCATATGAGTTAATCCAATTCCTGCAATAAAACAATCCAGTGCTCTGGTCTCCGTCCTGCAGCATTCTCCTGAGCCAACCCTTTTGCAAACCAACTCTTGAGTGTGCTAACACTCAAACACAAGCTGGAGCCACTGGTGGGCTGCTGAAATAACCTGGAGCTGGGAAAAGCAGCAAAACAATATGTTCTTTCTACTAAAACTGTTGCTTTGTTTAGATGGGATCCATAAACCTTGTTATTCACAAACATTCAGGGAGCAGAGCTTTATTTCCAAGAATGCTCATGGAAAGGAAATCCATTGTGTAGGCCAACATGAATAGACCCTTGGTGTGCAGTTTTTATGGGAAGCATCCAGGTGGCTAGTGAGAAAATAGCTTCTTATCAAGCAAAGTAATGCATTACAGCTACAGATCATTCTCAAGCATTTGGAAGACATCCCCACCTGTGAGGCACACATCACCCCCAGGAGGAGTCTGAAACAATGCCACACAGCAAACACACAGCAGGAACAGCCACCCCCTCCACCAAATCCACCATCAACCAAAGCATTCGCATTCACTGCTTGCAAGTCATTGCAGAGCTACTAACACTAGACAGCAGAAAGGAGCATCCCACACATTCCTTGGGCTGGTATCCTACAGCCTTATACATAACAGACCTTAAAACAAAGGGTTAAAGTTAATTGTAGGGTCCACTAAAACACTTTCCTGGAAATGGCCTGAGCAGCAAGACTATCTCCTCCTCCTTCTTAAAATCATGTAGCTGATAAAAAGCAGAAAGTCTTTCATCACTATTTTGTATGCATAATTAAGTTTAGTTTGCAGAGCTATGAGTCCTGAGTTAGCAAGTGCACATGCACACACACAAACACACACACACACACACACACACACAGACCTTGTTCATTTATGTGACTGGTACACAGAAACACAGTTCCTCGGCCAGTGTCCGGGTGGCAAACATGAAAATGCATTTTGATATTATTGGTGCTGGAATGCAACAGCATGCACAAAAATATGTACACCAAGTGCCACACATTGTAAACAGGAGAATAAGTAAAATAAACAAATACATGTAATTTCATCTGGGTCACAAGTTGACTCAACATGACATTTCCTTTTGTAGTGAAGAACACTGGAGAAAAGAGAGCTTATTTATACATACTGGAATATATTTGGCTAAGGTTTTTTCTATCTCTCTTGGTTATTTTTGCAGTAAGCCTAAGTGTTTAGAGGCTTTTCCCCCCTTTCAAGATAAAGATTTTCTTTCTATTTTACCTCACAGAATCATAACTCTGCATCCATAAAAATGACTGCTGTATGGCTGCGAGCAATGACCTCATTGTGTGATCTTGCCCCAAAATCAAGCAAGAGATTAGTCTGTAAGCAGTAGCTCTAACTTCAATACTATCAGCTATTTAAAGGCATATGAAACAACATCCATTTCTCCCATGTTCACACTCTTCTCTGAGTGATGCTTTGCAGCTGTGTCTCTTCCAACAGCAAGGCAGCCAGGATCCCTGGGGAGCCCATTTACACTGTTGTTCTTGAAGGGCTAAAGTGGGAACACGCGTCCTGTGTCCCTGGACACACACGCTCACACGCACAGCTCTGTGAACCCCTGTGGGTGGTTTTCATGGAAGAGAAAATGCTGGCTAAAGTTCCTCTTGCTCTGCCTAGTACAGAGTGAATGCAGTCCTGGTCTCAGATGAATCCCTCATGCTCCCTGAGCTGGGCATGGTGCCGTGGTCAGGACTGAATGCATACATGGGGGTTGCTGAGCTGGAGGTTACAGAGCAAAGGGCAACAGCAACAGCTCAACTCCCTGTGCAGGTTCCCATCCATAGCACTCAAAAAGCATTGTGCACAGGGAATAGGAATCACAGTGAGGGAGAGGGAGGGGAATAGGTTGACCCAGTCACTGAGCAAGCCAGCTAGCTGCAGGGTACATGTTTGGGGTGCCAGACCAGGCTAGAAGCATCACAGCATCCTACACAGTCACTCATTTACCATGAGCAGCAGAGTATGGCAAGCACAAATAATATGTGAAATACAACAGAGCAAGCCAAGCCTTGCTCAGGGCTGAACACCCCTCTGAAGACCTTTGGGAGCGTGCCAATGCAAAGCCAAAGCTCGCTGTGAAATATCACGTATGTCTGTGTTGAGGGAGTTGGGGAAATCCAGAAGGGGGCTTTTTAACAAGGAGATGAGGGAAGACTGGCAAAAGCAAGCAAGTGCCCAGAGCTCCCTGTCCACACAGAGTGACACTGCAGCACTGAGCAAATGAGATTATAGTCATCAGCAGCTCATCAGCCCTGTGAGAGGGCAAGAGTAATCGCCTCTGCTTAACAAACACAGGACCTGAGGCAGGCCAAGTGCAGCTACACCAGTGGTAGGAGCAGCACAGCAAGCCTCTGCCCTGGCTCTCTGAGGTTCACATTAAATGGGCCCAAGAATGGACAAGGCCACCCATCTGATCCAAGCAGAAACAGTCAGGGAGTAAAGGAGACGGGAAGAGGATCTGCACTTCAAGGCTCTTGGCTGTGCATTACCAACTCAACTGTTGTCCACACAGCTCCCTGCATCACCCCTGTGCTTCCCCTTGTGCCGCTGGCAAGGGTGTCCTCGAGCTCACAGCTCACTGTGCCTGCAAGGTTGGCAGGAAAGGCTGACCTAACCCTGCACCAAGCAGGCCCTCAGACCTATTGTCTCGAAATCAGGGTAATGATGGATGCCTAGGATGTTTCATCATTTCCCAGCACTGTTACAAGGCCCACATTTAAACCTCATCAGAAACATTTTGGTTTCCTTTCTGATTTTTATGTGCTTGGAGTGCTGGCTATACCCCCTCCAGCCTTTGTTCTCCTGTTATTAAAAATTGTTCCATTTTTCAGAAAACGAGTAGTGCTGTAGAACAAACCTATGAACCTCTTCAAGCGGTCCGAACCCCTTGCATTAGCTCCAAGATCTCAGTGAGGTGTTTGGCACCTGGGACATGTCCTTCATAACCTCCCTATCCTTCTCCCCCATCCATCCTCCATCGCTCCCTTCTCAGCTTTTTCCCACACTTGCCTTGAGGTTTAACAAATGAAAGGCAGGATAAGTCAGCAGTAGAAAACACAGCAACGAGCTTTTAAATGCATTTGACAGAGAGGTTAAGACAAGGAGGTTAAAAGGCTGGGAGCCTTGGACTGAGCTTTAATAGAGACCTGGGCCAATGGGTGTAGGAAAGCCCCAGGTGAGGCTGGTCAGGGCCATTCCAGTTTTTCAGTGCCTTTAAGGTCTGGCATAGCCACTGGTTGGATCCTCCTGTTGGTCTCTGTTCCCAGAATGGCATTTCCTTCAGACAGAGGTGGTGTGTCCTCCTTGTACAAGGACAGCACGTGTCTGCATGCACAGGCACAGCATGATTTTGATATTTGCCCGTCTCAATTTCCCATCATTCCCTTCTGTTAATGTTTTTTCCCACATTTGTGCAGAAATTAATACCCAAGGGTTCCAGGCTTGACTTGGGCTTTTATTGCTGCAGTAAGAGCTTATAGAAATAGTGGTAGCTATACCACCATCACTTGGAAAAGAGACTATGTACAACAACTTGCATGTTTCAGTGGCTAATGTAATAATGTGACAATTACAGCTCTCTGTTGGGTCTGGTCCAGCTGTTTGTCCAAGAGGTCTCTAGGTGCAGCTGTTCTCACCACCAGACCCAGATCCTTTCAGTTACTGTTGAAATTGTGCCATAAACCTGCTGATGGACTTTGTTTTTCTTCCTTGAAAGCACCTGCTTGAGATGCATGCCTGGTTTTGTTATTAGATAGTCAGAAAAGGCAAAAGTTGACTTCTGCTTTGAAGCATTTAGTGGAGTAACACGGTCTCTCACATTGGAAGGGGTTCTACCTCTCTTGCAAGCTCTACTAAAAAATTCACCTGTGTCTGCTCCCCAAACTTACCCTCTACTTACAGGACACTTGAAATAATCAGTAAGAAATAGCCTGCTTCTTACACGTAGACTGGCCTAACAAAATGCAGATCACTGTACAAGTGAGGATAATGCAAATACCTATTGTAGCTTTAGCAAATAACTCATATGAACTAGAGAGGGAGAGGATGTCCACTCCAGAAGATGGGATTTTTCTCAGTTTCCCTGTAATTATGATCCATAGTATGAGTCTAAGATATTATTTGCACCATTAATTGAAAATGTGTGAAGCAATTAAAACTCAGTGACACTTAAGGGACAGGACCAGTGCAGTTTGGGGAGGATAATATTGTTCTTCAGCTGAAAAAATCTACATGATCCCAATGCCATCGTTGGTATGCAGAGCCAGCAGCGCCTCCCCTTTGGAACAGGAGGAAACAATTTGCAGTCCCTGGAGGAGGCAACTTGCTGGGGTCAGGCAGCATGTGCAGGCCTGTAATGCTGGAGGTCCCTTGTGCCAAGAAAAATATCTTGGCCATACTTCCTCCGAGCCTTTGGTAGGCAGGACAGCCCCAGTGGTTTCCTCCAGACCAGTGAGCAAGTGGACAGACAGGGATGTGTGTTGTGCCTGGAGCCAGCTGCCTGCCCACCTACACCCACCTGCTGGTTCAGACATCTGTGTCCTTTCACTGAGCAGTGGCCACTGCACTTCAGCTTCCCTGGGGCTGGCAGACCCCCCTGCAAGTCCTGGCTGCTTGCAGCCAGCCTGGCATGATGCTGGGGAAGGTTGTGGATTTGTGGCTGGGAAGGACATCCTTATGGGGCTCCTCTGGCACCTGCTCACCAGTTGTGCACACGTCTAGGCATTTTACCCACGATATACAATTAAGATTTTTTTTGCCTTATCCTATCCTCTTCTCAGTTTTGGCCTTTCTCCTTTAAAGCCTAACAGCCTGATTTCCTCTTGCCTTGCTTACATCTGCATTGATGCAAAATAGACCACCAGCCTGAAGGCAGAGAAGTGGTGCTGTTTTTGCAAAGCACAGAATAGGAATGTAAAATGCAAAGGACAACAGATTAGGGCAGCCGAAGTCCTCATTCCCAAAAATGAGCCTGGATGGCTTTACCTCAGCTGCCCTTTTGCAGACCTGCACCTCATTCACAAGCCATTTCCTTTATTCTTTTTTTAAAAGAACTGAGATCACATCAAACAATCCCCTAACATTGGGGCTGGATGGGCCTACCTTCTTTAAACTAATTCATTTAAAATAAACTTCAAAACCATCCAACAAAATCAGCCCTTCTTGCAAATGTCGTTGTCGTTGTTGGCGGACATCAATGTGCTGTGAAGAAAACTGTCATGTGCCTCGACTTCAGAAAAGCATGAGAAAACACTTGCAGCCTAACCTGAGATAAGAGGCCACAAACAAATCAGAAACAACAAGCGAAAACTCAATTCAAGGTTTACTCCAGGATGGACGTCTTGCTACGATAAATTAAGGTGTTTTTCATTATTAAAAATAAACAAAGCAATGAAAGTGAACCATGTCACCATTCATATGCTTAAAAAACATCTTTAATCTGCTTGGGAAAATCTTTTTTTCCCCCTAACAGGAAAAAATATTAGTTGTCCAGATAACAAGCAAAACAAAATCAACCAAAGGGCATCAAGAGACTTCCTGAAATTGAAAAAACAATGTTTTGTGTAACAAGTAAAAAAACAAACAAAAAACCAAAAACAAAACAAGCACATACAGCAAGCAGAATGATTCCTCCAGCTTCTTCAGGTCGTCAGTGGTTTCAGGAACATGAGGAAGAGCTACACAAGCAGTCAAAAGTTTTATTTAACCTTGCAGCATTTTACAGCTGTCCTAAGCCTCTTCCCTTCTCCTTTTTCCCTTCCCAACCCCCCCGGAAACCATTTGTCTTTCTAGTGCCTTATTTTTAACAGCTCAGCTCGGCCCCAAAGGGACATGTGTAAAAACAACGAAAGAACTTAATCCGGCAGCTTTGGGGTTCCCAGGACTGAAATAGCAAGCCTGATGCAAATCAGGATAGAAGCTGCTTTGGAAGAGGGAGCAATACCTCCTCCTCTTGAGGGAGAGAGGGATGGAAGGAGGCAGAGCCAAGATGATGGGCAGCCCAGACACACATTCACTGTGAGACTGGGAGATGTGGGCAGTGCTGGGCTGGGTTAGCAGGGATGCTCGGGACCCCATCATCCTGCAGTAAATCAGCCCCTGGAGATGCACAGGGAAGTTTGCACAATGTCTGCCCAAACTCTGCCTGGATCCCTGCCAGGGCTGGGAAACTTTCATTCTCATGAGTTCACAAATTTCACCTACAAGAGCCTGATTTAAACAATGAAGGGGACAGTGTGGCATTCCATCCCACATCCCTCTCAGCCACTGCACTGTGAAACCACAGGAAATCATTAGATGTGCCTGCTAAGAACTACTGGATAAAACAAATTATTCACATTTGATGAATTCAGAGATTTTTTTCTTTGTTTAAAGATATTTATGATTTTCACAGGTTCTTTTGTGATGCTGGTTTATGCAGTTTCTAATGTTTGGCTGTGTAGTTTAAGTGTGGCAATATGGGGTTCAAAGGCCTCCCATGTTGCAGTTACCATGGTTTTAAGTAGCAACGTTGCTTGCAATCAGGTAATTAAGCCATGAATGTATATCTGCTCCCTAATAAATACACAGAGTGGCAGGTCCAACCCTCACACATTTAGGAGCTGGTTTTAAATGCAGCCTCTGAAATGCTGAAAGACCTTTCCTTTGAATATTTACAGCAGAATCAGTCCATTGAATGTTTGCAAAGAGTAATCCCTAGACAGGTGTAGCAGTAGCCAAAGCAAATTGGCTTGGAAATGTCAACATATATTCATGGATTATTTGCCCAGCTAAAGCATTTATAGTAAATGTCAATAGATCTGGCAATAAGGTTCAACTTGCCAGCAAAGAAACCCTTAGCCTTGCAGCAAACACATGTACCACAACAGGAAAGCAACACAAGCCTGCTGACAGAAGGAAACCCACTGAGGAGGGTGATGGGAGGGAAAACCTCCATCAAATGTACATTTACCTTTTCTGGGGCTACTCCACAAGGCAAGGTTAGCAATCTGTGGTGCTTCAGCATATCTGATCTTCCTTGCCAACACAAGGTCCCTTTGTTCAGCAGGGTGGTTTCCAGCAGCCCATAGCTGTTCTCCAAGGCAGCCAGCAGCTGCAGGGTGAAAGGGGCACATTTCCCATATGGGTATGCAGCCTGTAAGCTTCTAGGAGTGCTCATCTGCACCCTTTGGCAAGGTGACACTCCCACACCTTTTCTCCTGCACCAGACATGGCACTTGCCAGTGTTCCACCAAGGGACTGATTTACCACATCAGTCTGCTGGCCAGGAGCAAGAAACCCTTTAATGGATAAATCAAGGAACACACCGCAAGTTTGTGCTGCATATGGTCCTTCCACTCATGCAAACAGGAGAAGTCAGCCTCACCACCTTTCACAAAAAAACTGCATTCAGGACAGAAAAGCATCCTGGGTTTCAATTTCAAAAGCTGTTTGCCACAAAGTTCCCTCCCAAGGCAGAGCATGGACAGCGATGTGCAGCCCAGGGCAGCTCTGGGCTGTCTGTGCACCACTGCATCCATTGCTGACCTTGCCCTCTGTGCAGCCTGCCCAGGGCAGGCAGCAGCCCCAAAGAGAGATCTTGTGTGTGAAAAAGGTCCCCATGCTCACTGCTGACAGTGAAGCAGCAAGCTGCAGGGGGCTCCTTTAGTAACTGCAGAGGTTCAGCCATGTCTGCCCCTAGCTGCTAGAAACCTTTCCATGAAGAAAAGAAATAAGTGATTTAAGGAGTCATCATCAATAACAAACAATAGAACTTCTTTTTTTTTTTTTTTTTTTTTTTAAATTTGATGGGTTTTCTAGACCTGTGACATATCCTGCCCTTGGGTAGTGCTCCAGGAGCACAAAGCTGCCATGCTCCCTCTGTCCCTGTGGGCAGCAGGCTGGAGACTGCTCCTAAGTAAACTTGAATACCCAGCAGACACTTGACTCTTTGTCCATCTCAGTTTTGTTACAGGAGAAAATATATGCCAGAGAGCACAAACCTCTGCAGCAGGCACAGTCCCTCCTGCAGTACCACTCTTGGTATAAATCACCCCAGTGCCGATTGCAGCTCTTCCCTGGCTCAGTTCAGCCACAGGAAGGCTGATTTTCAATCTTACTGACACCCTGTTTACACCAGAGAACCTGCTTTGATTGCAGCTGGCTTCCAGCTTCCCTTTGCCAGACTTGCCCCGCACCATGCCCGACCCTTGCAGACACTGAGGGAAGCATTATCCTCTCCACAAGCCACAGCCACCAGCTGCCCAAAGGGACAGGCCACCACAGAGCTCTGAAATACCCATCCAGCAAGGGGATAAACTGCACAGCTCTGCTGCCTCCATTTGCTCAGCATTCCTGATCAAGGGCTTCTTCCTGCAAAGTCACCAGGCCCATCTTGAGCCGAAGTGCACTCACTCAGCTGCACCATATCCTGACAGGATGTCAGCAGTAAACAGTAGGTAAATACTCATGCTTTATCATTGGTTAGTATTTGTTGTTTTTAGAGAACTGGACTAAAATTCCCACTGGAAAAAAAAAAAAGTGTGTACAACAAAAGTAGCTTCTATTTTCTGCCCACAGGAGAACCGTGTGAAGAGAGCCATTTCCGTCGTCATTATTCCCCACACAAAAAAGTTTGATGATGTTTGTATTGGGTTTTTAGATCTTTTTCATCTATCTACTTAATTATTGGGAAAATATTTTATTTATTAACAAACTTTTATTATGGATCAATAAAGAACTATCCAGTCCCCACAATTGTTTGCCCTTTGCAATGTGGATCTTTTTGGATCAGTGAAAGCCCTGCAACCATCCCTCAGGTGCAGAGCAGGCACTTCTCAAGCGTGACTATTCTCACACCATTCAAAATTGGTTTTGGCAAATAATTGTGGGTGGAAGTGAGCTCTCTGCAAAAAGCACACTCCTTCAAAAATTAAGGAGTGAGTACAGCAAGCAAAGCCTTATTCTGACACGACTAAAACATAAACAGCTATTTGCTGGAAATCACTGGCAGCATTTTCTCAGCAAAGGTTATTGTGAGAAGATATAATTGATATTAATGTCTAGAGTTATCTCATCTGATTGTATCAGCAAAATATGGGATCACTTGGTAATTACTTTTAACATGATTTTCACAGAAGAGCAGTCGATGCTGGAGAACAGAGTTGTCTTTTTAAATGCAGGAAAATACTGCCTAATTATGAATTAAACCCCAGGCTGAGCCAAGTTAGCAGCCTCTGGATTGATTTTGAGCTAGCAGCACTTTCCCATTAAACTTTGGATGATTCTCATAGTCATTTTTCCATGGAAGTAACAGTTTTCTGAAAAAAAAAATGTTGTTAGCCTGCAGAACATTGAAATGATACAATAGCTGCTTGCTTGGAGCTCACTCGCCACCTGCTTTTCCTTGTTTTGTTTTCTAGCCTCTAATTACTGAGCAGAGTCAATTCCTAATGAGGCAGTTTGATTTCCTGTTTTTCATACTTCTTGAGCTGCTTAAAGAGCCTGTCCAACATAAAAGGAACCCTTTTCTAAACAGATTTTAAATTAATTATAATAACCTTGGTGGTTGTTGTTGTTGTTGCTCTGCATGTGTGCATGTGTATGTGTGTGAGTGAGCGCATCTGAGTTTTCCATGGCTGTGTTTCTCATTTAAAAATTCCACACGAAACAACTTTTTTTTTTTTTTTCCCTCCTGTTTCCCTCTTCCCCCTCCCCCCCAACAATGCAAACTGGAAACTCTTGTCCAGGAAATTGTAGCCACAGAAACACTGTGTCTGGGGCTGAGGAGGAAAAGGTGGTGATGTCATGAATAATTGGGCTGTGAGAAAAAACGGAGCATGAATAAGGAGGGAAATATTCTGACGTCTGTCTTTAAAGCTGGAAGATAAACACTTGTTGTGAATGGTACACACTGCCTTCCAAAAGGGCTGCTAGGAAGAAGAGCAGTACTAAATGACTGCTCAGAAATATATGAATGATGCTAACGAGGTCTCTCAGCCCTCTCCTAGCCCTACCAAACACGTGTGATGCCTCTCAGTTTGTGTCTCGGCGCTTCCCCTGCGGATAGCAGTGGCACCGGAGCGATGCTGCGTTCCTGGGATTTACAGCAGTCCTAGACCTCCACCTGCCTCTGCTCCCTGCTCACTCTGTCCCTGCCTGCTCCCTGGGACCCTGTGGCACGGTGAGAGGCTGCTGCAGGCTGGAGCTGCGCAGGCTGCGGCTGTGGGGTGGCCATGAGCTCTGACCTTGCCCAGGAGGTTCCACTGGACACTGCTCCCTTCTGGCTCCCTTCTGGCCACACGAATCTTGCAGCTGTCTTGGTGCATGGATGGTACAAAACACTGCCAGGCAGAGGCTCCTGGCACTGAAAAATCCCTGTCATTGTCCACCTGGCATCTTCGCAGCACTTCAACACCCCTTGCCCCAGTCCCAGGGTTTGTGAGGCCACTCACAACAGGAACCTAAGGGCTTTGCTACAGTGCCAGTTCCCCCATCACCTTGCTCCTTCCATTCTTTAGCCAAGAGCCTTCCCAGGGAAATTCCCCATGGGGAGTTTTATCTGGAGCAGAGCCTGCCACCATGCCTTGGTGACAGGCCACAGGCTCTGCAGTGTTGCAAAGGTGGCTGAGGATTGTTGTGTGTTTGAACAACAGCCACAACAACAGCCACAGAACTGTTGTGCTGAGCCACTTGACAAGTGCTCGGGAGAAAGGCACTCCCTGTCCCTGAATGTTTGGAGAAGAAAGCAATGGATTTGCACCAGTCAGCCCTGGACCTACTACATTTGTGAGTGAACGAAACTTCTCTGTGAAAACTGCATATGAAGCTCATTGAAAAATACACAGCCTGCTACTAGAAATGTAATGAAAGGCAGTCCACGCTATAGCTCCAAAAATTTGAGGGAGCCTTGGCTGGGGGAGGGCTGCATTCCAGCCCCACCCAAATCATAAAGCTGAGAAAACTTCAATGGGCTCTAGCTTCTGGATTATTATTATTATTATTATGACAGGGTTTTCCTCTCAGGATTCAGACTCTCTGTAAATGGTGGGAAAAAGGGTTTTATACAACCTCCAGTCTCCACATGACAAAGTGACTGCCTATTCCTACAGCCATCTGAACAGAATAGACGGAATAAGCTATTGTCTGTGCTCAGAAGTCAGCGACTGCACCGGCACTTGATTGGTCCAGGATGTAGAGGAACAAAAAGGTCATTGAATAAAAGAAGAACAATACTTTTCATGAAACAAATGAGCTTTTGCTAATTTATAACATGTTTGGATTGGGTATCATATACATCAAAATGATGTAATTAGTAAATGTCATTTTCTGGAGAGAGAGAGTTCAGCAAACCCTTAATGATGGGAATTTCCTGCCCTGGACTGGAGTCTCTGGACTACCAGGGCATCATAAAGATGCTGTATTTCACTAATAATTAGAACGGGCACAAAGTGGGACTTAGATGTATGACAAGGGGAAAAAGGAAAAAGTTCACCTACTGTGAAGGTTAGTTGCACTGCAGGATTAATGATAGAAACACAATGGGCTGAAGGGTGATTAAAAACTGTCTTGCACATTTCACATGTATTTGAAACCTGGAATTTGAATTGTTCCTACCTCCAAATACCCACATCTCTCAAACGTGTTGCTAATTGGGTGATGGTGTTTCTGCAGCAGGCACAACCACGGACTCAACTCCCAAAGCACCTCAGTCAGAACAAGACAGAAGCTCTGTAGTTTGTACAGCACTCTGCTGAACACATTAAATTGCAAGGGTGATTTTTCAGTGGGACCTCCATATGTTCAACACCAGCTTCTGAAGTTTTGAGTGTGTTGCTCCCCTGCATACTCACATACACATGAAATCACATTCACAGTGCAAGGCAGGATCACACCTGAGGTTACACTTCCCAAGTCTGACAGAAAAACTGCTGTTGATATGCTCTTCACTCAAAAGGGAGTCAAGAGTACTGGAGACCTTGTGTAAGAAGCATTTCTCAAGCAGTGCCATTCCAGGTTGCATCAGGAGAAAAACTCATTACATTAGCAAAGCCAGAGCCACTGCAAGACATGAGGAACATGCACAACCTACTTCTTCAGGAAAAAAAGTATTTTACCCTTGTTTTCAAGTCAGGCTTGACACTAAGCTGAGGGTAGACTTGTCCAAGCCCATCTTAAAGAGCAGCTGGCTGCAGCAGTGAAAGCCAAAAGGTCTAAACTCACTCTCTAGATGTGTCTGCCATCTTCAAATAAGCATATCAGCTGCATCACAACGGCCTTGCATCTTTTCCTCCAGATTCTGAAGCCAGTCCTAACTGAATGTTGATATAAAGACAGAAAAACACTGTTTCTGTTTGCAATATAGAATCATGGGATAGTTTGAGTTGCAAGGGACCTTTAAAAGTCGTGTAATCCAATGCCCTTGCAATGAGCACGGACATCTTCAACCAGATCAGGTTATAAGGGAGAAAGTGACAGAAAATAGTGAAGCGACTATCAGACTCAAAGAGTCTACCAAAAAGGCTATGTTCTGACCTAGTTGCTTAGACCTGGGAGATGACAGAATATCCACTGATTGGTTTTAATTTCATATGTTGCTGACTCTTTGCCTCCAGAAGTTTTGCACCAGTTTTTGGACCCAAATCTTCTGCCATAGCATGAAAATCACCAGAATGTTGCAAGAACAGTGTGGCACAGTCTGTTCTTCAGGGCACACAGAAGCTCAGCTGCTCTCTAAAAGCAAAAGCCCTCTCCAAAAGGGCAGGGCACTGAACTGAGTTATCACCTAGAAGACTTTTTCTCTCTGGTGGAAAAACCCAATAGGCGGGTTTATGAATAGAAGTCTCTGGCAGTGGCCTCAGCCTTCTCTGAGATGTGCAATAAATATGTTATATTAGTTCATGTTTCCTTCTTTGCAGGAATTGCTCAGGCACAAATGAAACAATTACATGACTTGGAAAAACTTCCTTAATCATTTGTACTGCAACTTTATTCTTCACAGCAAATTAAATGTATGTGGGAACTAAACCAAAGACTCAAAGGTCCAGTAAACACTAATCACAGAACCTCTTCTGCCTGTAATGGGCATGTTTGAGCAGGAAATATTTAACTGTTAAGGGATTTTTGCCTCTCTATTAGCAAAGGAAGGACACCTCTAAATGTGACATTCTTGTCCCCAGGAAATACCCTTACATTCTCTGCAAGTTTAGAAAGGAAAACACTCCACAGCAAATAATTTACACCCGCTTCTTTCCTTTTCTTTAATTTGTTTTTTTTCAAAAATTCCTTCTGCTGCCAATTTTTCTATCTTTTATGAAGATTAACCCAGCAAGTCCCACGTTTGTGAGCATCTCCAACAGAAATCTGCTAAATTAATAATCTTGAGTCAACAAAACTATATTCTGGAAGGCACTGGCTGAGCCAGCTGCAATTCTGTGACTATGGGGGAAGGGAAAGAAAAAAAAAAAAAAAAAAAAAAAAAAAAAGAAAAAAAAAAAAAAAAAAAAAAAAAAAAAAAAAAAAGGACAGGAAAAAAAAAAAAAAAGGCAAAATGAGCCGATATTGTGTAGAGGGGGGGGAAGAAAAAAAAAAAAAAAAAAAAAAAAAAAAAAAAAAAGGACAGGAAAAGAAAAAAAAAAGGCAAAATAAAATAAAATAAAATTAAATTAAAAAAAGCTAAGTGTGAATTTTCTCCCTGGAGGGAGAGCTAAAAAGCAGAAAAGGTTACCACACATCTGCTGATCCACTGCACAGTCACCATTTCTGTGCTTCCAGCAAGACAACTTCAGCACGACCCTCTGTATAGCTGGGAGAGGTACCTGCTGGAAGGTAGGGTAGCACTTCATCGTAACAGGAACAAGGATGCAACCCTTCCTGCAGAGCCCAGCAAATACTAGGTATGACACACCACAAGAGCAGGTACAGGTGTTGACTCACAGGCAATCCACCTTTTTTCAGCAAACTTCTTATTTCCCATAAGTGAGTGCATACAGCCCACTTTCAGTTCTTCTAAGTTGCACTGCAGTTAAACTCTGCCTTGTGTTCACCCCATGATAAGATTAGAACCATAATCTAAGGTGACAGCAGCTCTCTACAGCTTCAGCTATTACTAAAATACCTGTACCAAGACAAAACCAAGATTCAAAGAAACCATGTTAATGGGCTGAATGACAGGGCTTGTAGATGAAAGTAAACTTGCTGTAAACATTAACAGCCCGTGAGTCTGTGTGTGGGTGGCAATGCACCAAAGAAATGAGCAGCTCTTGCTTATTCTAGTGGTTTCCTATAGTTTTGATTTCTGGATGGACAGAAGAAATAAAGATATAATTTCAGTTAAGCATTCATTTTTCTCTCTACATGGAAAATACACCACTGAGCTAGCCATTGTATCAGTCCAAGGTCACATATATTGCCAGTAACTGCATTGTTCAAACTTTGTCTTCAGATTTCAGAGTGTGTTCTCACAGATCCCTCACTCCACTGCTGGCAGATGTGGATGGAGCTGCCACTCCATCTCCTCAAATACTTTGTAGTTCTTTCCTGTCCCTTTCCTGTGGATGGAAAGAACAGAGCCCTGTGCAGAGCTCCAGAGACAACAATATTGCAGATCTGAAGTACGGGCAGTTGAGTTTTATCCCCAAGTCCTGTCCTAAAATCTTTTGAGATTCTTCCTGCATGTTCCCAAAGGAAGGTGTGAAAATCACAGCAAGCATGAGACATTTTGGTCTATTGAGAGCTTCACAGATTCAGTGGGCAGAAGTGATCAGCTGCCACATAACACAGGGCCATCAAATGTCACCTGGGAATCGGGCCCTGTCTGTGCACAGAAGGGAAGGACTTCTATTACCATGCAGTATACAGTAATGTCCTGGAAAAGCAGTGAGTTTTCAGCCTGGATATGTACATGGTGCTGGTGTGGTAGGGCTCTCTGCATCCTTTTGGAATGAAGGCCCATCAAAACAGACATACCCAGGGTTAGGTGTTACCAGCAAGCTCACTACCTAACTGCACAGAAATCATCACATATCTATAAACCTCTGGCAATTTATTTAAGTAACTCCCTTGTTTGGGGGAAGAGAAAATATACATTAACAATAGATCTAGTGAGAAATCTCACTTGAGCACTAGCATGCATACTCCCGCACGTCCACACACCCAATTTCCAGGGAAATGGTCAGGGCAAAACAGTCATTGCTCCCAGAGTTTTCATACTTTGGTTTACTCTGATTTGTGAGCTGTTTACTGATAAAGAGCTGGCACAAATTATCAGCTGTTATCTCCACAGAAATAGCTTCCTTTGCTAGACTAGCTTTCAGCACTTACTCACAGCCACTGGAGACCTGGGTCTCTCAAAAAAACCCTCTCTGACCAATGCAAAGCATTGATCCTGATTTGCATGTTTGAATTAGGCTTACAGACTGCTTGGTGCTGCTCTGCTCCCTATTGCCAAATGCTCTCCCTCTGCAGATATCCCAGCAGGCAATTGCAGTGCAGCACCCCAAACAGAGTGAGATCTCACCTAGACAGAGGAGACAAAAGTAATAGTATCTAAATCCTGATGGACAGCCCTGCCCTGAGCCCAGCTAAGGGAAGTCTTCCCCTTCCTGTGACACTGTATTAGGACAGGATAGAGGATAGAGACAACAACTCTGGAGATTCAGGTGTTTTCAGACCATCCCTACACAACTTACCAAGTATAGCCACAAACTTTGCACTTCACATCTCAAGGACCTGAAATTACAAAAGACTCATAGACAGAAATTACTCCTGTGACTTATTAACCTTTAGGTCAAAGCAGTGTAAATCAACTTCCATCTGCTAGCAACTGAGAGCTTCACATTTCATCCAACTCTGGGACTTTTTAGACTGCAATGACCGAAGTTAACCACAGCTGAAAAACAGCAGATCAGCACTCTCGGCAAAATTCCAGCAGGACCTGCTGGCTCAGGGACTTGTGGCTTCTCTTCAAGTCATCCAACATGTCAGTGACCAAAAGACACTACCACCCCTACACACTACCTCTCTTACATACAATGTATTGGATGGTTTCTCTCTTACTGCCCGTGGGTACCAATCCACAAGCAAAGCATGCAAGGAGCTTTTCTGATGGGTGTAGTACAAACTTTCTAATGCTGTTGGCTACCCCTCCACACTGCCATGATGGAGCACTAGATGATGTGATGGTTTTGACTGGGATCTTTGTTTTCATCACAGCAACTTGTGGGGGGCTGTGTTTTGGATTTGTGCTGAAAACAGCATTGATACCATGGGAATGTTTTTGGTACTGCACAGAAGTGCTTACACAAGACCCTCCCTGCCTCTTGCCCCACCCCAGAAGCAAGTGGGCTAAGGGTGCACAAGCTTTTTGGAGGAGACATGGCTGGGACAACTGACCCCATCTCACTAAAGGGATATTCCACATCTTAAGGCATCATGTTCACTATATAGAGTAGAGGGGGAAGAGGGAGAAAAGAATGGAAGAGGATATTTGAAATTATGGAATTTTTCTTCCAAAGTCACTGTTATGTGTGATTGAGCTCTGCTTTCCTGTAAACGGCTGAATACTTCCCTTCCCTTGGGATGTAGTGACTTAATTCCTTGGTTTGCTTTGCTTACACCTGCAGTTTTTGCTTCACCTGGTAAAATGTCTTTATATCATCCCATCTATTTTCCCACATTTGCCCTTCTGATTCTCTCCCCCATCCCACCACAAGGGAGTGAGTGAGAGGCTGGAGTTAAACCACAACAGATGAGTGGCACAGAATATCTTGCACTTCATCTGCTTGTGCTGTAGTGGATCCACTAGCAAGGGAGAGTATCAGCCTATAAAGTTGCCTGTCAAAAATCTCCCAGCTGCACTGATTTCAAGAAAAATTAGTTTGGGGCATCACGAACCTGGTCTGAACCATGACCCACTGACACAGAATTTGGTGGCTGCTTTCATTGCTTTAACAGTGTCTGATAGGATTATGGGCAGCACATTTCCAGGCTGGCTAAGCTCTACACAAAGCACTTCAATAAATATGGCAGTACTGAGTCCGTTGTTAGAGGTGCTTTGGTGTCCACAGCAATACAAGGCTTTGACTCTCCAGCAGATTTCTAAGCAACAAAAACTTGCCAATCTCTGTTATTTTAGGAGTGAACTGAAAACACTTTGGTGTTGATACACCACAAAATTCAACCATACTCTGAACATTGCTATGTTTTGCTAAGAAAGGTTTTTTAAGTGTTGTACTTGCTTTTTAAGAATTGTACTTGTACAGCAGCTTTTATTGGCATTTCCTTATCCAGGCCTGCAGCCACTCCGAATGTAGGGATTTTTGTGAATTTTCTAATCACCCTTGCTGGCTGCCTCTGAATGACTGTGCAGATAAAAGTAATGTGAATGAAAGTAATGTGAACAGCAGTTTTACAGCAGTTTTAGAATTGAGCTTGATTTCGTCAATTTGCCAATCTGGTAAATAAGAAGAGAAAGAGTCAGAGCCAAGAACCTGTTCTGAGAACTAATGCAAACTAATGCACAACAAAGGCACTCAGTTGTTGAATTATTTTTTTTTATTTCTTTTTTTTTTAATTAAATGGTTGCCTTCAGAAGAGCAGATACACCCATATCTGGGACATCATGGCTTTGTGGGCTAAAGAAGACTTCCTGGGCACCTCTTTAAATCCAGTCCCCCACCCTCTGTCCCACCTCCTTCTCCACCCCACATGAAGAAATTACCTCCATACTTTTTCTCCTGTTACTGTTTTCATATGTCCTTTTTCATCTTTTCTTCATTTTTTATGCTGAGATCTTAGCAAGCAACATCACCTTCAGCACCTATTGAGTGGTTATTCTCCATCCAAAATTTCCCACAATCTCTGGACTCAGCTGCAATCTCCAAGCAAAACTGTACCAGCAATAGACCAAGGATAAGTGTCTTTCCTGTCACACAGCTTCTCTCTCTCTATTTCACCACTCTTATCCTGCAGTAGTGCTGGCTAGCAACAGAGCTCAGGTCAGTGCCCATCACATGGAACACCTGCCTCTGGTTTTAGGAAGAGCTTCCTGGCAGGGCTGCCTTGCCTCAGGTAAGAATAGTGATGCCACCTTCAGTAAGAGCTTCATGAGAACCACAGAAGTACATTGGCAGGTGAATATATTTTCCTATTTTTAACCATTTTCTCACTGTCTCTAGCAAGAAGAGATACTTTGAAACAAGTTCATCACAGAGGATATTTTGTGGGATTATATGGCTCCTATGCCACCTACCCTTAGCATGCCTGTGAAGTGGGCTCCTCCCAGGCAAGAAGAGCAGTAGGAGAGAGCAAGCAGAATTGGGACTACCAGTTGCACTCCTGACAGAATTTTATCTTCAGCATCTTTTGTTGTTGCTTCCCTGTTAGACCTCCACTGGAGGCAGTCACTGCTGGAGAGCTAACATAAAGCAAGTTGTCCCCTGTCATATAGACTTTGTCTGAGAAGAACCAGATATCATGGTGGCTAAAATTCAAGGCAATAGGACATAGACTACCCTCCTGTTGCAACTGCTCCTACCCTTTCTGAGGGAAAAAGATGTGGGAAATTATGAGGGAAAAGGCTCATAAAGGCCTTGCAAAAATTCAAATAAAAAAGCTAGGAATACTTTGAGGCCAGAATTAGTGCTTGCAAATGAATGCTTACTGTTTTCATCAAATTGAAGAGTTAGCAGAAATTAATCAGCTGTGAATTGTTTGTAAAATGAGAGAAAAAACAGCACTCATCCACAGGGTGTCTGAAGCAAGAATGAAATGAAACACAACATGAAAATGTGGCCAAAGCTCTTAAATGGGGAAACAAGCAGGCCCCAAAATAAGCATGTAAAGTGTCTTTACCAGTCAATTCATCACGAACAGAATGAGATGTTTCCCAGCACAAGAGTTAAAGAATCCCAGTTTGGTGACACTATCCAATAATTTGAGCTGCCACCATGTATGATTTGAGACTGAAGGCTAAAGCCTCTGCTAGATACTCGATAATAAACACACTGGACATCTAAATTGTTATATATCTTGGCACTTGACCAGCAAAGCATCCATGTAAAACCGTATGCCAGTAAATCTGCCTTCTGCTTTTAAGCTGATTATTCAAGGGTTAACTATGAGATCCCCTAATGAAGTAATAAAACCCAGACATATTTTAAAAGCTACTGATTCATCACATGATCTGTTTTGGAGCATTCTCAATGTATAAAAAATAAAATGGAAATGCTCTGTAACCTACAAAGAGTTCATTAATTGTGGTACATGTTATTTGAAAGATTCTTTGCTCTACCTTTACTGCAACACTCCAGATTTTATTAGGAATGGGCCTAAAACAGAATCCTGCATAAGACTCCCCTGCCCCCAAAGTTGAAAGGATGCTCAAAATCTAATCCACAGTGCACAACCTGATTTTACCAATTAATCCATTCAGCACCACGATTGTGGTAGAGATCCCTGGCTTAATCCAGATATCCCAGCTTGCACCCTTTCTGGATTGTAGTGATGCCTTTTACTCAGGCGTCCTGCTGTGGCATAAGGCAGGTTTCAATGGAAATAGTGCCAAAATGCAAGCAATATATGAGACTGTATTTATTTACACCTTATATCTAGTTCTTCAAGTTTTGTTGTAAGGACTGTGCTCTTGACAGAAATAAGACACTCCTGATCCTAATCTCAGCTAGACATTCCAAGCAATGGCCAGTGGCTGATGCTCAGATTCCACCTGAGCTGTTGTGCATGAGGGTAAACCACATCATCCCTGCTCTACTCAGGCACTAAGGAAGGGATCATCCTTCCTTCCTAAGGGATTAGCTTTCTAAAAGTAAGGGGTCTCACCTGATCAAGTCGTGTAGTATGCTCTGGAGTCAGTGGAGCAGGAAGGGTTTCTGCCGATGGTGATTCCTCTTGTCTATCTCAGAATCCCCTCCCAGAATGAGTGATACAGTCCCACCTCTCAGTGTTGACTCAAGAGGAAAAGTAGGTAATAAATGTAGCCTGTGTACCTCTTAGCAGGATGGTAAAGAGGTTCTGAGAAGCAGGGTTTGTGCACAGCATTTGTGTTTGTATGTGCAAGAAGAACCACACAGTGTGGGCCCTTGCCTCACCCGAGGCTTTTAAAGAGGACAGTATGTCAGCCTTACCCAAATGTTTAATTGCTCCTTTAGGACAGCTCCAGGGCTGCTTCAGAACAGCTTAATTCCCTTCAGGATGTGATGGATGCTGCTGTCTGTGCTCCCTCAGATGACCTGGTC
Organism: Aegithalos caudatus; assembly: GCA_013389925.1. Classification (NCBI taxonomy): domain Eukaryota; kingdom Metazoa; phylum Chordata; class Aves; order Passeriformes; family Aegithalidae; genus Aegithalos; species Aegithalos caudatus. The sequence continues at coordinate 7,098 of WEIU01005638.1, read as the reverse complement.
ACCTGGAGAAACTTTAGTGGTTGCCACTCTTAAGCAGCCTCTGACAAAGGGCACCAGGTGACAGAAGACTTCTTGATCCCTTGCTGCTGGCTAAGGGTGGCAGCATAGTCCTATATAAGGGCATGTAAGACCCTCATGAGAAGTCCTCAGAGTTGCTCAATTCAACAAAGGCTCCTGGGTAGGCTGTAAAAGACGACCACTGTGACCATCCATGGGCAAAGAGCAGGAGGAAAGAGTTGGTACCCGTGCCATCAGTGTACCACTGTTTTACATCTTTTAACACTCACAAATGAAGTATTTATTGCTCATCCATTTGGAGCTCACTATGTGGTCAAGTACCAGCTTTATTTAGTCTGTTAAATTACCTGATGAAACTTTTGATTTAAAGAATAGAGCTGGGAGCTCGGGCAAGCCAGGCTCTTACCAGTCAGCTAGATTTGCTGCCACATATGATTGACAAGATATTTATGCTGATAGGTCAACAGACAGACAGATTCATTAGTTTTCTTCTCCCTTGTCCCATTATCTAAGCCCCTGTGCCATCCACAGCCACTGGAGTGAATGTTCATTTCTATTCCACTGTCATACTAACTACTGCTCTAGTTTTAGTATTCTTTTGAACCCCAAGAACAATGTGCACAAGGCACAAATCCATCCCGCTCCTCCATGGCTAAGTAGGGCCATTAGACAGGAGAAACAATAGAAACTCAGCGGGTGCTCTTGTTTGCTCCCTGCATGGCCGCACACAAAGACAAAAAAGCAAGGAGGGCTGGATGGTCCAGGGATGGGTATTGGATGCCCTGGTGCACTCATTCCCAGCATCCTCAGATCACAAAGGAATAGAGGTTTTGCACGGGCCTGCAGAGGCTACATCAGTCACTGGGCACAGGACCTCATTGTCTGGTTTGTTTTGTTTCCCTGAACAATATGTCACATATTTACTTTCCTCTTGGAGGGCTGATGCTCACATAAAATCATCACCACGTTATGCCAAAATGTCAGCATGCCACACCGCCACATCTCCACATGAGGCTGCCTCATGGGCCCCCACTAGGATTTCTGCACCCAATCATTTCCCATAAGCAGTGTTTGCAGGATGCGAGATCTTCTTAAAATAGGACAAACCCAGAAATCCTGGAGCCGGTGGCAGCCCTCGTTCAAGCCTCTGCCTTGAGTGACTCCATCTGGACAATCTCGGACTGCTTTTGATTGGCTGTGGAAGCAGCTGGTCCTGGTTAAAACTTTTTTTTTAATAGAAATAAGAATAAATGCTAGGGATATAAGTCAGGAAGGTCTTTCTCTCCATTCATTAGCAAGTTTCACCTCTGGTAAAAGGATTTCAAAGTGGATTTTCTTACTTAAGTGGCCAGATGTATTTTAAATACCTTTAACTTTTACCAGTGTGCAGCTCTGAGATGTTTGCTGCTGCTGCTGCCTTGCTGCAGCTTATCCTGGTGCACAGGCAGGTGCAACTCCACTGAGTCCCACAGACTTTTTCTTGCCAGTACTGACCTACAGATCTCTCCAGAAATTCAGCCCTGGATGTTTAACAGCTTCTGCCCAACACCAGGCTACCAGAAGAGTGAGGAAAGCAGAAGCGCTCAGCAAGCAGCCGGTGCAGCCACAATGCCTTGATGGCAGGACACCTCCCACCACAAGGGATCAGCCCAAGCCCTGCTGGGATGATGGCATCTCATCATCCTCCTGTGCCTGCGGGGCTGTGTGCCATGCACCTCTGGCCACTCCAGGAGTTATTCCCAACTCTGCTCTGCTCTCCTCTCTGTCCTCTGGGACAGGCTGCACAGTAGCTGCACCGAGGCTGTACTCTGGGATTTACTCTGCCAGCTCTCACATGCCAGAGGTCTGAGGCTTCCTCCTCTGGCTGTCTGAAGTGAGCACCACAATGCTGGGCCCCTACCAAACATCCCGTGGGCTCGGGATGGGGGACAGCAGGGGAGGGACTGGTAACACAGGCAGAGCGTGGATCCACGCCACTCCCCAGGGGAAGGGTTAAAACTGCCTCTTACTGTTTTTTCTGTGACAGATCTCTTTACTCAGTGCTATATAATATAGCCCCAAACATATTCTAAGTAGCCAAGGGCTGCCTGGCCATCTGTTTAAAGACACAGACCTTCTGATGCAGGAGTTCCCAAAGCCTGGCCCATGGGACATTTACTATGGAGCCTGCACAGGGAATTCTTCCCAGTGAACAAGGCAGCCTGTACTTGTTTTGTTATGCTGCTTCTGGCCACTGTCCCGTCCATAAATGTTGATCCATACATGACTTGTGTATGAAACAAAACGTGGGAACTTCTGCTCCAAGTGAGAAAGCTCCCCTCCAACTCTCCCCTGCCAATCTCAGCCACAACTCTCAGACTTAAAATAAAGAGAAATATTTGGTCATGTCTCAGGGAACTACTCTCAATTCCTGCCATAGCTTCCAGGGGTGGTTTTTTTGTGAGAAATCCCAAAATTGTCCAGCTCTCTTGGGTAAAAGTGCCAAACAACTGCATGAATTTGTGTCTTTCAAAACAAATCAGACTTTTACAAATGCTATCCATGGCCTGCACTAAATTAATTAAGAAAGGAACAGACCCACATAGGTGAAATATGTGCATATCTCTAACTATTTTTGTATTATGTTTCATTTTATGTATTTATTTAAATTTAAAGCAAAAGCACCTTTCAAAGGCTCTAGGCACAATAAATTATAGTACAAATGCAGTCAAACAAAATCCCAGCAGTACTGAAATCACTTCCTCTGAAGGAGCTCAGCTGGCTCAGAGTTGTTCACTTCCTCCATGAGAAGACAGTCCTGTAACTTCCCCTGCTATATTATTTCACTTTCTCATATCCCCAGATGCTGTTTTCCCTCCCCTGAGACCCCCTGACACCTAGAGAGATCCACTTTTCTCTCTCTGTGCCAGCTTAGCAGGGAAAGTGCTTTGGGGCAGCCAAAAGGAAACCCAACGTTTGCCAAGGTATGGGGCAGAGCAGCACATGGACAAGCACTCACCTCTCCTTGCTCTTCCTGTTGGGGACTGCAGGTTGGGGGGGCTCAACTTTGATTCCCATCAAAGTGGCCTCTCAAAGAGGGGTAGCCCCTTGAAACAAGCAGAATGTTGGGGTCTCTCATCCCACAAGTCCCTGTAAGGAACCTTGCCCCATGACGTAGAGTGATAAACTGCAGGCAGTGTCTTTGTGTCCTTAAAACATGAAATTCCCTAAAACATGCCAAGCATCTATTGGTGAGTAAAATAAAAGGGAACCAAAAATGTCACCAACTGCCCTGATGCCTGTGACCCACAGGAATCCCCAGCACAACTTGTACACCTGCCCCTGGTAGCGAGGACCCGATGCCACTTCCCCAGGCATACAGAAACCACAGCATTAAAGAAAAAGCTGAAATCGGTGTGGTTAGTGTTTTGGTTTTTTTAAAAATAAAGACACTTTTTCATATTTTCTTTACTTTTTAACTCTGCTCCACACCCTTGCAGCAGGTTTCTGCCAAGGCACAGCCCCGTGTTGGGCGGCTGTGCTGACAGGGTGCTGGGCTGGGGTAGAGGTTTGGAGCTGCTGTGGCATCTGGCATGAAAAAATGTCCCGGGAAGCTGTTACATTAAATGGCCAAATCGATTTATTGAATGGCAGGTGTTAGCTACAAACAGATGGAGAACATAAAGGCATAAGCAGGCATTTGTATGGAAAAGAAGCCATCGATTTGTAGCGGGAGACTCAATGGTGATCGTTACAGCCTTTAACAGAAATGTGCTTTNGGCCGCCCGTGGCAGCGCCCCGCGGCAGATGAGGCACGCGCCGGCCTCATTACAATGAGAATGGGCAGGCTGGAGGGGCCATGTGGCAGCAACAGTTTGCAAATCCCCCCTCCTTCTGTGCGAATCGGGAAACATTTCCAAACATTTGTACCCCAAATCGACCACATTAACACCCCTCCGAGCGGCGCTCCCTGGAGGGATGCTCCACGCTACGGGCATTTAGGCAGAAACAAAACAAGCAAGGGAGATTTTTTTTCTCTCTTCTTTTCTATCTCCTTTTTTTTTTTTTTTTTTTTTTTTTGGCTTCNTGTCTTAGAGGCTCTCGGGGTGCATCAGCTCTGAATCGATGCGCAACTTTCTAGCTAAGGGGCTTTAAAGCCATCGGGGAATCCGTCTCAAAAAGCGGGGGTTGTGCACATGGAAGGCTGGCGAGTGCTGAATAAATGGGAGAGTCTCTGACTAAGAGATCAAACTCACTCTGTGATCAAAAAGGCCAGCGAGGCCAGCCCCGAACCAAACCGCAGAGCCAGGAAGCAGGAACGCTCCCGAGAACGGCGCGCAAGGTGCGCAGGAAAACACCGCGCCGCGCTCGTACAGGCGCTAGGGATGCTGCACTGACCGACAAAATAGTTATGATAAATTGGAACAAGTATAGGGCAGCCCGCGGGGGTCTGGAGTTGCGAGGGGTTACTGTGTGCTCCATAGCCCACGACCCTGGGAGTGAGGGGGTCGGCTCCCGGGGAAAGTTGACTAAAGAGCTCCAAGGAAGAAGTGCGCTGCTCCCCACTCCGCGCCCCGCGATCCGCTCCCAAATGAGTGCGGGGAAGGGGAGGTGGGTGGGCAGCGGCTGGCGCTGAGGGCAGGGGAGGGGCGTGAGCAGCCGTGCCCCTCGAGCATCCGCACCGCTCCCGGGCACAGTGAAGGGTCAGGGGCTCGTCCCCCAGGTTAGGGGAAAGGGAAAGAAGATGCAGCACTCCCCAGCTAAGCTGGACCCGGCCAGGAAGCCAGGCCAGTCTGGCTGTGGCTTCATGTTGCTTTAGGGGGGACAGCTTGGGACACCTGGGACACCTGGGAGGCAGGGGTAGCGTCGGGCATGTCCCATTCCAAAAACTCCGGGTGGCACCACGGCGCGGCCGGAGCATCAGGCAGGTCCTGCCCGGCCGCAGGACGGGTGCTCTGTATCTTCAGGACCTTAAAAGCAGCCAAGCAGAAGCCACGTAGAAAGCGCATGGTGGCAACAACATTACTGGGAGCCGCGTACGCCCAGACCCACTTCCCGCGGGAGATATCCCTCGTGGGTGAGGCGGGAAGAGTAGAAAGCATGGAGCCTTCAGAAAAAGAGAAAAGCAGGGCTGATGGTCGCGGTGCAGGTGCTGCTGGCAGCGCCTGTGCGGGCGATAGCGAGCCCCTTTCCCGGGGCTTGGCAGGCTGAGAGCAGCAGGACACGGCGGCCGGGGGGGCTCATCCCGCGGGTGGAGGAGCGCCGGACATCCCCCCGGGAACGGGGGAGGGCAGCCTGGCACGAGGGCTCGGGGGGAGGGATGGCTTGGGCAGGCTGGCAACTTTCACCCGCCCGGAATTAATTAACGTTGTCTCGTTAGCGAGATGCGTTTGGCCCGGCCACGCGTATGCTGAGCCGGGCCAGCCTGGAGATAAACCGGCAGCAAATGGGGCGCGAAAGAGGGGAAGAAAGCGCCCTGACCTCGAGTAAGTGAGCTGGAGAGAGAGGGAGCAGGGTGGAAAAGACAGGGAGGCAGAGACCACCGGGTATGTCTGGTCCGGTGAGTGCCCAGCATCCCCCTTGGCAAAGCCGGGGGTTCTGTGGGCTTTCCCCCGTCCCGAGGACAGGTACCCCTCGAGCTGAGCCGAGCATCTTAGGGGAGCTGGCTGGGCTGTTGCTCTCCAAGTGACCCAGGATGGCGTGTAGGGCACAGGAAAGTTTGCAGGAGTTGTGCTTCTAATCTGCTCTCGGCCGACTTTCAGGCTCAGCTGTTTGATGCTATCAGTGAAA
>WEIU01005637.1:686-20595 GCA_013389925.1 Aegithalos caudatus | reverse complement strand
AAAAAAAAAAAAAGAGAATTTATTTCCATCATGAATGAATGCTCAAAGGCCTGATCCAATTCCTCCCTTAGAGTCAGCAAGTAAACCAGTCTTGTCAAAAAAGCCAGACAGGAAAATCTAGAATTAAGTCACCTCTATAATGGGATGCCAACCAGGTCTATCTGAAGCTGAGACTCTCTGCACAGCCATGGAATTGCTACCTGGAAAAATCAGTGGAGTTGCTCTAGACATTATTAGGGTGATAATTTGCATATTTTAACTAAAACAAAGAGATATTTTATTTTCTTTATAAAAAAATACATATACACATGCCTATATATCTTTATAAATGTGTATACAAAGGAATTACAGATAAGATTGTTTGATTCCTAATGGTGTTTGAGTGTAAGGAACATAAAAGAGAAGGAGACACATTCCTAATATCTCAAAACTAACTGGCGCTATCAAACCTACCACATTTTTCTCCCCAAAGTTTCTTTTCTTTTCCTCTTCTGTACATACATTAACTAGCCACCAACTATAAAAGAAAGGTTAAAGGTAATAAATTTGTCTGTTATTCCTCTATTTCTTTTGGCCCATGCTTACTTAGCTTGGTTAGTTGACGCTTTGATTATGCATCACTGTTGTTCAGAGTATGAATGCTATGCCTGCTGGTTATCAAACCAAAAGGTTATTAGCCCTGATTCCTGATGTGTGATAAGTACAAGAAAACATTAACTCAGTCAGTCGTAGGAAAAATATGGGAAAAAAATCTTTCTCCTTGAAAGGAATTACTATTTACCAGAGACCAAAACTNNCCTGAGACCAAAACTTAGAGTATCTCTTCAAAGGTCTGATCTGGAGGAAGTGGCCCCTAAATGATCTTCAGCCCAAAAAAGAATTAAAATGTGTGGAATTTTCTTTTCTAATAATGGGCAGCCCATTTGGATTTTTATATATAAAAATAACTCATCGAGGTAAATCAAAAATATAGTTCCACCACTTCTTAAATAAAATTATTTTGCAGTAAGTTTTATAGCAATTACCACTTTAGCTATTATTTAAAAGTAAAAAAAAATATGACTCACTATGGCTTTAAATTATTTGCTTTTACTTCTGTCCCTATGTCAACAAGCCAACTTATTGGACAGAATATGCTGTAGGTAGTAACACACTGCAGATGGTATCAGATGGTTTGTGCTAGCTGTTATGAAAGTTAATTATTCTTTTAACTGATTTTTTTTTTTCTTAGAATTACCTTTATTTGGACAGGGACTTTAGTTCTGGATGCTGATTTAAGTCATGCTGTCTTCTGCTCCATCATTCAAAATTTTAGTTTCTAGATGACAAATTCACCTAGCTACAGAAAGCTTTCATTTTTCTGCAAGGGGCTGGTTTTGCATGGTCAAAGGGAGCTGATTTCTGACAAAGAATAAATAGGGCCCTTGGGCAATTAACTATGCCAGCCAACTTAGCCAGTGGGGTTATTACCCTTTTAGCTCTTTTTTGCAATTCACACTCATAAATTGCTCCCCTGGTTGGTATACACTCCCAAGAATAATAAACTCAAGCTTTATGTTTGTTGCCTAACAGCCTTAAGAAACACATGCTGTGATTGAGTGGGTTTTTTTGTTGACTGGTGATATTAGCTTTAATAGACTGGGTTTTTCTACATCAGTACTAATTTGATGAATACAGTTAATTTAAAATCTTTCCCATAATATTGTTCACATATTGCATTCCTATTTAAACAAAAAAGCAAGGAACTTGCAGGCCAGACATTTTATGGAAGATAAATTCTTCAAGAACTGATTAACATAAACAGCTCTTGAAGAATACATTGAAAAAAAAGCACCCTCTGTCTGCATAGTGGTTTGTTTTTTTTTCCTTTTTTAGAAAAGGCACTCAGAATTAATAGTATTTCCCTTCAGCTGATTATTTGGTAAAAATAAATAGATTTTTTTCATTAAACCCCAAATCTATGGGTTTAGCAGTGGACAAACTGCTGTAGGCTTTTTGCCAGATTAGGAATTTTCTTTTGGCATTCTGGCAATCTTGGCAATTTTATCTGACATATGAATATTAAAACAAAACGAAACAAAGCAACTCAACCCAAAACCAAAACACCAACAAATAAACACAGAAACTTTACCAGGCCTGAATTGATGTACGTGTTTATTATATGTCTGCAGGCTCTTATCAGATTTAATTCTTTCAGTGTTCAATTAATTTCATACCCCTTTTTTATTCCTCTGTGTTTTCTTTTATTCTTTCATTCTAATTTCTCTTGAGGTGCATATAGGACACGTGAAATGATTCAGCAGCTGAAGGTAACAGGCAAAGCAGGAAGCACCTACTTGACCTATTTGCACAAAATATCAACTTAAAATAGTTTGACAAGGCAAATTCAACACTAGCTTTGGACTACTGCTATTTTACTTTTCCCAGTGCTGATTCCTCTTCCAGTATGATGTTTATCCCTATCCATGGTTTTATTTTCCTATTTACTTGAACATTAAAGTATCTAAATGTCAGTTCTGTTTGGACAGTACCCCTAGTACTACTAGTACAGTACCCTGCTAGTTTATGAAACAGTAACTTTATTCTCAGAACATATATCTGTTCCAAATACAGCTGAAATATTTAATGTTTTTCTAAGGCTGAATGTGAGGACTACAGATTACTTCAGGGACAAAGGGACACAACAGGAATTTGTCTACTCCATTCAAGAAATATAGTAATAATTGTACTTAGAGTCTATTTATTATTCAGATATATTAATTTATACATTTATTTTAAAATTGTATATGGCTGATTGCTAACTTACTTGTTAGTTAAGAGATTTGTAGGAAATTAAAAAAAAAAATCTTTCATCAACAATGTCTTTAGAAGAAGAAGACAAATGTTCTTAGATACAGGAGACTAGATTTTTCCCAGGAAAATATAGAGCAAATTCTAAAATCAATTTTAAAATCATCCTAAATTGCATGTTTTCACTTTTAACAGACTGCTACTCACTACAATCAGAAATCCTACCCTTTTTAATGGAGATGCCTATTTACAGCTGTAATTTGATAATTTTGCTAGAACAGAATGATGACAGTTAAGATTATTTAATGAAGGTATTCCTATAGAAACTTGAACTTAGAATATCAGAATAAACAATGGATAATTGTTGGCAGAGCTGTTTTGAGACAAAATGGATTTGTGTCAGCTTGCCAAAAAACTTAGAAGTTCTAAACATACAAACTACTAATATACATTAATGCAATACTCAGCTGAAAAAATCAGAGACTGCAGAATTATTCAATATCTAGAGGTAGAAATGTTACAGGAAAATAATGTGAAAAGGAAATTATATATCACATTCTTACTAGTGTATTTTGAGGAAGAGAAATAGATGTTCCTCTAAGAGGTCCTGGGGAGAGCTCTGCTTTATGCCTGTGTTTAGTGTTATCCTGTTTTCCAGAGTCTTTCTCTGTTCCATATGTCTTTTAAAATCCATCTGATCAAATTGTTCAGTTCTGTCAGAGCCAGAACCTGTTCTTAGGACGAACACAAAGACAATCCTACATTCACCACACTCAGATAAACTTACCGTACATGGGTAATAATAAGGGTTGTAGCTGGAATGAAAAAGTCATCCACTCTGTCAAACTGCTTTCCCACTGGCTGAGTATGGATTGTGTGATGAGAAACACTCCCACTGGCTTGTGTTATCACCTGCATAAAGTAACATCATTATGAACTATAGAAGTACTCTTCAAAAATCAAATATCAATCCAAATGAATGAATACAGAATTGCCTCTATATTCCCTTGTATCCTCTTTTCCAAGTAATCAAGAAAAGGAATGCAAATAACAGTGAATACAGCTGATCAACATTACAGATTTCAGAGAACTCTTACATACATGACCACTTAGTCTCATTCACTTTTTTTTCCCCTCCATCCTTTTTAACACCCCTGAATCCATATTTATTCATTTACATTACTAAACCCCTTAACAGTTCTTAGTTTAAACTAAGTCTTTTTGTTTGTCTTCTTTTACACTAGATCTTAGAGTGAGATTAAATTTTTTAAGCACTTCAGCCAGAGTGAAAAGATGCTATCAGCAAATTCACTGGAACATGTCAATACATCCTCCCAATTCTTGTCAACCATGAGATAATTCAACGCTTTAAAAATTATGATATAAGGCATATCATCATAGTCTCTGTGGATTGTTATAATAAGGAATAGAAATTAATTAAAAAGTAGTAAGGTAAATTGAGCTTCTTGAGATGAGCTTCTTCTGTCCCTAGGTCTGTCACTGCTGAAAGGTATGGGAAAAATCAAGATTTTTAATATCTTTCCTGTGAAAAAATCCCAATAAAGACAGAGCTTGACACCTCCAGAATGTCAATATGACCGTAATGAAATGGATGTCTAAAGTCCAGTTTATCCTCCAATTAGGGACAAAAATACCATGAACAGCAACAGTTTGTTCTCAAAAGACCAGCAGTACAGAACATGCTGCTGTTTTCAGCTGCATTCCTTATCCTTCTATCAATTTGCCATTGTCAGCTCTTACTAAGGGTGTCGAAAATCATCATTAACTTTTTAGGTGAGGTCAGCTGTCTGACTTGTTTTCTGGTTACATAAAATCATTTCTCTGCCCCTGCTGGGGTCATGGTAATAACACTTAGAGGAAAATATGCAACACATTGCAATTACACAAAGGTTCAACTTGTCTGTATTTCCTTACATATAATCATTGTGATCACCTCACCTGCAAAGTTGGTGAATTCTTTTCCATGTTTCCCCAGCTCAGCACCCAGACTTGATCATGTGATTTATCATAGTGCAGTTTCACTGGAACAGGATCTGTACTTACTGCCTGAAATAGAATAAAAACAGAAATCCTTTGTTTCCGTCACATTTTCAAAGGAAACATAATATACATGCTTGAATAGAAATGATGAGTAGATATACATTTTCAGGTATTTTCAGACCATATTTAGGAATTATGCTGTCACTTGTTGAAACAGCTCTCTGATTAATTCAGAGTTATTGAAACACTGAAAATGTGTTTTTTTATTCATTATGTACTCTAACACTTGGTATCAAAACTACATTATACCAAAGCCTCTAAACCGTTGAAAACAAAGATTTTAAATCAAGTACAAAAATTACTTATCTTCCTTCCCTGCCATCACTCCCACTTTACATGTAATGGTTGAAAAACTACAGCAGTTACCAAAAAATGGTTAAAAAGAGAAGACTATTCTCAAGCCACATACTGCAATTCATGGATGATGTTACTGCAAAAAATGAACATGAAGTTGCTGCACCCAAACCTTCCTGTTAAAATGTGTATATTTTGTTGAAGCAGGAAGGATTGTTTTCATATGTTTTCCAATTACAGTTGTTACTTTTCATAGACCTGTGATCAGAACCAAAGTGTTTTCTCTACAACTTTAAGCACTGACTCTTGAGACCATGAACCTTTTAGACAGCTGAGCCCTAAACTTCCTTTATTACAAAAAATGAAGGATTCAGAGGTGTGGAATGAGAAGACAATGTATTTGATTAAGAGATGTTATGCACAGGCAAAACAAGTGGGGGGATTACTTTTATATTTTCATCATTAAAGAAGAAAAAATAAACAGAAATTGTTCTTTAGTCTTACCATTATGGAACTGTAAAGCACAGCTTGTTTATCAGTGTGTCAAGGAGAGTACCAGCTGGCTAATTAAGTGAACCTAATTTAAACTAATGATGTAGATCCTCAAGATAATGCACTAATGGCTGGCTGAGACTGCTGATGATACTTAACTGTACTCCTGAGGTGTTGCAAGCGACCACTTCATCTAAGCAGAATTTGTTTTTCCTTTTGAAAATGGAAAATTAAGCCAGGTTGCTCATCGGCTCATTTAAAATCAGAAGTTACCCCTTGAAAAAGGTCATTTGTGTTTGATAATTTCCTTCTGTTACATGCTAGAAAACTAGTTGTTTAAAATAATACTTGAACTGTTGTATAGCTAATTTGTCAAGGCACGTCAAATTTCCTTTTGGCTTCCCCAGACAAAGGTCTGACCCACACATGTTCTGCCAGAGGACTGCCAGCTGTGTTCAGAGTTGGGGTCATGGCACAGCCAGGAGGAGCAGAAGGAATTGCCTGCAGGTCAGGCACAGGCAGTACAGCTCCCCAGAGGGAAGCCAGCAGCAAAAAAAGAGTCGAGCATCTCGGAAGCAGGCTTTCACAGCTGTTTCTGGCTGACCAGGCTGATCTGCCAGCAGCACACCGAGGACTGAAGGGTGACTGTTTACTTCAGCCTCTACATCACCCCACTTAGTGGTGTGCTGCTATGCAATACTGCAAAATTCTTGCTTTCAAGAATTTAAAAATGAAAGCAAATGCTTCTCTTGACTTTAAATGAGAATTACCTGGATAAGTCATAAAGCCTCTATACATATCTCCAAAGATGCAACATCCATGTTTCCAATACATTTCAATTTAACCTGCTATACAATCCTCTAAAGTACTTATTTTGATAAATATACTTGTCATAAAAATAAATCATCCTCAAATCTAGTTGTCACATATCTGCACACCTTTTACATTAACTTTCATAGTAGAAAGGAATAACATGTATAGTTGTACTTCAGAGAAAACATTGTAATAAGCTAAATCAAATAAACATTATTTTTACACAGAGAACAGCATCACTACATGACTTAAATTCCATTCAAATAAATTTTTAATTTTCTTTAGGGTTTTTGCACAGTGATGGAAGTTTCTTTAGAGTGCTCTTGCATTCAAAATATGAAATTATCTCCACATTTGTTCCCACTAGCCTATGTGCTTTTTTTTGACAGGTGGTTCCTTATTTAAGATGTAGACTAGAAAAAGTTACATGCACATGTATGGAAATCATATCCTCTGTATTAATACGATCTTTGGGAAAAAGGCAGTCTAACAAGAAAAAGGCTCTCATTTCTGAAAACCTCAGTTTCTATTTTCCAAAAATTAATTAAATCTTTATTTTACTCTGTGCTAGGCAGTACTCTAAGTAATGAAAATACACTGATCTGGAAACCTAAATACCCTTCTGTGCCTCCTGTTTGTCAAAGTGTTTTTGTGAGTGCATGTCATATGAATAGTGCAACATTTAATGGCTAGAATGTTCTTCCTGTTTGCAAAACAAAGCTGGAAAATAAATGCTTATTTTTAAGAGACAAGATGAGAGAGTTATGCATGTTATAAGAAATGCTAAACAAAGTATCTCTTGGCTTGTCACTAAATTCCAAATTAGCATTACTTCAATTCTAAAACCCATCTGTGAATCAGCAGTGGCTTTACTTTTTTACAGTTTTATATGTAAAAAGATTTTATAGGTTTTCTGCTTTCATTACTTATTTTTTTGTTTGCAACTACTTTTTTTTTGTTTGGTTTGGTTTGTTTGCCTTAGCTTGGTTTTTAACTCTATTTTGAATAATGTCATGGGTAAGCTGGACACAGAGCAAGTCCCCTTGTACTTTTCCCACATATTTGGCTAGCGTACCTATGAAACAACATTCAGATCAGCAAAAAATAGTAGAAATTCTATTTGGGTCTTCAAAAATGACAGTAACTCATCTGGTTTAATTTATCTGTTTAAACTGTTACTCCTTGGTTATACTGTCTTACCAAAAATCTTTATTAAGTACTGCAAAATGGAAAAATAATTTATTATGATTATTTAAACACCTAGACCCACCAAAACCAAGATTTCCATTCCTGCAAAAGTTTTCCACAGCTAGAGTAAATTTAATTCTATACTTTCTTTAGTTCATAATCTGGATATTAAATTAGTGGAAAAGCAATGCTATTCTATCCCTCAAAATAAAATTGCTTTGAAAGTGATTTTTTTTTTCTTCCTTGGGAATAACATGAAAGCTTCTGGAGTATCCTGGTTTTACCTCAATATACTTGCTAAGTAGCACAGGCTTAGTGCACAAAGCTCTTTGCTACAAGGAGGCATTCTGTATGTCTGCTTTTCAGCTCATTACAGAAACTTGAATATTTTTATGACACAACAATCTAATGTCATTCAAAAACTGCACAATTGCTTTACATATTTCTGGGGAACGGCTGAACTTTTAGTTAGGGGTTAATTTACTGAATCTTACTTTAAAATTAACATACATCTTTGCAGTAAGTATCTCTGCACATTTTGTAATGGTAAAGTGATATATACACATATTTAAAACAATAACTGATGTAACTGAAGACAAATTAGAAGACCCTACCAATGAACATATTTCATAAAACCGAAATTAAAACCTATTTTCAGTGAGCTCAAGAGGAATCGTGCTTTTGACACTGAAATCTAAATGCTAATAAATGCAATTACACTGATACTTCATCCCTCCTGCGGAGAAAACGAACCTGACACCTGAATGTCAGTTAGAGACCATGGAAAACATTGCCAGACATTCCAGTCCCTCAAATTTGTGGACTGTGTTGAGCCTGTGGGTTTTGAGTCTGTCTTCCTGAAGTAATGTATCAAACTAGTTGTAGAAAAAGTTGGTTTTTTTTTTCAGAAAAAAAACCTCATTACCCACACAGTTTATCTCTATTTCAATATGCAAAGGTAAATTTAAGTTATAAAAACCTCACTTTTTTTATTATTAACTTCTTTAATAAAACATCTTTATGTCCCTGCCATTATTTGGATACTTCAGGTTTTGAGGAAGCCATGTCAGAGTCAGCTGACACAGAATTCACAAAGCAGATGTTTCGTGTATGCAAGAGTATTAAAATTATTTTTTAAATTAATGCAATTTCATAAATGAAATTTTGTTACTTATTTTTAATTTTTATATGCATATACACAATAAATGTGTATGCTTACATCATGGAATAGTTTGAGCTGGAAGGGACCTTTATAAGTCATCTAGTCTGAAACCTCTGTAGTGAACAGGGACATCTTCAACTAGATCAGTGTGCTCAGAGCCCCCATCTAAACTGACTTTGAAATTGTCAGGGACAGGGCTCCTACCACCTTTCTGGGCAACCTCTGACAGTGTGTCACAAACCTCATGGTAAAAAATGTCTTCATTAGATCTAGTCTGGATCTACCATCTTTTAGTTTAAACCCATTACCCCTCGTCCTATTGCTACTGTCCCTATTAATAAATCTTTCTCCAACTTCCTTATAATTCCCCTTTTAAGTACTGAAACAACACAATACTGTCTCCCTGGAACCTAATATATAATCTATACTTTAAAGATTTTCATTCACTTATCAGTGAAAAAAGCAAAAGGTATGAAGAAAAGCTCTATTAAGTGGGTTTTTTCATTTAACAATTTAGTTAGGTTTCTAATTAAAAAGAAAAAAAAATCTATGTTTTACTCAGCTAAAGAACACCTGTTTGCTATAAATATGATGTCACTATAAGGGCTGCATTGCACCTTAGTGCATTGGGTTTGCCTGACAAACTTTTGGTAGCAGGGAGAAGCTATACAGGTGGCTGCTGTAAGAAGGTACCAGACACTTCCCCCGTGTCTGACAGAGCCTGTGCCAGCTGGTGCCAGCACAGACACACTGCTGGCCAATATCTAGTCAATCAGGGGTGGGGTAGAACCTCTGGGATAACACAGCTGAGACACACAAAAGTGATATTGTGGAGAAGTGCTTTCAACCAGATGAGAGAGGAGTGAGAACATGCCAGAGGAGCATGCCCTGCAGATGCCCAGGTCAGTGGAGAAAGAGGGGTAGGAGATGCTTGAGGTGAGCCAGCAGAGATTCCCTTCCAGCCTGTGGTGAAGACCACAGCAAAGCAACTGCACCCCTGCAGCCCATGGAGGTCTGGGGTGGAGGAGAGATCCACCTGCAGCCCCTGAAGGACACCACACTGGAGCAGGTGAATGCCTGAAGGAGGCTCTGAATCCATGGGAAGCCTATACTGGAGCAGGATCCGGGCAGGACCCATGAAATTGTGAAGAGGCACCCACACTGAAACAGGTTTATTGGCAGGACTCATGACCTCATAGGGAACCCAATCTGCAGCAATCTGTTCCTGAAGGGCTGCATCCCAAGAAAAGAGACCCAAACTGGAGCAGTTTGTGAAGAACTGAAGCTCATGGGAAAGACTCACACTGGAGAAGCTCATGGACAACTGTCTCCCATGGGAATGGCCCCATGAGGGAGCAGGAAAGAGACTACTCTCTCTGAGGAAGCATCAACAGCAGAACTAACATGTGACAAACTGACCCCTCATTCCTCATCTCCCTCTCTGCTGGTGGGGGAAGGATACCCAGGGAGGCAGAACAGGTGTTTAGGATTTGTTATACTATCCATTAACCTACTTGAATTTTGGTAGGGAAATGAGCTGAATTTATTATCAAAGTCAAGTCTGTTTTGCCTGTGACAGTAATTGGTGAGAGATCTTTCCCTTCCCTTATCTCAACCCACAAACCTTTTCTTTCCCTGTCCACCTGGGGACAGGAGTGATAGAGTACCTTTGGTGGGTACTTGGCCTCCAGTCAGGGTCAACACAAACTTGCTCAAACTCTATGACTGTATTAATTGCTGTAGCATAGCATTGATTTCTCTTTTACTCAAGAAATTATTTTCACTATATCTCCAGCATCCCAGAGACCGAGAAAGAGTAGAGAAGAAGTCTGAATTCAAAGTCTCCAGTCTTGGCTAATGGTGGTGTTTATTTTTATTGTTTCCATAATTTCTCTAAAAGGACATAGAGTAACCTTCTGTAGCCAAACCTGACCTTTCTGTTAAATCTGATAGACACATTCTTGTCCTAAGACTCTATTTTAGCCAATCCTAATTTTAAAGTGAAAGGTATCTCAAGTCAGAAATTTCCTAAAGAACTCATTTCCTCAACTACTTGAATAATATTTTTAGGAGCTATTTTCATAGCTCATAGTTATCTTCCTCACAATTGTCTATTGAGAAGAATAGTTGCTAAACAGAAGCTGCTGCTAAATGTTTAAAATAGGTGAGCCTTTTTCCAAATAATGTTTACTCTCAAGATAACTGAATTTCTATTTCTGAAATATGAAGTAAAGTCTTAAATTCTTTTGTCTAAATTAAATAGTAACTTAAGAAATGAGAAATAAATACCTGTACAACTTTCTGAGACTGTACATCAACAATGAGAACTCTATCAAGTGTGGGCTGAGTCACGTATATGAACTTGTCTTTTACATTAACAGCAGTTGCCCAAACACACCGCTGAACAGGATCACCATCTGCTTTGGGACAAACTTCATCCTATAATTCAATAGAAACAGTAAAAGTGGAAGAATCAAAACAGTGAACAATGTAATAGAGAGACAAATTATACTAATTTTCTTTTTTTTTTTAACTGTAAAACAAAACCTCAGAAAATGTAGGGAAGAAAAAAGGACAGTTGACACTAGGATATAAACTCATGTTAGCCAAACTGCATCTGTAAGCACCACAACTCACAAGCACTATCAAATAGTATACACCAAATTTATACACCAAATTTTGGGATGTTTTCTAGAAATTCAAGAAGTTAGTACTGTTGATCTGAGAAAGAAACCAATTTGAAAAAAACATACATGTAGAAATAAAGTGAGCAAGGGGCAGGAGACCTAAAAATCAGAAAACCAGACACACTGCCTTGTTACTGCAGTAGCTGGCAGCTCCCACCTGAGCAGCACCACTGTGCCCTGCAAAGGGAGGCAGCACAGGCATAGCTTACCCTGCAGCTGAGAACACAGCAGTAAGCCAGGAAAATATGTAACTTTGCAGGTGAAAATGTACAAATTATGAGAAAGAGGAGGTGGTGTGGTGCAAATTGTCACATGGCATAGGGGGAAAGCAGCAGCCAGAGAGATCAGCTGTTTTGGGCACTTGGATCTAAAGATCAAGGAGTTTGTCTACTCCTGCCATTCTCATGGCCTATCTTACTAGTGTTAAACCCAATAAATAGCAAATGTCTTCTTACTACCATTCCTTCCCTCTCTGCCCTTCCATTCCTGCAAAAGCATGAATCTGAAAAAACTAAAAATCTGTTCACTTCTGTGAACTGATATTTCATAATACATATAACTATACACTCTCAGTCAAAATAACTAACTGTTGTTTACATGTTCACTATTCCTAATTTGTAAAAATATATGGCCAATCATCATGTATTTAGCTATCTATTTGTGAATATTTTCTCCCAGAAAAAGCTTGGTTTTATCAAAATTAAAAGTTACTTTTTCAAAAATATTACTATATGAGGAAATTCCATTTACAACATAGTATGATTTCTTTCCTATAATGGACATTATAATTATTTAAAAATTTGGACCTGAAAAACACTCTACTTGGAAAAGTACAGGATGCATCAAGTATTTTTGTTTCCATGACCTTTTCTACTTTTGCCTCTTATTTTAAATTCTTTGCATCACAAGGGACAATTTTACCAAATCATAAGTATTATTTCTTTTTGCCACTTATCTACTGCTTATTCCTAATTTAGAATGTTCTGCCTGATACATCATAACTGGCCGCTGTGAAAATAATTATGATATGTCAGCAGATAGTGAATCAATGTAGAATGAGCAGCAAGAGATGATGAGGTCTTAAACAAGAATTCTGTTTCTAAGCACCAAATCCCTTTTAAAAGGCACAGGAAACATTGTGGCAGAACATCATCTCTGGCACCAAGCAATGCTCTTCAAGAAGATGATGCATTTCAACACTTACTTTTCTGCATCAGCAACATTCTCTGCCTGCTGTGTCTCTACATTTTGAAAAATACACTCAATCTTTATATGTCAAAAGAAGAAATAAATCAATTTTCAGCTTTAAAAGAGGGAGTTTCTTTGCAGAAGATTGAAAGCCACTGCTTGCTTTTACATGGCTCTTAAAGGCTCTTAAACCTCAACGCAGGAAAGATCTTTCAGGAATCATATGAAAAGGAAAGGTTACTAAATTCAAGTACCATGGAACAGCACATCATCAGGAACTTCAGGAGAATTTAGAAATAAGTAACAAGTAAGATTTAATTTGTGCTGATAAAAAGCCATGAAGATCAAAGGGGGAAGTTAAAAACCTGTTTTTTTAAGGAATGACAGGCATGGAAAAAATGGGACTGTCATTCTTAAAAGTAGCTAAATGCTTCTGATTGTTGCATAAATTCAACATATGCAAGTATGTGTCTAATATGATGTGCAATCATCATATCAGTGATCTATTGTCATTTGCTTTCTGGGTAATTGTCACTTCAAGTGGAAGGCTGTTTCACTAATCTCATTATTTTTATATTTATTCTAAATATACCTTGTCTTAGTTCCATGTTTAATCTAAACAGGTAACTACATGTAGATTGTTCTACACCATCCTTTTATTCCTCAGAGACAGCACCTTCAAACGATGAATCCAAAATGTATGTAACAAATCTACACAGAGACGTTATTTTCAGTCCTCTCTCAGGGACTCACATTAATTTACATGAGTTTCTGGGACTGAATTCTACAAGGACACATTCAATATATTATTTATGAATAACTGAGGTCTGCAGAAGGAATCTGTGTTTCTCTCACATGGCATCATATAGACTAGTGTAAATGATTTCTCTGATACCACCTCCCCTTGTGGGATGTATAGCAGAATAGCAAAATACTCTAACTTAAGCACTTATAACTAAATCCAGAGATGAGCTACTGATATATAAATTTTTCTGAATCTGAGTCTACAACACTCAGAAGTGTATTTTTAAAGCTTTTTTCACTGTAAGACCAGTACGTATATAATCTTACATATATATATATACACAATCACACATATACATATCTACATATAGAAATGTACTTTAAAGGTTCTAAAATACTTTTAAAGTTGTCATAAATGTATGTAATCCAATGACAATTCTCACCTTGCTCAAAAAGAATGAAAAGCATAAAATAAAAGCAAAAAACCTGTTATCCAATGTAACAGTGAAAATTATGCACCAAAATTCTCATATCCAAAACTGAGTGTTTTTCCCAGTATAAACTGGTTTATGTGGTTGTTTCACTAGTTATTCCAATGTACATTTATCTGAAACTGTTTCAACTGAACTGAAATCTTGCTTTTTAAAATATCACACTTATCTGATTAGACAGTTTGGATCTCTTTTACACTACAAGCAGTTATTCTGAGGCTCCATATTAATTTCCCCAGTGGTTGGATAATTGGTTAAAATAATTTCTCCCTAAAATATAAGCAAAAACCTACCATTATTTTTCTTCTAATTAAAATGTGAGCAATTTACTTTTTCCTAATTTATTCTCTCTGAAAAAAGAAAAAAAGTTAACATCTGATAAAACATTAATTTACTTCATTGTTGTATTCCTCCCAGACTTTTTAATCAAAAAGTGACTTGCTCTGTAACAAGTCAGCAGATGGAGGAAAATAAATCCTTAGAGAATGTTTTTCTCTAAGATAGTCTGGGGCAAGAAAATCCCAGGAGGAAACATGTACTTGCAGATTTATATGTGCAAATTCTATGTTTATTAACTTACACTTACTGCAAGGTTCCTCAGTGTTTTAACACGATTGTGAGTCAAACTCTTTAGGCAGTGTAATGAAATGTCCGGCTATGGTATGGCTGCCTAAGAGTAAGATGATACCAACAAGTTGCAACAGGGCATGTTTTAAGAAGTGAATTTATCTATCACCTCTTCTACATTAAATCATTGTTTTCTTGACATTCTTTACTGAAAATAAGACTGGATTTTTTAAAGCTTTTTTTTTACAAACAAAGGTTAGAATTTGCTACACTTTCTGTGCGGTAAGAGTGTAAACCAAGGCAGTTTCTGCGGACTACAAAGTATGTTTCAAACTAATTATCTGTGAAAATTTTGGTCTGCCATGTAGTCACATTAATCATTTTGAAATGAAGTATTTTGCTCTGACCTCCAGCATATATTCAAATGTGAGATGGCATATTTCACTGAAATGTGGCCATTATGTGCTACTTCTAGTAATAAACAGAAAATCAGTTTTATGTTGAAGCCAAAAGGATTTTTTTGTTAGTCTCAAAAAGGCATCTGTTTCAATTGCTTTTTTCCCAGACTTTGGAAATAATTATTCTAATTGGGATTCATTGTGAAAGTAAAATAAAAACAGTTTTGCATAAGAATTAGAATTTGATTATTTGGATAATATTAATTTGCAGAGGATAAACAGAGGTTGAATGTTAGTAAGGAAAATGTCCCAAACACTTCACAATGATGAGGTATTTTAACAGGTGAAAGACTGTACTTGAACCATGGTTAAGAATCTATTTGACAACAGGTTAAACAAACAGCTGTCAAAACTGGTCTAAATAAGCAATGATCTATATCAGAAAATAGAAATCAGTTTATTTCTGTCCCTATGCATCTAGAATTTTCATTGTCAGACCAGTAAGTTTCTACTTGCACTTGGCATTAATAAGATTCAAGTAATTTAGGAGATTCAGAGAAGAGGAAAGAGGTCTTTACAATTTCTGTAATCCATGGTGATCCAGTAAAGCACTAAACCCTTCCTTCACTTTAAACACAGTGAGTCTAATTGATTTCTGTGTTAGATATACACCAAAGAGTTTTGCTGTATTGACACTCAGTTGCATAAGAGGTAATTAAATATTTAGATAAGGGGTTCTCAAGTATATAGCAAGTGGGAAAATATATTTACCTTTAGCAAAATTAGCATACCTAAATATGTACATGTATAAGTACTGCAATGTTGTTCACAACACACTGCAATGCTATGTAAAAACACCTGAGCTCATTCTTTTAGAGAAGCCCAGTTCAAGTTTGTTGCCTGACAAACAGGAAACCTGCGGAGGAACGCTGGAGTGTCATGTGTAATATCCAGACATTTTCTATTATCTAAACTGCACTGCTGAATTTAGAAATGTTCCTATGCTCTAGGAACTATTTGGCAATAAACAACTCTTCTGTGTTTTTACTTATCACTTGAACAGGTAATTCAGGGAAGTGTAAAGAAATGGGAGAGGTTTAAGCAAGCACATATTTCCTTTATTATTAATATGTTAATAGTTAAGTAATGGAGATGCCTTAATGGGAAAGGCTATGTAAAGCAAGCTCAAAATATACTTGGTATACTTACTAAGATCTCTGATTATTAAAAGTGTATGTATGACAGTGCCAAAGATAATTACTAACCAGCGATTTATGACGTGAGCTGTTACCACTAAGCAATCACATGCTGAACTTGATAAAAATCTGCTCCTGGGACAGAACTGGGTTATTTTATCATTTTTATTCAGAGGAAACAGACTTTCCAAAGAGGCTTGAGGAATATATGATATTCTTCAAAGGAGAAGAATAAATTAAAAAACTTTAAAGTTATCAAGTGGCCTAATTTCCTGGGCTTTTTTTTTTTTTTTTTTCCCCTCCCCCCAAGAGGATATAGTTATTATGCTACTCCAGGTTTGAAAGGTTCCAAAAGGAAACTAATTTTACTTATTCATCCTGATTATTGCCATATTTCAATAAAAATACTCTTAAAATTTAGGCTGCACTTTTGACTGATAAAATTTTAACAGACTTCTGAATATAATCAGCTTTTTAATTAAAAATCCATAAATAAAAATCTTTTTGGCTTATTTTTGGCTGTGTCAACATAATTTCACTTAAGCAGCACAAATCAAGGTACGATTAGCTGTTCAAAGCATAATTATTCAAACTAAAATAAATCTTGTTGTTGAGTACAGCAGCCTTTGACATCCATAATGATAACTGAAGAGGAAAATTCCATTGAGACAGCTCTAGCTCTTCTGCCATTGAAGCATTAGTGAAAAAAAAACAAAAACCCAACATGCACAGCTCAATGCTTAGTATGTATTTCAAGGTCACTCATTCAAAACTAAATGAGAAAAAGTTACTATTTTTGATAGCTGATATATCATATAGACTAAGCCTTAATGTAGTGACTAGTACCAAGTGTTCCTGTGGGAACATGCATCATGTCAGCTAGCAATTTGATTAGCAGTAAAGGGAAAACATCACAAGAATAAATGGAAGTGGAGAATACACTAGTATTTTTATGCATCCTACTCAGGGAAACTATATCATAAATTCTCAGAATTTGGAGAAATCAGCTATAAATATGTTAACAGGAAAGTTATTGAAACTACTCATATGAATTTTAAGTTGGAACCAAAGCATCAATCATCTCTACTAACTTCAGGGGAAGCTGTGAGAGAGTTTACCAGGACAGGGATTTGCTTCATGATAGCTGAGAGTTTAATATAGACAAACATCCAGTGGAGAAAAAGAAACCATTAACACCTCCTCGCCCCCCAAAAGATCTTATATTTAACAGTGAGAATCAATCCCTGATTCACTAAGATGAACTTAACTGGTGGGTTGGAGGTGGGGAGCTGGTGGGGACTAAAAAAAAACCCCAACAATAAATCCAGAAATAGAGAGCTGTTAAAGGACTGGGAAAGGAGAAAGACAACCAAAGAAAGAAAAGGTTTGCAAAAGTATTCAGGGAATATGCAATTGAAATATAAATGAAAAGAGGGCCTGAAAGTTTGAATTTAATAGAGGAAAATACAAGAAATTTTGAGATCACCATTATAAGCTACTTATTAATTCAGAAGACATGATGAATATGTCAAGCAAAAAACACTGAACTAGTCATAATAAATTCTTATGTAAAGAAAATTATAATTGAGAAAACACTACAAAAAGATTTTTTAAAACAACTTGCCTGAAAACCGAGGAGTTTTTCACTAGGCTTAATATGCCTCTGAAATTCACATTCCACTGGTTGTATTACTTTGATGCCATCTTCATAAAAAACATAAAACATGTTCCCAATTCCCAGACCTTAGAGACAAAAACACATTGAAATGTATAAAATTAATGCCAAAAAGAAAATCCTTGTCTTGAACTAAATACCTAATCACAGTTTCGTATGAGATCAGTTTGTTAATGCATATAATGGTAATACAGCTGAACCTATGGAATCTTTTGTTGTAAAACTGAAACAAAACTCTAACATTATTCAGAATTTTACATAGCTTTCTCCAATGGCAAGACAGCATTTTCATGAATACAGATCTAGAAATACACAGTTTGACAGGTGCAGCAATAAAAGTGATCTTGTGAAATCATCTACACCGAAATCAAATTAATAGAAATTTTCTATGTATACTTTTTCCTTCTTTCACCTAGGGATGGAGGACTTAATATAATTTCTGTATAACATTGAAAGAGAAGATCTGAGTCTTTGTTATAAACCCTTACTTGATATTTCAGTCAGAAAAGGGAATAGTCCCTCTTTTATTTTATTGGAAAAACAAGGTTGGGCAGATATTGAATCCAATGTTGAAGGGCCATAGGTGTTAACAGAACTATTCAATCCTTCTCCCACAATGTTGCTGAAAGGCATGAAGCTAAGTTTTGTGGAGAAGGTGGGAACCAGATATGTAGCATAAAGTCTCACAATATCTGTGATCATGGTCATGGCCACAGAAAAGGACAGTCTCATTAGTTTTCTGTGTGGCAACTAAGACAACAGTTGTTGATTTACTATGTGGATGATATAATGGATGATCAGTTCATATTCATAAAAGTCTTTGAAGAAAAACATAGTTCACATAAAATCATAACTATAACCATTCTGACAACTAAACTGTTAGCTACAATGGTAAAAATGTGCATGCATCCTGGGCACAGGACCTAAGCTTTCATTTGACACAATATTTGGTATAGGAACACAGAGGAGTGATACCCATGAAAAACAAATTTGATTCTGAAATTCTGCTTACCCTAAATTCTGAGGGGAAACCAATGTTAATAGAAAGAGAACAGGTCTTAACACATAATAAAATAATGAGAAAATCAAGAGGGGATAGCGGGAATGCCTGTTTGTATATGTATGTACACATATATGCATTTATGTACACACATACATAAAAGTTTCCAGTCCCCATGAGGAATCACATAGCTAATGCAGTTGTTTAAAGGTTGTAATATGTAGAAGGTTGTCAGGCTATGCCCAGAACAAACACATTCAATTATCTTTGAGAAATCTTGTGGAATCGTTTCCCATTTCTGGCCAAATTTTCCCAGAAAGAAAGGAGAGGCAGTCTCCAAACCAATCCAAGTGAGGATTTTCCTCACTTTATATTGAATGATCTATTAATAGGCTAGCAAAAATGTGGGAGAGAAATTTGTCTACATTGCATTTGGTGTAACATAGAAGCAGGTTTATGTTCATGGAAATGTCTATTTCCCAGTCACGTCTATTCATAACTCAGGGCAATATGCCGACTCTGGACAGTGGACACTTTTTTATATGCTTTGGCAGATAAACCACCCAGCCTACGTAAGACAGCTTGTTAAGATCTCTCTTTAGAGAATTCCTGACATTGTACGATGTAAGAGCTGAAATTTGCAGGCGAGTCTGACTGCTGTTAGGCTGCCTGTACCAGTGAACACAGTGTAGAGATCTATAGCTGAGCCACTGGCATATTGTGCCTTGGGGATGAATATGTGATCGTGGCTGGGGACAAACCAGGATTTTCCCTTCTCCCTCCTCTCATTTGCTGAAGTATATTATAGTTATTAGCAGGATAAGCAATAACAGAATGTGAGGAAATAGCCCAGGTGATAACCCCAGGTGACCCAGGCATTTGATAATCAGGCTCCTAAAATCTCTACCCCTGGTGCCCATACTCCAAAGCAAGATTTCCAATGCACAGATATTATGTATCTCTAATAAACAGCTCAAAGTTTTAAGGCTTTATTTCTGAAGTCTGGATAATAATGTTAACTAAACTGTTCTACAAAAACAGTGAAGGACATACAGTATGAAATTTCCTTCTTCCATTTCAGTACCAAGTTAAGGAAATCAGTTCATATAACAAACCTTTACTTCTGGGTCCAATCAGTTAATTCTTTTTCCCAACTTATTATG
>WEIU01005635.1:0-54508 GCA_013389925.1 Aegithalos caudatus | reverse complement strand
CAAAATTATAATAATTTGGAGGGAGGGGGCTTACATTCTCCATTCCAAGGGGAGCTCCAACTTTCACTGGCAGATAGCTGTCTTTCTAAACCACAACACCTTACAAAGTATCATATTTAAGAAATGTGTCTAGGATGTCAGGGAAACCTGTAATATACAGCAATTGCCTAAGGAACTGGGAGACTCCAGCCCCTGGAAATCACAGAGGGAAACAAGCAGTCCTAATGAAAAGACACTTTTTATTCCAAATACTAAATGGTAGCATTTATATCAGCACCATCACAGTTTTGTCAGCCTTTCCACAAGCATCTCCACTGTGAGAAGGTGTTACGATCAAATAAAAACTCCCCAAGCTGGACACTGGCATGCTGCTTTCGCTTGGATTCATATTTTTATCAACTTCTACCATCACATGCCCTACTGCAAACATAGCATTCAGAGTGAACCTTCTCCACTTAATCCCAGCTGTTTCTACTCTTGCCTCTTTGTTCTGTGGAGAGGGTGGAGGTGTAGCTGTGAAGATGCAGGGGCCAGCAGGGTGTTGGTTGGCATACACAGAACAGGGGGGAAGTTGGGATGGCTGCAGAACACTTTGGTTAGCAGCTTCCCCTCTGGTCTACTTTCATCTGCTATCTCTTCTACTGAACAAGGTCTTTTGCAATCAACATGTTAAAGCCACCATTAACAAAATGAAGAACACCTTCTCAAGGAATTCAAGGGTGTTTTATTTTTCAGACACCAGCTGATTGCATGAATCTTATGAAAGGAAACTCACAATGGCCTTGTCAGTTCCAAGACTGGCAAATGAAGTGAGGGGAATGAAAATGTATCCTAATGGCAGACTGAGGTTTGCTTCCCTTTTTAGCTCTGTAGACAGCCTCCTACTTCAGGCAAGCATAATGGCTACAAATTCCTGCATAGTCTTGTCTTCAGTTGTCTGTATGCTTTGTCCAGATAACTGTGTAAATCAAACATACATAAATATGTATTGTATTATGAATATGACCTGTTGAATTAGGTCACAGCAGAGTCTATTACTCTTGTGCAGGCTCTCCTCACCACCCGTCTAACCCTCTGTGTAGAAGTCAACTACTTGGACTTCTGATTTGATGTGGTCTTCTGCTTTGATTTGGCCTGTTACATAGGTAAGGAACTGGCTGGATGGCATGGCCAAAGAGTTATACTCAGTGGTTTGGTGTCTAGATGGACACCAGTAACGAACAGTGACCCTGGAGGGCTTGTACTGGGGACCAGTTCTATTCATCAGTGACACAGACAGTGAGACTGAATGCACTCTCAGAAGTTGGCAGATGACACCAAGGTGTGTGGTATGTTTGACATGCTAGAGGGAAGGGATGCCGTCCAGAGAGACCTTTATAGGATTGAGAGGTGGGTCTATAAAAACCTCAGTTCAACAAGGCCATGTGCATGTGGGTTGGGGCAATTACCAGTATCAGTACAGACTGGGGAATGAATGGATGGACAGCAGCACTGGGGAGTAGTGCTGGAGATACCAATGGATGAAAAATTGGACATGAACTGGAATTGTGTGCTGGCAACCCAGAAAGCCAGCTGTATCCTGGGTTGCATCAAAAAAGTGTGGCCAGCAAGTTGAGGGAGGTGATTCTTCCCCTCCTCCACTTGTATGACACCCCACCTGGAGTGCTGCGTCCAGCTCTGGTATAAGTAAGACACGTAACAGGTAGGAGTAGTTTCAGAGGAGAGCCAAAAAGGGGATCTGAGGGCTGGAACACTTCTCCTATGAAGAAAGGTGTAGAGAGTTGTGGTTGAGCCTGGAGAAGGCTCCAGGGAGACCTCATTGAGACCGTTCAATATATAAAAGCAGCTTATAAGAAAGACCAAGAGACTTTTTAGCAAGGCTTGTGGTGACAGGACAAGGGGCAACATTTTTTAAACTGAGAGTAGATTTAGATTAGACAAAAATATGTATTTTTTTACTAAAAAGATGGTAAGATATTGGACCAGGTTGCCTACAGAAGCTGTGGATAGCCCATCACTGAAGTGTTCAAATTCAAGTTAAACAGGGCTTTGAGAGCACTGATACAATGAAAGATGTCCCTGCCTTTGGCAGTGTTGGATTAAGTGGTCTTTAAAGGTTCCCTTAGAACCCAAATTACTCCATGATTATATGATTCTTATGCATATATTAATTATTATAAACATTCAAAAATGTGAGATGTTGAAGGGCAACCAATGAGAACAAATGTCAGACAAAAGACTAACAGGGAGAATATCAATTGATGAAACAGTTTGTTTCATTTTTCTTCCATGTCATGATCAGTTATCTAACCTAAAGAGCAAAACTTCCTATGAAGTATCAGGAGATAGCCCACTGCTTTTTGTTTCTTAATAGCTGACATGACCCATCTCCATGCAGCCAGTAGCAGGACAAAGTCATTTTTACCCCACTACTATTACTGCAGCAGCCTGTAAGTCAGATCCCCATGATCTCAGCCATACAGGCCGCATTGCTATACGGTATATGAGGCCACCTGGGGTATAGTTTTCAATCTGGTATTAAATCAAGTCATACCAAAAATACAGCAAGTACAGAAGCTTGTGAAAGTTAATTAGAGGAAAGGGAAATGCTTAAGACAACTTACATGCATTTTCAAACCATGTTGCACGTTAATCAAGTTCTCTTTCTCTTGGAAGTCAAAAGGCTGTGTTCCTTGCATTGATGTAGACTATTCTATTTTCTGTACCATTAAGAAAGCTGAATTAGGGTATTAACACTGCTGTCTATAAATCTCTATGCACTATTGATGTTTTTAATTCAACACTGAATAGAAGTGTAAGCATTATAGTGCTTGTGGAGAACAGTACCTTGTCCAGCTACATACCTGCAGGACAACCACAGCTCTCTCTCTCTCATGAGCACACACATGTAATGGAAAGTATCTGAGCATCACAGAGTCATAACAGAGCTTGAAAGTATGAACCCAGGTATAACCAATGTACAGAAATGTTCATGGTTTCATTGAAATAGCAATTTTGAGATGTACAGCCAACCACTTCCCAAGTAAGTAACATTTCAATGCAAATTTCTAATGCCTGCCATGGCTTATCACCACTAAACTGTGTAAAACACTTGGAGGGTAGCAGCAGGTGGAGAAAAGAGAAGTGGGATGAGAGTTCACATTCTTGATGCTGAAATAAACACATGAGTTCCTCATGCTGTTCCTCTGCCTTTTCTGGCAGAAAAGCATACCCCTTCTCCACCTCAGTACTTTCAAAGGAAAGTGAGACCATACCAATGTAATTGGGCTTATATATGGCTCAATACTGTGAACCCTTCTGCTCTGGAAAAGAAGGTCTTTCCATCCTTTCCTAACACCGCTACTGAGGTTGTGGTTTCAGAGACCAGTGTATTATGATGTGTTTCCAGATGGAAAACTCTGGCCCGAAAATCATGAGTTCCCAGTGTTATATTACAAAAACTTATTTCCAATAACATATATTCCAGGTATTTCCTGTTCTCAGGCCAATGAATGGCTAAGGAATAAACAGTTCTAGAAATAAACATTTATTCAGTAAAAGTGAATTAGGCTATATCAGAAAAGTCAAGACAAAGAAAAGGAAAATCTCTTCTTAACTTGCTTTAAAAGTAAATATTTACTTTCTGTAACAGGAAAGCAGAATAGCATTTTGTTCTCTATGGGCCTGAAAAGCTCTTTTGTTTTCTAATACTTTTTCAGAGAAACAGCAAAATGGATAAATCCTGGGTTATTGATACAGAGAATGAAATTTCCTGACTCTACAGAGCTTTGAAATAGCACAAGCACTGGCATAATACATTTCTTTACATGGATTTACTACTGTTCCACCAGTGCTGGAAGGATTACCCTAGGGATGAGAGGTCCTTCACAGCCATGACATTCAAACTTAGATTCATCAATTTAGCCCCTTTAACCTACGTTTAAACACAAAACCAAACAACTAACACAAATGGCAAAAGTCAACTACTCAGCACTCTTCAGACTCTCAGGATTCTTCCTTTATTCTCCCACTCCCTGCTATTGCTTGCATTACTATATCCAAAATTTTCTCTTACAGTTATTCAAATTCTTTGGCTGTCTAATGAAGCTCTCTCAAAATGCAAACTTGTGGCCTGGACACCTGCGCAATGGAAACTAGAAGGAGATGATAACCATGCCCAAAGCTGACCAAGGAGGAAGTGAACCATCATTCTTGAGTTTTTTATTTCCCCATGCCTCTCAGTGTGGGACTGCTAAGTGCCATGATTAGGTGCGGACTGAAAATTGTTCTCAGCCTTCTTTTAGCATGTTTAGCTCAGACAGAGTTTGCCACAGCACCGACTTGGGTCATTCTCTGCACCAGGTTGTTCTGCACGCATCTGTTATATGTTTGTTTCTTTGTTAGAGACACCAGTTGCTTCCTTTGTAACTAGACATGTTCACTGTTTCCACATAAGTAATTTCTGGACAAGATACTATCAAAAAAAAAAAAGATAGAACAATATAGGGGTAGAGATTTTCATAACAATTCACTCCTATCAAAGAAACCTACTGAATGTTCAAAGCATTACCTCAGACAAAAGTCCTTCTCAGGGTGTGACACGCGAGCATTTTGCACTGACAAATCCAAGTCTTTTTACAAGACTTTTTTCTCTAAAATCTTAAGATAAACTGTAAAACTAAAGAACAAGAGGCTGTAATTTAATATTCTGGTAGTGCTTGGCAAAAACCATTGCTTACTTTTGCTTATTTGGTTTGTTTTTTAAACTTTCTTTACCCTTGGGAAAATTAATTTTGGCAACACCTGTGATTCATGTAGCATGAATCTGATGCTTTAACAGGTACATATCTGGAATTTCCAAGCCAGTTTTCATCACCTTCTGGACCTTCTCAAAATACTGCAAAAAAGAAATGCCCAAGGGATAAGCCCCCAAAAGATTCTAGACAGGCAGTTGCTGTTATTGTGGCCTGATTCTACCTTATTAAAGTACTCACAGTCAAAACAACAGTGAGTCAAACAACAGTGACTATGCTGATTAACTCCCATCTACTGGACTATAAGAGTGAACAGTAGGAATATAATAATTCCCACTAATTGCAGGTGGATGATTGCCTGAAGGTACTAGTAAGACAAGAAGCCACAAGGAGAATATAGCTATACCTCTCGTCTTGCTTTAGAAGACCCATTCATTTATAAGACCCATAAGAAGCTCATACCAACAGGTAAGTTGAAACTAGTCTGCCTAGAATTTGAGCTGGTTTAACTTCAACTGTTCTCTCAAACTGGGCTAGTTTAGACTGCAGATTGCTGCACAAGAAATACTAGCTCAGTTTAGGCTAAAATAACATTTGAAAATTGCTTTATTGTCTCTTTTTTTTTATTTTTTCTTTGAGTGAGTAAAAACTGAATGCAAAAGCAGCATTTACACTGAGATACCAAGGCTACCCTGTGAGTTGTTTATATGCAAGCAGCATGAGTTGCCCTTGCCAAAATGCCTCATACACAGAGCAGCCTGGAGGCACCAAGTCAGGCTTACAGTGCAGACCTTCTAGAAAACAATGTTCTCCTGGCGTAGCTTCTGCCTGGGACTCACAGGGAAAAAAATGGTATAAATGGCTTAATGCTTGAAACAGGGAGCTGTGGGACTGCTCTCCAAGTCCAGCTGTACCCAATGTATTTCCAGTACAATGCAGAACCAGGAAGGGCTGGAATGAAAGGTGGATCTGTCAATCTAGCCCAACTTCCAGGCTGGGACTGATGAAAAAATATGCCTGCGGTACACAGGCTCTGCATTTATACATATTCCAGAAGTGTTCACAAACTGACTTAAGAGGAAATCAGATTCATCAGTTATTTTGGTGCTAGTCTGCATGCAAATGAACCTCCCAAACAGGCAGACACCAAATTCAGATGTGCTTTTCAGATGAAGTAAATAAGTAGTCATGAAGTAATTTTCAAGGCTTATCTAAACCTGTTTAATCATGCTAGTAATAAGTTTGTTTTGAATGAAGTTCTACTCTGACCAGAAAATGAGAAGGAAAAACTGCATCTCCTACCCCTACCAGCTCCCACAGGGACAGACGCACCTTCTCACAGGGGATGGCAGCTACTACATTTAGCTTAGCTTTCAGCTGAACTGAAGCTTTCCACATAAACATCCAGGATAGGGGCAGTGATTAATAAACCCTAAGCTGCTCCAGAATCCACAGTGAGTCTTTGTGGATTTTGTTAAAAGGCATACTGAGTAAAAACAGTGGAGCACGGAAATGTAAATGTTTTTCATGAGTCTAGATTCATACTATCAAAATATCCTAAATCAAGTTTACGAAATCTGAAAGGGAGTTTTGAGCTCTCGTAGCCCGAGCTGTATCTGCTTATCCACTCTCTGAAAAGCGGCTGACATGACGTCTCAGATAGATGGAAAACATTCCATAAGCAACTCCAAAGGGTGTGGTGGCACGGCAGCTTGCAGAGTAGCACAGAAAACACATTGATTCCTCCTGCTTACTGTGTCTCCTATTAGATCCAGTGCACCAGAAATGGCTGCTGTGACTTGGCAGCAGTGAGGGTGGGTTTGAAATTAGAAGGAAATGGGCAGAATACCTACAGAAAGTTGGTTTGTTTTTTTTTTTTTCCAAGAGATATTTACTAGTCACGGGTAACACTGTTAGACCACAAAGAGTGGGGTTTAGCACAGTTTAGCTTTCTCCTAGCTGAACTTGCCAGTGAGTCATGCTGCACTTATGAACCTGATCTGTATTTCAGTGTGAAGACAGTCCACTGTCCTGTTCGTTTTAAAGACACAGCATGCAGAAATATGTTTCTGGCTATTTTAAACATTTCTAACACATCCTGTTGCTGTAGTAGCAGAATAACAAGAACACAGTATTGAAAGTCTCGGAGAAAAAAATGTCAAGGCCTTTGTAAAATCTCGTTTTCTTTTTTTTTTTTTTTTTTTTTTTTTTTTTTTTTTTTTTTTAAGTTTATTCACTGAGTGATTTTCTTTTTTCTTTATTTTCAGTCTACAACAAGGTATTATTCAAACTGGTGTCTTCAGACATGGAAGCCAGAGGAATATATCAGAGACTCTTCTCACAGCTTGTGCATCGATAAGGTGTAGAATCATGTACGCAAAGTACAGGTTTATGTCTGACAGATTGCATTCATTAACAAACATGCAAAGCTAACAAGCAGTATGTTCCCAGTCTACTATAAATTACTCAGACAATTCAAAGCAGCACTAAAATAAGCAGTATTTATGGTCACTTGTACTATAAAGGAAAACAGTTTCCTGGAATTCACAAGAGTGGAGACGCAATGCAAGCCCACAAATGCTGATCCTGGACCTTCTGAGCATATGTTCAGAGTAAAATAATGCCTGCAAAGCATTGGAGACAAGTATATAGAAAAGCTTCTACAATTTCTTATTGCTTCTTCAAGAGTCAGCCTAAAAAGGTATCAGAATGCTACTTTTCTGAACAAAGGTTTGGAAGAAGGAGACTGTAAGGCCTTCTCTCTGAGACTATGAACCTTATATGCTGTTACTGCTGAAAAGAAACACACAAAGATCAGAGGATGCTGGGAGAACAGTGGCTTTTCCAGAGGACAGTTGTACCCAGCATAACAGTACTGGCCTTGCTGGCCTTTGGAGAAAAGGTAGTGGCTGCAGGAGGACTGCCCGGTGCACACACCATTTCAGTGATCCCAAATTGGCAACCAGGCTCTCTCTGAGAGCTCAGCACAACCTGCAGGGCTGGAAATTGTGTGGGTGCACACAGGGCAGGAACAGAATCAAGAAAGCATAGCAGGAGCTTAAAACAACAGTTCCTGCTGCCGCCCCCTCTCCATTCCCATGCCCAGCTGAGTGACAGGTATAGAAATAGCTATCCTTCACTGACCTGCTTCACAGGCATGTACTCCAAAGTTATCAGTTAGCTCATATATGAAGCACAGACAAGCCAACCTTTGTAAAAGTTTCTTTTAAAAACTTGAGATACTGATACAGAGACATTATTGAAAGACAGCTGTTAACAGCTGATACTTTGAAAAGAACCTTCCAAAAAATCTGGGTTTTGTTCTGTGATAAGCCATGACAAGGAGGCACATGGCAAGGCACATCATTCTGTAAGGGAGGTGGGGAATGTGTTTAGAAGTGTGGGAAAGAAAGGGTCAGGATTATATAATTTATTTGTTTGTTTTCCTGATTGAACAACAGTACTGCAGAATGACATAGAACCAAACAGCTATAAACATAACTGAGAGTTGTTCTTTTGAGCAGAGTGTTAGTACAAAAATGTAAAAGCATTCGCCAATCCTTGAACAGGCTAGAATGCAGGTCTTGTAAGAGACTTTGGAATAAGCCTCTCTGAGACTTGGCAATAGGAGGGTTAGCACTAGGTGCAAGAAAATTTTGGTCATCCAAAGTATTTTGTGAGATCTAACAATAAGCTTCTCTCCAGTTGTGACAACTTAGGACACATCCAGATAGGAACTGAACTTCAGTCCAACAAACATGCATCAGATTCTCATTCCATGCTACTTGGCTGTGGTCCTACTATTCATCCAACATTTTCCAAGCACCTCCCTCTATCCCACTGCTGAGTGTGTCGCAGCAAGGCAATACTTTCAAGAATCAGGAAGTGCCTACTCGTACTAGTGCTGAGTGTGAAAGCTAATGCTGTTGCATGAAGTAATAGTATGCTTACAGAGGTTTTGGC
Source organism: Aegithalos caudatus (assembly GCA_013389925.1). Lineage (NCBI taxonomy): Eukaryota > Metazoa > Chordata > Aves > Passeriformes > Aegithalidae > Aegithalos > Aegithalos caudatus. The sequence goes on along the minus strand of WEIU01005635.1, from coordinate 45,791 downwards.
CAGGATTTTAATGAGGATGGCAAGTATTCTGCTGGGTAACATACAGTGTGCTGTTACAGAGAGGTTCTGTGATGCTGCAGCTGCTGAAGACTTCTTACTTGCAAGTGTGCACTTTGTCTACAACTTCGTTGATGTAGGAACCCAGGCTTGGCTATTTCCTGCTTTCTCAGCTATTTTAAGAGAGGGGAGGTAATCACATGTGGTTTTCTTACAAGTTCTCTTTCAATACTTGACTCCTTGAGGACCGGTCCTGTTTTCTATAGAATGAATGAGCTTTCTGTAATTGACCTCAGTTTAACCCCTGACAATTTACTATGGACCTCACAGCTATTGTAGCTTGGCACCTTGTGATCTGAAATTTATTAAAAAAAAAATATTTATTCACATTTTTCTGAGCACACTTCTGAGATAGAAAAGTTTCATAATCATCTTGTGATACAGAGAACTAAGATATGGAAGGACGATGGGCTGGAAACCCGAAGTGTGCTAGGTGACTGCAAATATCTATATGATAACGCGTTTCCTCAGTAAAGCAGGGTATGCTGAGCTAGCCATGCCACATATACTGTGATGTGCTTCCCTAGGCAGGAACTGTTTCCTCAGCCTTATTCCTACATGAGGCCCAATTCAGTATTTGATAATCTCTAACATGTTTGAGGAGGAAATGGCACTGCCACTCACTTCCACACCACAGTCTAAAGGTTACAGGTCTTGCCAAACTGTACAAACCCCAGAGCTGAAGTCTTTAGCTGCCTGGTTTGGATAAGCAATTTAAATCTCATTGAGTATGCCAAACATAATGTTGCTGGGGTACTCCCTCCTGGTTTTCCTGCTGTGTTAAAGCGTGCATGGGATTGTTTGTTGAAGACAAAGAAGTGACTCCACAACTGATGAGCTCAGGCACACACATCTAGGTGCCACAGCCCACAGGAGCAGGGCAGTCTGTAGGCTTGGCAGGTGTCCTCTCAGCCTGACAGCTTCAAGGAATCACTGCTCTGCTGCCAGGGAGATGGGGATCCTGAGACAGTATAAGGGACTCCTTCAGGCAGCAAGGGTCTTGAAAGCCAGTTTTCTGATAATTTGTAGTTGGACATATTGATTCCTTTCACCATGTTTGCCAACAGCTAATGACGTGTGTCCAGTGGTCTCGGATCGCAGAAATCCAACCATCTGCTGTGGATGAGTGGAGAACCTGGTGCCTTCCCTTTGGGACAGAGCTGGAAGTCCTTAGCTTATAACTGTACCCACAAATGCAAAAACACACCTGTTTTCAGTTACCTAAATGAAATCTTCAGTTTTTGTCCTACATAATGTACCTGAAGTCACATAAGTCTGTGTTAGCAGAAAACTGTGGTACATCATCTGAGCACCTCCATGAAGCTCTATCCACTGAGAGAGATTTCCTCCCAGCAGGAACAGGATGGGAGGTTTGAGCAACAATTCAATTAACTTTGAAGCAATAAGAGTTTTTGAAACATTTGGCCTGTAGCTGATTGAGCTTGTTGCCACAGTGCTAGGTATCATGTCATGTCTAAATTCTGTATAGAAATCACTATCATTAAACAAGTCCTTATCTCATATTTTTACAAGCTATTTAGAGAAAAAGTCTACCTACCAGAAAAAAAATATTTGGAAGGCACATTGACATTTATCTTGTTGGCTGGATAATAACTTCATTAATGCTGCTCTTTCTCAGTACAACCACAGGCTTCTGTAGTTACCTTTGATGACAGTGGTAAGGGCAACAGCTCCCATTGTTTACAAAATCCCTCAAATTAGAAGTGCTACTAAGGGGAACCGATGTAGCTTAGTTCTAAAAATTATTTTTTTCCCTGACAAATACAGGAAGCTGGAGTTAGCTGGCAAGAGGGATGGAAGAGGAGGGCATACAAATAAATACTATTTCAATAAGATCATTAAAGCAAGTAAAACTTCAGGTAATTTCCTCTAATTCTGCTGACAGTAACTGATCTGGATTATGTTTTGTTTCAAAATAGTGCTGTTGGGGAGAGATAAGCACAGTGAGAGAGCAGTAAAACAGTTTTTGAGCACAGATACCTCCAAAATGAATGCTTGCTGTCCCTTTAAATCTTACAAGCTTTAATGCTCCAAGTGCTGGAGGGATATTCTGCAACACAGAGTTTGAGGCAGATTACTAATTGAAACTGATCTGGTTTGCAGGCAGGAAAAGTACATGTTTATATTTAAGTATCTTCTCCTGGGGCAGTTAAAATGTATTTTTCAAGAACCAACCTACAATACAAGCCCTTAAAATCCTCCAACATTTTCCAACCATACACAATTGCCCCAAATAATTCCTATTCAAATGCAGGGAAAAATGATGGTGAAACTTCTGATACTATGATGAGGTCAGTTGTTGGCAAGTGCTAGCATTTTAATGACAACCACAACAGTAGTTCATTAGCACTATTAGATCAAGCAGATTCAGCTGGTGTGGAGTGTAACCAGCTACTTACTTGAGAGAAATTCTTATCTTAAATGCAAGTTAGGAAGGAAGACTTACCAGCTCTAAGAACCTCCTCACCACCTGTCTTTGTTTTAAGTTAGTTTCACCATCCAGGTTGGCTGTTTCTATGTGGCACAGCCCATCAGGATCACTTGAGGAGAGCAGCAATATGTCAGCAGGTATAATTTCATTACAGCGAAGCTGCACGAAGTCTCCGACTTTCACTTCTTTCCAGTATCTGNAAAAAAGACATATAGAAGACTTTTAATGAAAAAATTGCACAGACTGAGATGCTTCTGATATATCTGGTTTGGTTTGTGAAAGGAGTACCTGTTACAGGAATGTCTTTGGAAGATTCTCAGGAACTCTCAAGTTACTCTGGGAAAAGTCAGTGCAGAGTGCCAAGAGGCCATTTCCCAATGACTCAGAACCAGGCGTGAGTTACCAAGACCCTCTTTTAAGATCCAGAGGAAAACATGTTGATGTCAGGATGTCGGACCTGATGAAGCAGAGTAAACAGGAGCTTCACACGTTCTTCTTTCTCTCCCTCTATGCTCTCAGTCACCCATATGACCCCAAGAAGGAGAGAGGGCCAGTGTCCATACCGAGCGAAAAAGAGTCACTTTTAGGGAAAGCGAGAAAATGAGAACAGGTCTGGGTGCAGGACACCTGCTTGGAATGGCTCCTGAATGTTCTCCCTCATGTGCCACCCTCTGATGCACCCTTCCCTTTTTCCAACAGGGACAAACTGTATACTGCTGCACGTCATAGCTGGACAAAGATCCCCGAACTGAGCACAATTTTTGCTATTCATAACTAAACCTAGAACTACAAGGATATGTTGTGTGGTAAAATGCAATCCTAACTACTCCTGGGAAAGGTCACTCTAAATTCTTTTAAGTATTTCTACTCCATTCCCATTCTAGCCAGAGTGCTGTCTTTTACATAGCTGATTCCTGTTACCTTGAACCTTTCATTTTGGAGTCATATGTCCAAGCACTAAACTGCCCTATTTTTAAAGGTCATGCTAGTTTGCTACATTTTTTAGTTTCTGACTTTTTCTTGAGAGCAAGAGGAAAAATGAACAGGTGACTGCCTAATTAATTTTAGCTAAAATTTCAGATTTTAGTTTTACAGCAGACACAGACTCATGTGCTTTCCTGGCATTTGTGGAAAGTGATTTATTCTGTTGTGATTTTGAAAGAAATCAATTTCAAAACAGCCCCAATTACTGACTTGTTAAAATACCTCCTGAAAATAGGAAGCTAATATGCTGGCACTTTTCTAAGCCATTAGAAGCCTTTCTGCTATGTGAGGACCAAGACAATTTCAATGCTGGCACTGTCACCAGAGACTGTTTCCTGGGACAGCCCTTTAACTGGCAAAGTGGGATTCTCATGAGGGGTGGAGAGAGGCGGCGGCAGCTGTTTTGCATTGTTTAAAGTATATTATTTTAACAATCATCACTTTCAGCAGTAATGTGAATAGATTTGTAACAAAGTGGAAACAGGAATGTTCTGACAATGTTGCTACTTTGGAGTTACTGATAGTTGTGCCTTCACTGGTGTTAGAGGAATTAGTAACTTGATTGGCATTTTTTCATGTATTTAGCCAAAATCCTGAACAATAAAGGGTCACGTATCAGATCAGGTTTTATCCCCCAGAATTTCTTCATTGTTTTTTTCCATAACACCATAAACATAAGTTTATAAGGAAGAAAGAAAATGATGGCTCTGATTTCTATTTTGATAAAAACTTTAAAAAGTTAGTACAAACCAAGTGTAAAATGTGATAATCTAACAAAATCAGGTAATACACATACTAAGTGCCAAAATTACACATTTTCTTCATAATCAGGCTGAAACAAACATTTAACTTTCTCTGCCAAGGAGTATAAATTGCTTTGAAACCCTGTGTGCCATAATACAGTAGAAATGACTGCACTGCAGATCTGAAGGGTTTGTTAGCTCTTCAGAATGTAATTCCAAATCCCTTTACATGTGTCTGTTGTTCTTCATCCTTTTTAATTTAACTGTGAAACTGGGTGATGTACAAATGTATGTACAGGGAGCAGCAGTACAAAAGCATTATCAGGATAAAAATAGCAAGTAGTCCCATACTATGCTATAAGCACTACTATTTTTTATTTAATTTCTATTGTTTGAAAAGCATTGCTATTTTAGCATTTCCTCATCCCTCACATGCTTAGCAACTGCCACAACTATATACACGGTGGCAGGAAGGGTGGATATCAAGCAACACAGGGCCAAACAGCTCTGCTGGAATAAATGAAGTTGTTCAGCCTGGAAAAGAGAAGGCTGCAGGGAGACCTTATTGTGGTCTTTCAATATATAAAGGGGACTTGTAAAAAAGACAATTATTACAAGTGCCAATAGTCACAGGACAAGGAGTAACGGTTTTAAACTGAAAAAGGATAGGTTTAGATGAAAAATAAGAGAGAAATTTCTTATGATGAGGCTGTTATGACACTGGAACAGATTTCCCAGTGAAGCTGTGGATGCCCCATTCCTGGAAGTGTTCAAAATGGGGTTTTGAGCAACCTGATATATTGAAGAGTGCCCCTGCTCCTAGCAGATATATTAGACTAAGCTATCTTTAAAGGTCCTTACCAAGCCAAACCATTCTATAATTCAATAAATCTATGAATGTAAGACCTCTTGGACATGCACCGGGGCCCCAGGGCACAGCCCCCTTCATTGGCACACGGGAACAATTTGGCCCCATATTCCATTTGATCAGCTCTTTGCTAACAAGAGTCAATAGTGGATGGAAAATTACTGTCTTCATGGAAAATTACTTTCTAATCCTCTTTGGACTGGGTTGCTCTGTGTCCTCTAGCAGAGCTCTGAACTGAGACTTGTCTCACTGCAGCTACTGCAGTGTTCTCTGATGGAGTATGGCATGATACTGTTTTCACATGGGGTAGTTCAGAAACTACCTGGACCATGAATACATCAGGCCCTATGAAGCTTTCCTTTAACATGCTCAGCCTAGTCCTCTGAACATGCAGATTTGCTTGAGATGCCCATCACATTCTGCAGCTAGTACAAACACCAAGTGACCCCCCCATTGATGAGGTTAAGCTTTTTCCATTGATTCTGCAGAGACAGGACTTTGTTGTCCAAGTTTTATATTACCTACTAAATGTTTATTCTTGATGTTATATTGTGCCAGTAAAATTATATAATACAGAGAGTTAGAAAAGCCAGACTTTCGAAAAGAGAAGGAGCCCAAAAGGAGGCAGTCCTCCATAGTCTCAGTACAAGGCCTCTGTGGTGGTGCATTCCCTACCCCTCCCAGGGTTTACTCTACCTCCTCAAGCCTGTTCTACAATTTCATAGTTCTCATTAGGCCTTGGCTTTTGTGTAATGAGTTGGGCAGTGAAATGTCCCTTGACCATATCAGGAACCCTTGCATGGCTAAGGTGGAGTGGCACTGTTCATATCAGGGACATGTGCTGTCTGACCAAGGAAGGAAATGAGAAATAATCAGTCATCCCCTAATAGCCTTGGAACATTATCCATCTGAATCATAACCCCAGTGAAACTGGGCTTTTGAATAACTTCAGTAATTATACACTTGGGTTACAGTCAGGATGGGAATGGATTAATGAAAAAAATTCCAGTCATCTTGTGACCCTATAAACAGTGGCCCAAGTGAGGCCCTTTGAGTTCTACCAGACCATGACAGGTTGTACCAGCACGTCCCTCAGCGTGGGATGCCACTCAAAGCTTGCAAAGTGTCAACCTGCAGTACTCAGAGGACTGTCACCAAAAGCTGATGAGCTGGCCTGGGCCAGCATCCCCAGTCCTCGACACTCAAGCCTCTACCATTGAGAAATGCCAAGACGTTCAATGCAAGTAATTCACTGACACTGCAGTGAAACAAACTGGAACTTCTAAAAAGTACCTTTCTGAATATATATAAATATATATACATACATGCACACACACATCTTTGTGTCTGTGTGCCTGCACGTGTGAATTGATTTAAACCTCCTACAGATGAGTTACTATTTTGATTTTGTCCTATTTAATTACTCTGTATATATTAAATTAGTCAATTATTGAGTGCTGCTAAATCCTTCAGACATAAAACCATTGCCCAGGTCTGAGGCTAAGACTAAACTTGGCCACACTTAGGCTGCATCTGAAGTTCAGAAAGCAAGGGAGTCCATTCTGAATCTTGTGACCCAACAGCAGGATTTTCCTATTTAATTCTATAGATTCCCATGCCATGGATGAAGACTGATATGAAGTTTGGATTGAGTTGCACTTAGGCTCTATCAGAAGTTTAGAAAGCAAGGGGGTTCAGTCCATTACTCATGACTCAACAGGAAAATCCCCCTTACCACATGCACCCTTACCCCAGCCCTTGTGTAAATCATGCAAAATTCATTATAATTCTAGTTTCCCTGTATTGCTTCACCTCTGTAGTAATAGAGTGAACCTCACCATCAAACACTTTTAAGCCACACTTTCACAAATTTATATTAAAACCTGGTTTGGTAATACCTTTGATTGTTACTCTTGTGGCAGCTGCGGGCAGAGGACTTGTTAACAAAAGCTTTTGGCAAGTTTACTTAAACATCATCAAAATTCCTGAAATACTTTGCCAAAAGGCTCAAAAAATTCTGGCAGGAACACAGGAATGGAATGCAGCATCTCAGTGAGTCCAGTCCCCTCCAGTGGTCACAGGAAACTGTGACATGGATATCTAGCCTAGAAGCTGACGCTGCACAACTCTAGTTCTACCTGCCCTAATTTATCATGAGCCTGAAGATAAATTTATTACCTACAATATACTTAAGGCTGATGCTACAAGAAATGAATGCTGCAAACCATGATGAACCACAGGAAGAGGTCAGAGATACTAAATCTTTCAAGCCCGGAGAGTTAGGTAAAAGTCCTACAAATCAATATGCTGCCATGAACTATGCCATTCTGAAGGAGGAATAGATACTGTTGTTATTCTTTAGTTAAATCACAATGAAGAACTATTAATTTCACACAGCTATGCCCAGCTACTATAACGTGTTCTGTTAAGCTCAAATATTAAAAATGTGCATCCTCCTGCACACAATGTAATCTTTATCAATACACTTACATGTAAAGAATGTATCTGTCAGCTGTGGTTTAAATCCACAGCCACGTTAATCTTCATGCTCATCTCTGCCACAATTCTACAGAAGTAGAATTTCCCAGTGCTTTCACTTTTCTGAGCATATTGTTACAGATAAACACTGACATAAATCTAAAGATGAATAGCTGAAAAGTCAACTGATACAGCTGCATTGACAGCAACACTTTTGTTTTGGCTAACACCAAATGTGGCCCTGGCAGGAGTCAAAATACAATGATAAAGTGCCACTATCCTGGCATATCCACTCTTGTATATACACAGAAAGTCTGAAACATCCTTTTAACTGTATGAACACAGAGAAAACTACTTTCTCTGCTATTAAAATCTGTATTAGTCTACTATTAGTCTACTGTATGTATTTGGCCAATGCTCTGTTTTGAAGCAGAACAGCCTGCAGCTGAGTGCCAAATTTAAGACTGACTTTGTTTAGCAGCAAAACTGCTACTTTGTTCAGCAAAAGCTGAATAAACCTAAACTATTGATGATTTTTTTTTTCTAATTTAGAAACACAGAAACTCATAAATTACATTTTCTTTTCATATTAGTTATGCTTTTTCTTCTGGTCTCCTTTGCAACATGAGCTGATAAAGATCATGCTCGTAATTTTGCTTTCTTGACATGTAGACACCACTTGATATCTAAAAAAGACTGAAGATTTTCAAACTGTCTCCATTAGGAAATTACAAAAATAACTGTTTACTTCTTTTGAATGTATTCTTTTTTTGGCATAATAAGGAATTATTAAAAATTACTTAAGATAACATATATATATATGTATATAATAATGACTTAAAATATGTCTTGCCATTTCTCTAGAATTTCTTTTTTTAAGTTTGGGAAAATTATTGTAAGCAATACTTGGTAAAGAAATAAAAAGGCCATGCAGCTGTAATCTGTTCCAATTGTGTAAGGTCTGCATACTAGAAATTTTATACATTGAGAGGATGGGGACTACTAGGTAACCATTTATTACTTCCTGTACTTCTCCACTGACAAAAATTACAGTTAATGAGTGGGAATGGATGCTGCAGATTTGCTTCATCTGATCCAGTGGCTGGGGCACCTGTGCTTCTATGTAGCGCTGCCCTAGCTTAGTCTCAGCACATGCTCCTACATTCACCTTAGCAGGGCTTGTAAAATACATGTACCAGAAGATTGGAAGATGTTATCTTGTACTTTTTGGGGTGTTCAACCTGTTTGACCTGGCTTATAGAGCATATCCTTTCCTACACAGGTTCCAGCTGCAACTCCAAGGTTTTCAAGCCTCTCAAAACATCCAGATAAAATGTCGTTTCCCAGTCCAAGCCCATCCGCTGACCTGCTTTTGAAGTAACAATCGTCTTTACTTCAAAAGAAATCTGACTCTTTTGCCTTCCCTGCCAGCTGAGGTTGGCCAGTAGGATTTTAAAGAAACAGCAAGAAATTAAGTCTGTGGAAGAGGAAAGGCCCTCCATAAAAGACAGTCAAAGAGCTGTTGTGCATGTACAAAGCATACTTTGTATTTGTTCTTGATGTCAGCCAGGTCCTTCGTTTTCATCTCAGGAGGCAGAAATAGATTGGGGTAGCACAAAAGAATGATTCAGGTACATCTCTGCTCCCAGTGATTTAAAATATGTTCCAATCAATTGCCTACAAATGCTGTGTCAAATCTTCTGGTTAGGTATAACTAAAAAAACTTGGGAGCTAATTAGCAGGGCCCAAACAGAGCAGCAACTTCTGAAGGAGAACCTCCAACTAATGCAAACACAGAAGCGTCACGTCAGACCAGACTTTAGGGAGGCTCCAGCATCTAGCTGTTTCTCCATAGGTCCTTTATGTTCATGCAGTTTTCCCAAATCATCTCTTCTTTCTCTTGCCTGGTCTGGAGCCTTCACCTTCAGTCCCACACCTCTCCTCCCAAGACCTGCTGGTGTGGAGAGGGTTGCCACTAAGGGAGCCCACCGCACTCTAGGAACACTTCAATGGCAAGAAGAGATGTTGCAAAATTCATCACAAGCTACAAAATAAGAGCTGGTGGACAGCACTGAAATATGTGAACATAACTGCTATATTATAACTAGTATCAATTATGATTTGAAAACTTTGGTTGTAGCAGATCTCAGAGTTTAAAAACAACATCTATTTGTGAGACCAAGGCATAGACTGCACAAAGTCTGAACATGTCAAGTATCTATGGAAATATGTTGAGAACCATTTGGGTACAATTACAATGTCATGGCAAAATGAAGGAAAAACATGTAGCATAAGTTAATGCCAAAGGAGGTTACATAATGCCTCGAATATGTCTCCATTCCACCACAAGTGATAACATCTGTTTCTATGAAAATAAATCACAAAGAGACTCTGAATCTGATACTAATCAGACAAAACAGATTAGTAGAATGTGTTTTTGAGAAACACATAACTGAAGTTTCTAAATAAGACTCCATAATCTTCACGTTATTTTAGGGACATTATTTTCATGCACTTCAAATATCCTTTTTTTTTTTTTGAGGATTAGCATGTGCAAATGTATGTTACAGTCGCTAGAAGCAAATCTGTGTATATAGTGATGATAAGGCATAAAGGTGCCTCTTAACAAATTCATACTTCCTGAAAACTGCTAATTTTTCTGCTACTAGTGAAACTTGCTATGAAACGGTACCCAGAAAAACCTCAACAATTCAGGCTTATAATGTGGAAATAGTAATTTAACTTCTCTTGGTAGTGTTATCTCCATTACACCTCATGTTGAAAGAAACCTCATTATTGTTAACAATGATGTAACATTTACTGCCCGGAATAAACAATTTTTCAGCCAAGAAAATTGTTGTGATAACAACATTAAACAGAAAAGCAGAACATGTAATGAAACTTTATACAAACTGAAGAAAGAAAAAGCTGTTTTCTAGAACTTGATTTTAAAACAAGACTGTTCCAGAGAGACATCTAACATTAGGGTTTCTGTAAGTGGTATGATTTGCAACCTTTTATGTTTGCTGCCAAAAATGCTAAAAAAGTTCTATCACTCTTCCAGCAAACATATACATTGGGAGAGAAGAATATCAGTTGCATTATATATAGCAGGACAGACAGATCATGGTTAATATTGAGGCTTTCTAAACAGTATCACACAAGGAGGTGGAAGCTGATGAACAGCCTGGATGTGACCTGGCTCACAGCCAGGTAAGGTTCTCATCCTGATTTTCAGAGCCATCACAGATATTAACATTGAATATTTCCCTTAAAGTGCTTCTGCAAGACACTGCAAAAGGATTCATCTCAGCTCAGTGCTCTGAAAACACAGAAGAAGAATGCCCTGCTCAAGGAAACCCACTGAAATAGTAGATAGCTAATGACACAAACCTCCTAAATCTGTGCCTGCTGCCTAAACAATTCAAGAAAAAAACAGGAACTCTTCCTACGGAGAATTTAGGTGCCAAATTTTGGTAAGACATGAGCTCCATGTAGGAACTTTCCAGGGTCCTTGTCCTCTAAACCAATAATTAATGGCTTGAGGAGCCTTAGGAATACTTTCTGAGAGCCTAAAATTCAGGTGCAAGATAGATGAACAAATCTGGTGGACTAAATCCTCCTTTTGGTGTCCCCCCACTACATTTAAGGCAGTGCAATCAGATGACTATTCCAAGGGAGCTCTTCATATCTTAAGGGTGCGTTTTAAAAGGTAAATTAAACATGGACCTGCAGAGTTACTGAGGAAAATCCCATTCTTTAAGAGCTTCAGACATTTCAATGGAAATTTTATTCCTTCTCATTCCTCTTGCTCTGCACATCTGCCTCATTTGATCTCAGGACAACTTGACCCAGGACATTAAAAAAGCATTAATATACTCACAATGTATACACAAAAAGCCATCTGTAAAGAGCTTCTACAGACAAGTACTTCTTAAGAAGTGCAACTGTTTTTATTTGAAAAAATTATTCCAGTTCTTTTAAATAAACACATAAAAACTGAAAGCATTTTTATTAATGCTAATGACATGCACAGTCCTGATGGAGTTATTCACTGCTACTCAGTTGGGGAGACTATTTTTCTGTATGTAACTATGCTATACATCTCCTTTAAAACTCTGAAGGCCACACTTTACCTAATCACTGCATTAAAGCACTCTAGAAGTTAGTACCGTTTGGCTATTTCATGTTAACAAGAACATTAGTAATTCATCATTTTCACATTTAACAAGCAAAACCAACATCTCAGACTCTATGTAAGCGTTCAACTTTCTCCAGGTCCTCCTAAAACTATTAAGTCCTTTATATTCCTTCCAGTTCTGGTCTTGTCTGGGCAACATCCATCTGTGACATCCCTCTCATTTGGATGTTGTTATCTGTTTTCATCTGGACAATCTAAAGTACAGGTTGAGGACAGGAAAAATACTGAGTACCAGCTGAGATCTCAGTGGGTTCCAGGGTTCCAATGCTTACATTCAGAACAACTGAGATTATGTTTTCCATATTGCTGCCTCAGAGTTTCCTCTATCAGCAATTCCAGAAATTAGCTTTAGCCCATACACCAGACTTCGCTATTACAGTGCCACACAAAATTAAACTGCTTAAAGAACTGGTATGGATTTAAAAAAAAAAAAAAAAAAAAAAAGGGAGAGCGAGACAGAGAGAAAGAAAAACTCTTAGCATTTAGCTGTCTTAGCTGTAATATTATTGGAAGAATCTTGCAGAAGGGAAATCTGGATGCTACTATATATTTGTTGAACTGTTTTTTCTGCTATGAGGTGAGACATAGCAGAAAGGTGCAAGACTGTAATATGTGGGTTACTGATTATCAAGGGCATTAGAAGCATGTATTGGTGCACTTATTTCCCAATTCATATGAATTATATTTAACAGCAGATTTACTAAGGAATTCTTTTCCTCTGTCTGATGAGGATGTACATCCAATGGAGACTGAATAAACAGGAAAACCTTGAACTCAGGCACACTTATGTTGACACCACGGTATACAGAGGGAGATTTAAGGGGATATACTGGATAAAATTGTGGTCTACCTCCACACTCATTCAGCTAAAGGCCTGTACCAAACACCTCCAGGCAGGTACAACAAAGGGGGAAATTCAACCTGGCAGATGTGGATACCTACTGGCTATCAGGCAAAGCAAACTGGGACCCTTCTGTCTGCTTCTAATGGTGATGGAGTCAAGGTTTGGCAGGATTTGTAGGCAAACATTGACCTTACCTTGAATGCCAACTTGCAAATGGAAGAGACCCCAGAATAGTCAAAAGTCAGCCAAAATGTGTATCACAATAGAATCTGGCAAACTTGTGTTGATCAGATGCTGCATGCTGCTTTTAGAGCTCTTGCACTGGTATGACTGACTGTCCTACTCCCCAAGACAAATTCCCGGTGGGGTGAGGTAAAACGTCACTAGTGAGTCACTGCTCTTGCCCCCTAAGCAGCTATGGCTCAGCAGAAAGGAGGGCAGCAATTCTGTGGTAACTGAGTTCTCAGAAGCCTCTTCCTAATCTGGAGGAACAGAAAAGATGGCTAAGGACCTGAAATATAACCATAAATATTTTTCTTTTAAAGCTTTTTTAAAATAATTCCTATTATTACTTCTTCTTTGTTGCTATTTTTCCATGCAGTTTCTTGCACACAAGGGCTATGAGACTTCTTAGAAGAGACATCACTATCAAGCAAACACAGAAGAGCAGCAGGTTCCTGCAGTGCACTCACTAGTGCTTGCACTGGTAGCCAGAGAGCTGCCTGACATTTTAAATTTAGCTCTATGAAGTCACTGTGTGAGAAGAAAGACACTGAGGTGCTGGAGTATGCCCAGAGAAGGGCAGTGGAGATGGTGAGGGCTCTGGAGCACAGGTAGGATGAGAGGAGGTTGAGAGAAATGCGGTTGTTTGGTCTTAAGAAAACAAGGCTCAGGGGGAACTAATTACTCTCTTCAACCCCCTGAAAGGAGGCTGTAGCCAGGTAGGGGTTGTCCTCCCAGGCAACCAGAGCCAGGATAAGGGGCAATGGCCTCAAGCTGTGCCAGGGAAGCCTTAGGTTGGCTGTTGAATAAGATTGGTTCACTGAAAGGGTGGTTAGACATTGGAACAACCTGCTCAGCAAAATGTGGAGTCACCATCTCTGGAGGTATTTAAGACAAGCACTTAAGATGTAGCACTTGGGGACCTGGTTTAGTGATGGACTTGGCAGCACTACAGTTAGATTCAACAATCTTAGAGGTCTTTTCCAACCTCAATGATTCTATGATGAATCCCTGGTCTGATGCATAAACACTGTGACCCCCTGATCTGAAGCAGAAACATCTCCAGCATCAGTACATTCGCAAGAGGGAAGGAGCAGTAAAAGGCACTACAACTCAGAAGAATCCTAATTTGTCCATGCAGCTGGCAGAGAATAGGCCTTAACTTGTACTCCAGGCTGATCTGAGCAGCACAGTTAAAGTTTTAAATGTAGTGACTTATCTTAGGCTGTATCTGGCCAATTTTTCTGTGTTCAGCTGCTCGCATAGGTGATACAGCCTGTCTTTACATTTCTGGATCACTGCTTGCCCCAACAAGAAGAGAATACAAATGCAAGGAAAAGCAAACAGCCTCAGGCTCTATCTTAGCACTAAGACATGTTTAAATTATCATATTTTTCACAAAACAAAATTTAAAAATCTGAAAATCTCTAAAATTCTGTTGTAAAATAATAACAAGGTGTTTCCTAAAAATGCTTTCTTACTGACGATCATTAAAGTCCCATTGTAGTGAAACCACTAAACTGGGTCCTGGGAGCACTTCCCAACAGTCCTACCTGAGTACACAGACTGGACTGGATCCTACATTAGATTGAAATCTGGGTGTGTGCAAGCCTTGATTCGCTATGCTCTAAGTCCTAACCCAATTTGAATTCAGCCTTATATAAGGCTATCTTACAGAAATTCGCTGAATATAAAAATGTTCCTCACTTCCATCAAAGAAGAATTAGAAGACCAAACTCCATGCAAATCATATGCAGTGATATGAATCTTTGAAGGTTTGAGTCAAAACAAGTATGCCTAGAGATGCAAATTTTATATTCGAAGTTCTTGGTGAAAGTAAATAATAGAGATATTGAAGAAGTGAGAACCAGGAAATGTAAAATCCTGCTGTTTAAAGGAAATGTGGGTTACCTTTAGTAACATTTGAGTAGTTTAGATTCAAAACTAGACTGATACTATAGATATCTACATATTAAAAAATCAAGATAAAAATTAATTTAAAGTTTTTAATGTCAACTTTACAGTGTTTTCACACTACCTGCTGTTTCCTCTGAATTAAAGATGATGGTCTTCATCTCATTAATATTCCAAGCTTACTGTAGCCAGTAAATGAGTGTAGTTGAATTTGAAATACTAAGCTAGAGTGATACTTTTAACAATAATGTTTTCACAGAGAGAAATCCTGTCCCACTGATTTACAATCAAAATGACTATGAATTATGTATCTCATAATTCCAATGGCATTATGAGAAACAGTCAGCTCATGCAGACAGTACATCTCAACCTGTTAACATAGTTCTTCAGAGACCTTGTAATTACAGAGCCCTGCAGGGAAGCACGTCATCTTTGCCACTTGTCCACAACTACTGAACTATCATCAATAAAAAAACTAATTTATAAAGAACAACACACCATCAGTATCAATTTTGATAGCATGTTTCCATCACTTTACCAGACAATATGTTTTCAAAATGAAGTGTATGTTACCATAATAATTCCCACAGTAATTATCCACACTTCTAAAAAATCAGTCAGTTATAATTTTCAAGAGCTTGTTAGTTACAGATGTGTACGTATTCTTACATATTTAAACAAAAAGCTTATAAATATAAACTCTTCTTCACTATTGCCCTATTACAAAGAAATGATGTCATTTGTGAACACTGTTTCACAGGAACTCTTTTAAAAATAATTTTTAAGAATTTAAAATCTAAGCAGGTCAAATAATATGAATGGGTATCATCCTTTGTTTCTTTTTAAATGAACAGTTACCTTATCAAGCTCAGTCTTTCCTGGAAATGACAATAATTTGTTGGCAAATATTGTTCCCACATTTAGAAAAACATTTTAACAAAGCAATTTTCATGCATGATTTTCACTTACTGTTCACTGAACTCCAAAACCAGGCTACAAATCTTGGCCTGAATTCAGAAACATATCTAAACAGATGTCTAAACTCAGGCAGAAAAGCATTCTTTCTGGCCAAAATCCAGAATGACAACTTCTCTGTAGTCCACATTCATACCTTCCTTTGGGGAAAAAATGATAAAACACTGAAGTTCAATATCCTAGAAACAACCCAACATTTCAAGGTCTTTATGGAGCCAGAAGAAGAAAGTGACTGGCTTTTGTAACACCAAGAAACTGAGCTTAGAGCAAGCAATTTCAAAGAGACTGTTTATTGAAAGGGTTTGAATCTTGGGAGGTGAACAAGCAGCCTAAAAGAGCTAAAAGAGCTCCAGAGATCTGAAGCACCTCAGCAAGTGGCAGCCACCCTGTTCATAGACAGAAAAAAACAGTAACCAGCAGCCTGGCAGACACAGACCAAAATGTTTGTGTCACAGCCTCTAAGAAGAAGCTAGTTTAAAGGTGAGAGTATCAGTTTTAAAACTGAACTTCAATCTGATCTTACAATATGGTATTCCAAATTAAACCAGTCTAGTCCTGCAGATAAAAGTTGTGGACCTAATGAAAGAAATTTTTACCTAGAGCCGTGCCCCAGAAGTCTGAAAGAAAGTTAAAAGAAATTAAAATATTTGAATCTCAGGTTTTAGAGCTGGCACATGACCATTTTCACCTGTTACGCAAAGATGTAACTGAGGGTTATTTTTCACTCCTAACCCCATTAAAAAAAAACCAAAAGCAAAACCCACCTTCAATTAAGTGCCTTTCTGTGGTGGCCTCACAGTTATAATTAATTCCAATCTTATAACTGAAATGTGATTGATTATATAATTACCTTAATTATGTAACTCAACCAGTAAGGCCCAGGCCGTTGGGGGTTCAGGCTGCTATTGGCTGGTTCGCCGGGTGGCAACAGGCTCAGCCAATGAGAATTGACTGCACGTGCCTCCTCACCTATATAAGGAAAAGAGGCCCTAATAACCGGGCTGTTGTGGCACGACCCTCGTGTGTGTGTCCCTGCTTCTCTTTGTGATACCTTTCTTTCTCTCCCTGAAGCAAACTCTTATCAAGACATTCACTTCCAGTCTTTCCTCCGTCCTTTTTCCATAACTGCTTTGCTACACCTTCCTTCTTTATCCGCAGCAATTAATGTTTTTGAACACAATGGCTCCTCATTACTACATCCAGTTGAGTCATCCAGTTGAGTCGCTAAATTCTCTCCAAAACATCTTCCTTCTCCTTATCTAGTATTTGCTCTATCTCTGTAGACAGTGATCTTTCTTGTAAGCACCTCATGATTTATTATGTATCTTTTTTTAGGACTCCTCTAATGGATAAAACACTTTTGTACACATTAAGTGGACTGCATTTAACTCCGTATCTGTGAGGTTAACTAAGGAAAAACCTTTGTAAGGAATACATCCCATCATGTAAAATTCCTAGAACTGAAAGTCATGGTTGCAATCCCCTTGTGATGTGGGTCTTACTCATCAGAGGAAAACTATTTTTTTATCTGCAGGCACTAATTCAGACCAAGCTGTTTTGTAAACACACAGCACAAATTCTGAAAATGCTTTCCCAACTACCCCCGACACAATCCATTTCTTGTGTAAACATGTCAACAGTTCTGCCACCAGGACAGAAATCCAGTCTGTCAGCATGCTACTGGCTTGTGTGGTGCCTACGTCTTGCTCTGTCTATGGAGACAAAAGCCATGCACCACTGGCACTTTCAGAAATCCTTGACTTACATGTAAGCCTTGATGTCAGAGCAAGACTGTGGTATGAGGAAGATGTATAAATTCTTCAGGGCTAAGCTATCTAAAATTTTTAATATAATCAAAACAAGTATGTTTCCTTGACATTTTTGGACTTATATTCTTCATAAAAATAAGCAGAATGTTTTACAAAGCACTTGAAAGAATCTTTAGTCATTTTTTGTTTAAGATGAAGAAAAAAAATTGCTGTTGGCCCAGAAGTCTACACACAGAGCATCATTTTCCTTCATCTTTTCAAACAAGACACAGCAGAAACAGTGACATGATCTTAATCTGGGTGGAAAATGCTGTAGGCAGTTCTAAATTCCCTCTGTGACTACAGAGCATGACTTCAAATAATCCAACTTGATAAATTCTAAAAACAACAGCAAACCACTGAGTTTTGAAAGGGTTAAAGGGCTTGTCACATACATATTAATTTCTAACATATGGTTTGTTAGAACATATTAATGACAGGAATATTTAGATTCTGGAGACTATCAAATGGACCACTAGAAGGGAAGGCATTCTCTAGTAAACAGGTTTTACAGCCTGTGCTACTGTCCATATGCTGCTCCACTGCAGCTGGCCACCCACTGGAGAAGACCAGACCACTGCTTGTAATGCAGGGTTAGCCAGAGGCAGCACCCAGTGGGAGTCTCCTGCAACAAACTCCACTTGATACTTGGTGCAAGGAAGCCACATTTGGGAAAGGTACCTGTGGAATCAATCCAGCAGTTAAAATGCAACTACTTTTCAATTCAGACTAAAAGAGGGCATCTAATCCTACATTTAGCCCTTGACAATGAACAATGAAGAATTTCTCTTCTTTCTTACCATCCCTGCATCAATAAGCAGATCCCTTCCAGGACAGATTGATAACTTTCTAGGAGAACTCTGATTTTACATGTATGTCTCAGATACTGATGAAGAGACAGATAGCAGAAGAGTCTGCTAGATGGGAAAAGAGAAGTGTATAAGAATTAAAAAGTGGTACATGAGATACAGAAAGGTGTGAGGTATACATGGAGTAAAGTGTAACGAAGGTTAAAAGCAGAGAAAGGAAACTACTGGCCACTTGAAAACATAGAGGAAGGGTTATTAAGAAAATAATTTAACTTAAGCAAGATCACAGAAGTTCTGGGTTAGGAAAAATTCAGTCCATTCTGAAAGTGAGGAGAAACTAAGGCTCAGTAATAAAAGACTATATCTGCAACTCTACTTTTGCTGGGGACTTCTGAGCTTTATTGCTAAGCCTGCAAAACAGGGCAATACCGTGCAGCTCTGTCTTCTGGATTTGCTGTTAGTTTTTGAGACCCTACCAGTTTGTGGGCCACAATGGTTTTTAGAGATGGAGACTGTAAAATAAATTTACATTCTGAATATATGTTGAAGGCTGCATTTTTGAAGTGACTTTCATCCAAGCTGACAGAAGACATTAAAGATAATCTCAATGGACTATTCACATGCAGTTTCATATACAAGGCATACTAGTTTTCAGAGAGAGGCTAAAGTAAAACGTACTTTAATGTCAATGTTGCAAAGATCCACCTTGGAGCAGAGAGACTTGCATAGTTAATCCCAAGAAACACAGGAAGGTAAAAGAGATTTCTCTTTCACAGCCAGGCCTTAGTTCACTTGTAAAGGATTTTTAATTCTGTACATTTAATGAGATATAAAAGTAAAGGAAACAGAAATATTTGTGTATGCCGAATATGTATAACAAATCCTATTATACTTTGTTATTAATCACACTTTACTTCTACATCAGTTCAATTGGGAAACATTACAGAAAATTTATAGATCCATTTTTCCTGCTTTGATTTAGAATGAATTTGAATGTATTGTTAATCAATCTGGAAACGAAGGATGATGAGACTAAAAAGTCTTACCAAAGGATAGAGGAAAAATTACATAATCCATACATTGGGGTTTTATGGTTAATATGGTTTATTAGTAGACTATTTCTTACTAGAGTGAATTTTTATAAAAAAATCCTGTAATCAAAACCAAGATGAGGCTGTATCATTCCTGCTCAGGCCAAATACAGTAGTCTCTGTCTCCTTCAATCCTTAAGAGAGATGTAAGTAAATCATGGCAGCATTCGGGAAAGCAGGAATCCAGCAGGATCCCCTTTTTTTCTAAAAATATTTTGTCTTTTCACATGGACATACTGATATCTATCTCTGAGCTAGAAAGCCTCAAATGATTTAACCTTGCAGTGGAGTGAATGTTCTGTACTTAGCTTAACCACCTCAGACTTCAGTGCTGAGGTCAGCAGAGCTCTATCAGCTGACAGCTACCCAGAACATAGCTGGACTCAGGTACTTGGCACTCAGGCTGGACTCTAATGCCCCAGCAAAGCATTACAAGACATTTCAAGCCACACAAGCCCAGCCTGGATTGCAAAACCTGTTTGTATCATGATAATTTATTTGAGCTAGCATGCACTTCAACTGCTTAAAAACTAAAGGTTTAAATATGGGTGTGAGACTCTGGCAGTTTTACGTTTATCACAGACTGTGAATCTGTCCAGCAAAGCACTAAAATTGAGAGAGCCTTAGCCAAATTCCAGAATCTACCAGCTACAGAGGTGTCAAAGTAGTGCCAGGCTATAGTTAGAACTGACTGGTTAGCCTAAACCAAGACAACTTGTGTTTGGCACGAGGCTAAAACCATCATCATCCGAAATCTAGAGAAAATGAACAAAGATGACACCTTGTTTTCTAAAACCAGGAAATGCATGATATAGTAGAAAACAATCAAAGTTGTCAGATCATACAACACTGGAACAAAGTATTTTAAAATCATGTAATCTCAATTTAAACAAATCTGCGTAAGTAGGTTTTGCATATTCTCCTCAGGTGGCAGATCTCCCTGTCCAAAAAAAACTGGGACATTTTAATGATCTTGGTGTCATTTTGCTTTCAATGGAAACTAGTCTTAAAGGCTTCCTGATAGACAGAATGTCTTTATTTTAATAGAGAATGGAATACCATCTCTAAGTATCACTAGATCTATTATTCCTAGTCTAACAAAACCTATTGCTTATGGCTCAGAAAATACAAAAAGGTGTTCCTCTGAGGTTACTTTAATCAATTATTTTGACCAAATCTAAGAAATTAGCCGAAGTTCAATAATAATGTCTACAATCTATGGAGGTAAATTCTTAACACTAAAAAATATGGCTCCTTTTTGTACAAAGATATTAAATCCTTTCTTCAAGCAGAATCATATGCTATTTTTTAAAAAATAGCTTAGTGAAAAAAATGAGAAAAGATATGATTATCTGCAGACTGTGACTATTTTAAGTGTTAACATGTCTCATTCAACTCTGCCTAAAGTAGATGACTTAGCAAGGTTACCATGTACGTCTTTGGCTAGACTAATAAATCCCTGTGAATAAAACTACTGATGGTATTGTACTGATTATTATTTGATAGTGTCTGGCCAATTTTTAACTAAAAAAATTTGTTGCAGTCTCTGAGAAACTGAGGTTTATATAAAGATGTGAACTATTATGGTGGTCAAAGTGATGTGTTAACTGAAGTGACATGATGAGAGATGTGAGTCTAGATTTTGTTATCAGTAACAGAGTATACAGATACGCTCAAAATCTTCACTTTTTTCATTTTGGGTTTGGCTAGGGTTTTTTTACTTTAAAAAAAGATCTGGGTACTATGAGTTTCAAAACTTGCAATCATATTTTTAGGGTGATGGTATAACACATGAAGAAATATATTAAATGTCAGAATGAATAACATCAAAAGAATTGCAGACTTCTCGAAGAGTTTCATGTCAAAATTCTCACTGATGACAACTGCAGATTTTTGGCTGACCTCCCCAGCATTAAACAACTGCAGAAAAACACCTACAAGGATGTATTTCTAAATGTGATTGCATTTCCAAAAGCTTAAAAGTACAAAAAGAAAAGACAGCACATAGGTCTGACTAAGTGCTGTCATCAATATAGTACTTCACAAAAGCTTTCTGAAAATGTTACTTTTAATAGCATCAGGTGAAAAGAGCAGTGTAATATGGCTTATAAATTACTGGAAGGGCTGTTGACACAGGTTAATAATAAACGACAGCATATGCAGCAGAAAGAGAGAGAGAGAGTCACAGAGGAATGCTTGCTAACTCCAGTTTTAGTCACCATTAAAGCTAATGGTCTGTAGGCAGTGCATGCATCATGGTAAACTAGACCCATCAAAGACAAAGTACAGGACCTACTGAGGTAAGTTATCTTCTGTCTGCTTTATTACACAGGCATAGCCATGTTAAATTAAACTGATGGTTTTATTAGCACTAGGCTGTATTGAGTCTGGTTTTAGGACAGCTCTAATTTCAGCCCTCTCATTTCAGAGAGGTGTTCTGAATATAGAGCTTGCAGAAAGATGCAAGTAGCTCAGGTTAAAGTACAAGACCTCCTATCACTTTAATCAGCTCTGAAGAATCCCTCTCCTGAAAACCCTCTGAAAACTATGAATATGAAGAAGAAATTAAATAAGCTCCTAAATACAACACATAAGCAGGGACTTGCAGACCATGTGAGGAAGAGGGCTGTGGTATCTGCTGGTCATGTCACAGGTGTAGATGACACAGAGATTAGGATATGAGAAGATACCAAAGCACAAGTCCCACTCACACAAGATGAGGATGTGGATGGCAATGCTACCTTCAGGTGAAGGTCAGCACCATTTGTTGCTAAACACAGAGGTTATGCCATCATAGTACAGATTTCTATTCCTCTGACTGCTCTGCAGTTTGAAATGTTGCCAGGGACCTCAGCAGTCCCTGGAATGAAAGGGATAAGAATCTGGGCAGAGTTCAGGGAACACAAACATGGAAAGATCTTTATTAGGAAATATAAAAATAACTAAGAATGTTGCACAGTGTATTCAAATAATTTGCAGAGGTGTGATAACCTTACAAATACTGGAGCTGTTAAGTGAAAGAGGCAAAGCGTTTTAAGTGTAGTACAAAGAGGCACAGACAGAGCAAAAGAATTAAAATCCATTCAGATGACCATCTGCTCCATCTGGACAGCAAATACACATATAAAAACTACTAGACTGGGGTTCCTAGACGAAGACTGCTATTGTGCCCAAGCAGCACAACATCCACACATGTTGATGGAAACTTTATTCACACTTGAGAAAGGGGAAGGCTGGACAGCCCCATAGCTCACCCCAAGCACTAGCACAACAGAGGCAGTGGAACTTCATGTTTGCCTTGTGCTCTTTAGAAATACAGGGCTTTGCCTGCTCTGAGTACAGCTGGGACAAGTTGAATGGTTACCCTCTGCAGTTCACTGCAGAGGCGCTCACCACTGCCTTCCTGTATGTGACAGATCATCACTGCATTTGCTGGAACAACTGCTGCTTCTTAGGTCAGGTCAATTAGAAATAAAAGTAATCCCACTATTAGTAGTTCTGGAATTCTTCCGGATCATTTTGATTGAACTGTGCTAGGAATAGACCTTATAATCAGCTAAATTGAGCAGCTGAGGGAGTGGAAGGGGGTCCTGGTGGCAGCCAGATCTGCAGCAACTAGAACAGGATGTGTAACCACACTGCTGTCCCCATGCTTTATGTCACAGAGGATGTTTCTGCTGGAGGGAAGCAATTCTTTCTTTGAGCCCGTGCAAGTCCTTTCGCTTCAGAAAGCATCACAGTTTTCAGTAATTGTGGTGGCCTGTCCACTGCCCACTGAGCTAGGACCACAAACTATCCAAAACCTCAATTACTACCAGCAAATACAGAGTGCTCCTTATTGTTACTAGTCTGCACAGGATTGAAAAAAAACCAACCAACCAAACAACCCCCCTAAAAACAAAACCAAACAATCAGCCTCAAATAAGAAACTCTACCATGTTTATGATACCCTACCTCATCTACTATTTTACCTTAACCGAGTATGACATGAGGAAAACAAAAACAACCTCCATGACCCCTCCACGTTCTCCAAGTCTTATTTTTCTGGAGGTATACTTGGCACATAGCTCAAAATGAGGTGTTGAACAGAATCTCTAAATGAAGATGTCTGTCATGGACAAGCATCTCTGAAACTGTTAGTACAAACCCAACCCTGACCAGAGTGATTTCCACTACAGCTACTGGCTTTGAGAGCTGCGACCTTTCAGTGATCCAGCTTTGTCCCTAATGCACTGCAACATACTCAGAATGCTCTGTTAGGAGGATAAATGAGTTTAATGAGTAGTTCCATTCTGGGAGATTGCCCCTGCCAGTATATTCTGGGTCGCGTGGTTCATTTCTTAAACTAAAATATTCCCTAGGAAAAAAAAGAAAAGACAATTCTTGGCTGCAGGGTGGATACAGAAAGGTGGTTTTCCTAAATAATGAATTAGGTCAGTCTTTAAATAAGTCATCTCCTTCTGCCTGGATAAATATTTACTCCTTCCAAACTAATATTAGGTTTATGTGTCTCCCAAAAACTTCATTCTTTTCTGGTTTTCATTAGGAGTTCAGGAGTCAGCCGCAACAGAAATTAACTAGATAGTTTCAGGGGATTAAAAAAAAAGGAACACTGACATAACAAAAAACCCCACTTGGGCTTCTAGTTTTCAACAAAACCAGCCACTGTTCATTCAGCACACAGATAAGTTATTTCCCCAACAAAAATGACAACTGGATCAAATTAACCCCAAAATTATCCAAACGGAACTTAAACACTAGAAGGCAGGAGTTTCCATTTTCAAAACCAGCTGATAATTTACTACAAATTGAATATTAGAGAGGCCTTATCTTTCCAAAGCCCAGTGCTGCAAAAGGTGTTGTGTTAGACAAGTAGAGAAGCAATATTTTGAGGGTACAAGTCTTTGCTGTATATACACAGGGCCCAGGAGGTAAGGGGAGAAAGGCAGTCAATAAAAATTAGCATTAGAGAGTTCAGAGGAGAGACATGAAATTACTAGAGAAGAAAAACAGTGATTATCTTAGAACGAAAAATTCAAGAGAAGGCTATTTCACAGTACACTGTGAATCTTAAAGATGCCGGATGGCAGACAAATGGTCATTTTCACAAGTTGGATGCTTTTCTGGTTTACAACAATTTTTGTTTCAAATTGCTGTTCCCTAATGATTTTAGTTCGTCACAGAATCAGAGAATAATTTGGGTTGGAAGGGACCTTAAAGATCATCTTGTTCCAAGCCCCCTGCCATGGGAAGGGGTGCCATTCATTAAATCAGGTTGCTTAGGGGCCCATCCAACCTGGCCTTCAATGAAGCCGGCCTTCAACCAGAATGAAGAACAACTTCAAGATTTTTAGTGATCATTTTGTGTTAATTAAAAAGCTTCTAGTTTAATTTTGGACTTTTAAAATTATCTAAAATTAATTCAAAGAAGCATTTCTTTTCCACTAACTCTGTTTTTCCTGGGGAACCAAACAAAGCCAAGTGATTACTCCCATCAGAGTAAATTTGAGAGGAAGAGAAGGGGTGTTTGACCACGAGGGGGTAAACCCTCGGAAAAGACCAATTAAGTACAGAAGCATCCATGAAAAAACTATGACTGGAAAGACTGGGATTTCTGAGCCTGGGGGACGGTACAGGAGGGCACCCTTCTCATAGCAGTGGGTGACAGGCACTTCAAGGCAGAGAGTTATTTGACAGGTAGCATGTCATGAGCCACACGTCATGAAGACATCTCAGCCACACAGTAACAGTTTCTGAAAATGAAGACCCTGACATTATAGTGAACCCTAGACAGCCCTGGGCTGCTTCTACTGGCAGTCAAGTTTCTGTCCTTACTGAGTTCAGTAAGGCATTGACACCTATGTCTTTCCAGTACCTTATTTTTTGATATGCTGAGCACCAGCAATTTTAAAATGCTCAGCTAAAAGAGCACACAGGAGCTTATCATCAGGCATTGCTGCAATTCACAGCCCCTCGCTCTACAGAACAAAGCCTAACAAAAACCTGAGGAATGTAAATTTGATCACCTACCCTTGAATTCCAGGACAAACAAGAGAATTTACTAATCTCTATATAGTCTTCCCTAAAACTGGGACCTGTAGGAGCAAATAGGCCTAGTATCAGAAAGCCTTACATGCAAGAAAAGCCAAGCAAGAGCAACCTAAGACAGGTTAAGCTCTCAGTGGCTTTTATGAAAATAGTTTTGAATGTATGTTTTCTTGTTCTGGAACTAGTACAAAGCTGTACTTGTTTCTCCTTTCTGCTATAGAGTGTGTGCATAGTTGAAGCAGAACAATCAGCTTGAGGAAACATTCCTAAAAAAAAAAAAAAGTCTAATTTTTTTATTATTCAAAAGGGGAGAAAAACAAACATGTAATTTCAGTATACGCCCAAGAATTTTTTTTCCAAAAACATTTGTATTTGTTATTAGATCAGTAAGTATGCTTTGCTGGCCACATCAAAGCTCTTTAATTTATCTGTGATCAATCAGGGGTAAGCTTGTTAAGAGAATTTTTTCTTTTCTATCAACTAAAAAGAGCAAGCAGGAAAAAAATATCCTAGACATCAAACTAATCAAATTATACATGTTCTTGGTCTCTAGCAGCTCCTTAAAAGTGATTCTGGAGAACAAAGTCGTCTGCTTAAAATGACTTACAATTAGAAATATTTGCCATTTATTTTCCTTTCAGGAAATTCCAGTGCTTTATCCCAAACTCTCTGATGTTACTGAGGTTTTTCACAGTGATTTCTGTGTGCTTTGGGAACAGATCTCTGCTGCATTCAGACTTCTGTCAAGCAAAAGTCTCTGAACTAACTCCTATGCTCTTATGCTAGGATGGGTGGGAATGTGCTCAGAACATCTTGCACAATGTCTGACACTGCAAATTTTCCCCTACATTAATAGATGACTGGCTATTAGCAAAATATAGTAGTTAAAAACAGAACATGTGCAAAGTAATGTGTAATCTGTGATCTTCGAACACAACAAATGGAATAATTGAACCGTCTGCATTGCTTCTGATGCTTACAATTTTACAATGCAAAAAGAGGAAACTAATCCTGCATCCATTAGGAATACTGAGACTTGTCCTATTCAGTCCAAACGGGATAAGCCTCTAGATTCTTTTGGTACTGTTCATAATTTGGGCTTGTCAAGAATAGATTAACAGTTAAATGAAGAACTTTACTTTGTAATCTCAACAGATAATATGCAGCTATGTAGGAGGAAAATCTAACTATACCTTGACCTTGTGCATAATGGGTATAATACCAAGTTTCTACTCCACAGGTCAATTCAATTAATTAATTAAGGACAAGAGCTCACTTGATCAAAACTTGTTAAGAACTACTCAGCACAAGGCTTTCTGAGGGAGGTGATGAGGCAAGGAAAGAACAAGGTACACTGGTTAAGACCTAAATCTAAATAAAGTTCAGACAGAAAACAATGTGCAAGTTTTTCATTGTACCATCAGGATTATTTCAAAAGGATTTACATTCTGTTGTAATCTTTAAGACAAAATTTTCTGCATCAAACAGTAAATTATGCAGAAATTGTTTTTAAAAGTTGCATCCTGTGTCTTGAAGACAACATAATTATCAGACAACAATTATCTTGATATCACTAACTGTAATCAGTTTTCCATAGTGCACTCCTTTATATTTTTTTTGGGCTTTGATCAAAACATAGGTTTTTGTACCTGGCATGCCCATCAGTTCTAGCAACATGCATGGAGGTCTCAAAACTGCATGTAAATGGCTATTTCTGGTAACAGATCAGAAATAGGAAACTGCTAATTTGTAGGAGAATGTCTTTCAAAATTCAGGTTCCTTACACCATTTTCCCTCTTGATTAGGAATGCAGTAGTGAAATTAGGCATTTGTTGATTGTGATTCTTAGAATTACTGGGATGCCTCTGCAATCTGAAAGGTTAGAGCAGCTTTCTTTCAAAACACCTGCTGTGTTATTACTGGAAATAGTGCTTTTCTACAGCAATTCACACTCTAATCACTTCCCATCCAAGGAATGTCTGACTACCAATATTACTCCTCAAAAATTGTAATGAGATTAAAGCACAGTGTGAAAACAAAACTTTTACAGATAGTTGGAACACTGCCATTTTCTGTTTGTTTGTTTGGCAATTTTTTTCCCCCAAGAGAGAGCAATTAAGTATTCTCTGGAGTAAAGAGGTTTAACTCATCACCCTTACCTGCTGAGTAAAGATCTCTCCAATTGAGGCATACCACACAGCCCTCCTTAAAGAAAATGTGCAAGTCAGCTTAGGTTGTATTTATAGAATAAACTTACAGCTTCTCACCCTGAAGAAACACCAAAAACCTCTTTTGTTCAACACTGCCCTATTTGGAAATAAACAACGGCATGATAGCAGTAGGTGTGATAACAGAATGATTGAGTACAGGTTTTTT
Organism: Aegithalos caudatus; assembly: GCA_013389925.1. Lineage (NCBI taxonomy): Eukaryota > Metazoa > Chordata > Aves > Passeriformes > Aegithalidae > Aegithalos > Aegithalos caudatus. The sequence continues at coordinate 17,921 of WEIU01005635.1, read as the reverse complement.
TTTCCAGTAGAATGCACTAAATTAGATTCTATCCACTTGTTATACTTGCAATGTTCCAAAATTGTGCAGAAGGGTGCTGGGGCAGCAACTTAGCTGAGATAAATCAAAATAGCTGAACTGGATAGGATCAAATAAGGCGACTGTCTCATAGTCTTTGCAGTGCTCAGCCCCCCAGCTGGAAGCAGTTGCAGTCCCAAACACAAGACAGCAGGAAATCTACCCATTTCCTTGGCTGGCATAAGTGATAGCAGAGGTTTTTTGTAATTTCTCTTTATTTTTAAGCACAAATATTTTTCTCATGAAGTACAAATCCAGCACTTCAAGCCTACTGATAATAAGCTTGTTTTTGTCTTTCACGGAACCTATGCGTAATGCCTCCCGCATCTCCTGGGATTTGTGTAGATGCAGGTGGAAAATTACTGCTGGGTGCATTTCAGGAGATGTCCAAGAGCACACAGGCCAACTGTCAGAGCTGAGAAAAGGAACAGATCCTAACACTGCTGAGTCCCAGGATTCGAGTACTTCTACAGCTGCACTGCTACAGTCCAAAGCCCTTCTGTAGGTGTGGCAGGACTCAGATATGCTCACAGCTTTTGAAAGCCTGTTTCCTCAGTGAGAATGGTGGCAGAGGTACACAGGCAGAAAGGCTTCACCCACTAGCAACATGAAGTTGACATTGGAGGGCTCCCTTGGCCCCAATGCTGATGCAGGCTGGGTTTGGACTTGACTGCTCAATTTGCTTCCTTCAGTCACACTTGATAGGAAAAGTAAGGTCTCCCCAGTGAAAAATGAAGCATGACAACTGCTAGAAAAACAGCAGGTGCATTAACAAAATTATGGGAGTTTTGACAAAATTTGGCCTATAATGGAGCACAGGATTTAGTACTAAAAAGCATCTTAGTGATACTTGCAGCTACTTGAGAAGAGCTGCACATCCCAGCTTGTATAAAACAATAGAACAGCACTAATTAGGCCTAAAACTTGCTAATATTTAGGTTAACAGGTAACAAAGTTTGATATTTACAACACACAGGGCATGGATCTGTCAGTATGATTCAATATTCTAATCATCACTATAAAGGCCATTCTATATAAAGACATCCACATCTACCCTGACGGTGACACAAGGTTTTCATTCCACCTTATGCAAGCTGTCCAGATGTGAGGAAGCTCATCTGCCCTACTTGCTTGGATGTCTCCCTAGCAGATAGCAGGAGCGGGGAGGACACCTTTGGTGGGTGACTCTTAGCAGAAGATACATAGGACCAGCAGCTCTCTAGAGATGCCCATCTTTTTGCCCAGGGTAGTGTGCAGGGACTATTAGTTTAGTAGGACTGGATGCATAACAACCAAATAACTTAAGACTTGCAAGAAAGATCTCATGTTGATCTAGATGATTTCAGAGAACACCAAGCAATTTCAACAGTATAAACAAAGTTTGGTTGGTGGATACAGATGCTAATTTATGCCTTATTCTCACCCTTTCCAAGAATCCAAGCTTCCCCACTGAGCAGATGTTTATGTGCAAGTCCTTTATTTTGCTGCATATAATTAGAGAATGCTTTAGACTGAAAGGGATCTTCGAAGACTTCAAAGGCAGGGATGCCTTCAACTGAACCAGGTTGCTCAAAGCCCAATCCAGCCTGGCCTTGAATACTTATAGGGATGGGGGCATCCACAGCTTCTCTAGGCAATCTATTCCAGTGCCTCACCACTCTTCAAGAATCTCTTCTTAATATCTAATCTAATCTTTGTGTTTAAAACTATTACATAGTCCAACCCTAGGGAAAGTAAGCAAACACTGAATTTGGTTTAACATTTCCCTCACTTATCAGCGTCTTTTTCAGACAAGTCTTCCAAAACCACTTCCCCTTGCTTTCAGTCTGATGATGTCAGTGATGCTCATGCCCAAGTGTTTGCAGACCTCCTCACTACTGAGACTTAAAACCTGTAAGATTATTGCATGAGAAAAGTTTTGCAACTCCTGAAATATTTTCAGAATAAACTTTCTAGAGACAGTTTCAGTATTACCCTTTTTGCTTTGAAGTCTTTTTTTATTTGACCTTTGGAACAAATATTTCACAGGATTATTTGTAGCTAAGGAACACGATGGAGAACTTGAAATATTCTTTCTGCCTGTAATTTGTTACTGTACATACATTTTTATTCTCAATTGCACCTCTACTTCTAAAGTGTTCCATCTCTACCAGCTGGCAACTGTTATTGTGCAGTAACATTTCTTCAGTAAAGAGGCATTTCTGAAGGGGTTATTTCTGCACGTCACCTCCAAATGTTTTGCTTTGTCTTAACTAAATGCCCATTTTTTTTTTCCCCTGGGGTGCCTGACAATGCCCTTTAAAATTTTTTCAGTTCCCCTAAGGATTGTGGGAGAAGTACAGTAACGATAATCCATTTACCACAGTAGTGTTGGAACTCATCTGGCCCTTACAGATGGCAGATAAAGATTTCTTTGTAACTAAAACTGTAATTTTCCCATAACCTATTTGCTATTCCATTTGAAAAGCTTGAGAAATCAGATCACTAATAACCCAAAAATCCAAGAAAAAAAGAAGAAATTTTCACATAAGATAGCCAATTTGAATATTGCTGAAATGAGAAAATCAAAACACTGAACTACCATTCAGCTTTAGGGGGAATCAAATCACAACAAAGACCTCTTTTAAAAGTCATGGCTCAAACTGCAAAAACTCTATGAAATAAATCACAGTTTTCCCATTTTGAGATGCCCAACTTTGACACAGGAAAGGTCATGCAACTTTCCTTTTGAAGACCCGAGTGGAGACCTGGTGACTCCCTGTAAGTGTCTTTAAGATTCAACACTGTCCTCTTTCCCAAAATGATTGCCAAATCCTTTCAGCACTTCAGCAAGACACTAGACCAAACAAAAAAAGGAAAAAAGGGGGTAGGTGGGACCACATCTCTTGCACAAATGGGTTACTAAAAAGTGTTCTGGGTGAACAGGAAGGAGACAGAATATCTTCATTCTCTGATGCCCTTGAAGCTCTGACTTGGGGGGGATGATACAGCTTGCCTTGGGACTGCTGATTTTCACATACAGGTGACATTCCCACCTCGCTGCAAGGAGTTCATGTGCATGTGAGGTGAAATTAGTTTGTCATGATAGAGGAAAGTGTCCATCAAAAAATAAATCAAGGGCTGGATGTAAATCAGAAACCCAGAGCCCTAGTTTACTCCCAGGGCTCATTTCAAGACCCAGTTATAAAGCACTAAAAATTAATTTTACTGATATTAGAGGCTGGAACTACATTTGTCTTTTCCTTATTTTTTAGCTTACCTTAACATCGGTCTTAAGTGGTCTTGTAATAATCAAATTTTGCTTATTTTTCTTCTATTCCCATAGCTGATCTCTACAATAATAACAAAAAAGCCACTGCTTTTTCGATCTTGCAGACACAATGTTTTGTCCACAGCAGCTGGGAAGAAGCATTCTGTTTGTGAAAATATGCAAGCAGAAAATAAACTCAAGAATTCTGATGCAAAAAATAACTTGTTTTGCAAGTTCAAGTATTTTGTGCATGTGTATCTGCAAGGTGTTGGTAGCAAAGCTATTTTCTATTTCATCCTAAATATTGTAGAAGAATAACCAAAACAAAATACAAAGCCCTCCAAATACCAGTGCTTGCCAAGTTGAGGAAAAACAAAACAAACCTACTGTTATCAAAAAATACTTATTTCCCAGCATCTAAAATTGTCATGGGCGTTAGAAAGCATTTAGGAAAATGCCTTTTAAAAAACCACTGAAGTGTTATTTTAATAACCTGAAACAGGAGACAGTCAGTGCTACTGATGCATGAAGTTTGGCTCTGTTCTTCCTTCTAGCAGGTTGAATTAAGGACTGCCTGTACCACCCTTGCAGACTGATCTCTTTGTTAACCATGAGCCCTCTCTGCCAAAAGAGTTCAAAACACAACTTCAGAAGTAAAGTGCCTCTCTTGGAAATGTAAAACCAGGACCAAAAGTTTGAGCTGGCCAAAGAATAATCGCAGGACATGACAAAAATACTGCATTTCCAGTTTCTTGGCTGTTGTGTGTTGCCTATTTTCAGTACCATGAAAACACTGGTTATTTCAGCCATCAGTTTCTGGACTCTGAAGGCCTGTGGAAAAAGACCTACCTCTGCTATTTTATCATGGCTCCCCCAAAGTGGCTGTTTGCTGTCTCTCGCTCAGAGATTTCTTGATACAGCACAGCTATGCAAAAAGACAGCTGCCCCAGCACACAAACTGCTAACTTGCTACGTGTGAAGCCACATTTTCCCTTGACAAGACAGCAAAACTGTCACCCTGGCCATTTTCTCTTGTACCTACCCTGCTGTAAAGCAGCTGACTGATGTTTACAAAATACGCTCTGCTTCCTTACAGAGAAACAGCCATGCCTCCAGTTATATACATTTAAAGACTTATTAAACTTCCAATCATGTTTTTAACACTTTCTCAGTCCAAGGACTGTTGATTTCATGGTGCCATATACAGCTGTAAACATTGTAACCTCAGTATTTCTTCTTGATTGGTGTATATAAACAAGACTCAGAGAGTCTTCTGAGGTGTGAAATAGTCTTGAAACTGGAGCTGGAGACTTCTGAACCATGTGCTGTACAGTAAGCTTTCCTCCCCAAGCAGTGTGACTGTGCCTCACACTGGCTGTCAGTGCTAAGCAGCTCCGAGATGCTCATCAGAGGCATTCTGTGCAGGGCTGTGCCCACACCAACACAGCAGCCTGCTGCAGCACCAAGCAGACCCTGCAGGGTGGAATCAATGTGCCTCTGAGTTCCCTACACAGATCACCAGGGACTGCCCTTACAACAGAGAAAGATGCACACAGACATCAAGTGTTAAAGCCAGTGATTTGTTAGGCCATGGGAGGTGATCCCATAAATCATAAGGAAGGTCTGACTTGCAAAAAGTGTCTTGTTTCTGAAAGCCAGGTGAAAACTCATGGCTTAAATGAAGTTCTCCTACAGACTTCTTGCAGGGTGAGCATTACTCTGGAACATGAACTGCCTATGCTGCTTTAACACATACCGGGTACTTTTTTGAAGCTCTGTAAAATACCTAAGAATGTTCTGCTCCTTTCCTAAGAATTTAATAGCAGTTTTTTCACTTCTCAGTAAAAATGAATTCAGATGGCAGAAATATAAGAATAACAACTTGCAGTAGCACTTGCTTACATATGCTTCACTTAAATATCTTAAGCTTATATCCAGCTTGTTTCTTTTGCTTTGCAACCCTTAATCATCAGTCTCCTGATAACTTGATATGTGCTGATGTAGCAAATCATACTTATTATTTGTATGTGTCTTAAAAAAGGAGTGTTTGACAGGATTTTATTTCATAAAATTTACTTTCTGATCCAAAGTTATTAAGGAAACAGTGCTGCATTAACTGCCAGAATCACAGCTTACTATCCCCATTTTGTCACAGTTAAACTGAAAAAACCTCCTCCAGATTAAGCACAGTCATGTAACTTGTGTATGTATTTCCTGAACATTTTTTTCTTATTGGGTTTTATCAGTCTAAAGACAATAAATTAGAGGAGGGTGCAGGGTTGCCCCCACCAACTGTGCCCCATCCATACACAGAAAATGTTATTCATGTTTGAGAAAATGTTGGCCATGTTTGAGCTGACAAACCCTGCTAAGAGAGACAGCAGTAATGACCCAAATTGCATCCAGACCAGCAAGCACCTCTGCATGGGGCTCTGAGGGTGTTGAGATACACCAGCTGGGACAGCTGAATGTGTGCTGCACAAACACACCTCTCACAGCTGAGAGTTTTAAGAACCGGTATTCATGTAACCAACTACATAGGAAATGACACTTAAGAAAACTAAACAAGCCTCTTTTTCTGGGTTTTGCCTCTTATTTTGAGTTAGACCTGGGCAAAGAGATGCAAAGACTAAGCTTTCTAAATACCTGGTGTATATTGCATACCACCTTAGGAGCTCCCATTAACCATGTGTAGCACAGTAATAAAACTTACAGAAAACACTGACTGGGAACCTCTTCTTCACAGACTGTATTCTCATACTGTCTATCCTCTCAGTGAAATGAACCGATGTGGAATCTAACTGGAATTCATGAGTTACGAGAACAGGTCAGAAAGGAGTTAGACATCAGTGAGGACACATCCCAAAGATGTCTTGGGAGTCTGGGATGTATGTCAAGTAACTGGAAAAAAAACAGAACTGTGCCTCCAAATACTCAGCAATCAGGTTTGCATCTAATTTGAATACTGCTCAATCAGGAGAGATGATGCATCACAGGTCTCGACCACTTCTGTGTCTACATTTGGTTGTCTTTCAATACTTCCTACCAGTGGTAAAGAATATGCCTTGTAGTTTTGTTGTTTAAAAACTTTTGGTAGGGTGCATGCAGCAGCATCAACTCAGGCATGCTTTCTGCAAATGCAAATAGTGGTTAAAAAACAAAACCAAACCAAACCCCCACTCAAACTAGAAAACATTTCTAGAAGTTGTCAGATAGGACTGCTGAAGGGAATGTTATTATGACTAAGAGGCTGGATTCCATGCACAAAACAGCTATTTCTAGTGATAAAGCATAAAGGTTAAACAACTGAGGACAAGACTGCCAGATGTAAAATGGAAAGTTTCCAATTTAGGAACAGCAGAGGAAGAACATGAATTAATATGGAAGGACCAAATTAGCATTATAAAAATCCTCTGAGCCAAACCAAATGCCATTGAAAATAAACTCAGGAACTCTCCCCCTTTTCTGCTCCCTGCATTCCAAAGAGGATTGAATTTAGAATAACCATAGGGAATTTTAGAGAAATCTTACACTTAAATGCAGAGCAAAGGTTTTAAAATTAGAGACTGTATGTGCTTCAAAAATACTACTAATCATGCTAATTTTCTATTATTATTATTTTACTGCTGTTAAAAAGGAAGTATTTTGGACATAAGTTTTCTCATTAGTTTTATCTTTAGTGAAATTGGTAAAGATGAGGCTGATTCTTCAACAGTTTTGAAACTGGGGTATTAAATTACAATTTCTACCTTTTTATTAACTGGAAAAAAACCACAAATACACGCACACACAAAACCAACAAAATAAAAACCACATTAACAACCAAACACTTGGCAAATACAAAAAAATCCACTGGTTGTTGCATTTCCAACCTAGACTACGTTTCAGTGCTAGCTTTGTCAGCTCTACATGCAGAGATACACTGTCAGTCTGGGGGTCCTATACTGCAATATTCTTTGCAGATGGCTCTTACTGGTCTCACACATATTTTTGTGGCATGAGCTGGCAGATATCAGTCCACTGTGGTATTCCTCAAATTGAAGACACATCATGGATTGTGCAGTCCATAAAAGACTATTACAGACTTTAAACTGGACTCTTGGAACATGGGTGTAGCAGATTAAACAGCAGCACTACTAGAGTGATGGTTGGCTCAGCTGTGTACACCTTTACTATTGAGCCTGAATTTAAGAAAGCTCCCACAGGATCTGACAGTAAGAGGAGCTTCCACACACAGCCAGGATCCACAAAAAGCAGACACGAAGGGAACTACACTGAAAATAAATGAGAGATATATGTAAGAAAAACCTGATAGGATTCAGCACATTTGAGCCTAAAAGGATCAGGAAGAGCAGAGTGTCAAATGCTGCAATTATATGAACAGATTTCAGGACTTTGAAGATAGGAAACAGTGGCATAATGCCTTATGATGCTGCACCTCTTATATGGCTACATGGAATATCTGAAGAGTCTGTGCTTCCATATGGATGGACACTAAAATTCCAGCACAGAAATTTGTAACCACAGGTAAATAAGCAGTACTCAAAATTAGCAGAATAATTTTGCCATTGATCCCTCTGATTCAATCCTTGATCACCTAGCAGTACCACCTGCAAGTCCGAACATCTCAACCTACTGGGCAAAACCCAGAAGCCCTATCTGATATTTATGAGATACATGACAGTGAAGCCACACTTTCATTCTTGTAACATCCATGATTACGTCAAACACACAACTGCCCTTTGCATTTTACACATACAGCTTGCAAAGTGGTTTTAGTTGACCTAAAATTTAGGTACATCAGGCAAACAGAAAAAAGAATGAGGAACCTCTTACCTTATGTTTCAACACCCATCTCCAAAAGCTGCAAAAGAACAAGTAAGATCCCCAAAATACCAAGATTTCCTACAAGGACGGTCTGGAAAACTCCACAGAAATGCAAATGTAATCAGTCATTCAGAGAAGAAAAGTATTTATTGACAACAACTAATCTCTTACATTGTTTCTCAACACTGCGATAGATGATATAAAGACATTTCATGAGTATGAACAGTAAGTTAATGGCCATTGCTGAAGGTAGAATGTGGCAGGAAATGAAACAGTTATCCCCTTCACGTGACAGGTGAATGTACTCATACCTGTGACTCTCAAATAGTGCTTAAATTAATCATTAAGTATATTGAACAGGATAAGCTGCTTACTCAAGTCAAAAAATCGTATGGAGTGCTAATTGACCAGAAGTAAAATCTATCCTCTCTAAGTTAACTAAAGGGATTCATCTCATCTCAATTTAGCTATGTAAATAGCCATCTAGTTCAGCTTCACCTCTATCATCACTTGAGAGAGGTAAGGATCTCTTGATTCAAACTTACCTAAGGTAAGTGTCTCAAATAAGATGGAAAGATTTCTCCTTCCTCTCCCAAACCGTTCAATGCTCTCCACAGATTTTGACACAAGTGTAAATAATTTGGTCAGACTGGGCATGTACCTTTTAGCTAAACGACACGTGAAATAAATCTCTCCTCACGTTCCAGAAAGAATATTACAAATTTCTTTAGGAAACACCCTTGTCAGATCAGAGAGAACCTAATTAGCACTTAAGAGGTCTTCTTGCAAGGCACCTACAATCATTGGCTCTCTACTGTTTACAGGGAAAGCAACTACTGGCATTTGCAGAAGAGTCAAGATGCAAATCAGTGGCTCTGTCAGGAGAAAGGTACCTCAATGTATGCTTCTCTGATGAAACTGGAACCTAGGAGGACAGTGAAGGAAGGATGATCTACATGCTCTCAGACATGTGGATAAAGACAATATATGTCTTTATTCTGGTAAGTGGTATAAGATCAAGCTTTAGCTTCACAGCTCTGCAGTTATACAAGAGAGGGAAGTGTAGCAAGGAGAAGCTGACAATGAGAACATGGAAATCCTAAAAAGGGAGAAAAAGAAAATACAAGAACCATCCAAACCCCCAAATGTAAGTGTAGGCCCTTGCAAAAATAATGCACTACAACTGTGGCATCAAACTTAGATAGATTATATTTTGATATCTTTTATTGATATATATTGATTTCTTATAACCTACTTTTGCCCAAAATAGATTACATCTTTCTAAGATAGTTAATGAACTTTCTGCATCTCTAGGGGTTTGGCTGCTAATCTACCTGCTAAAATTTCAAAATTTGTTCATTGGCAAATTTTCTAAGGCATCTTATTCCATGTCTAGATATTGAGAACATACAGATTATTAAAGTGACTGCTGCTCTGACCTTCCTGGCATCAGTGTTTTGGGAGATTCTACAACACCTTTCCCATTGACTTGCTGGTGAACACACAAAATCAGCTAACATGGCCAAAACAGGCATATTCAGGTTGCTACTGGAAGGTGGGAAGGTGAACAGACAGGAGCTGAGGATATAGGTATATGGCTGTGAGACCCAGAAAAAGCCCAGGAAGCATAAGATAATACACAAAGAAAAAAGACTTCTGCTTACAAAAGCTGTCACTTTATAGAGGACTTTCTTTTTTTATTTTAAAAGTCAAAACTAAAATCTCCATGGAAAATGCAGAAATACCAAATATTCTGCAACAGCTCACACACCCTCAGTGTTGATGTAGCAGCACAAACATATAAGAACTGAAGTCAGTTGTCAGTCAAGGAGTAAAACTCTTCCTTGAAGTAGGTCAGCATTTCCAGACAACCAGAACATAAAAACAAAACAAGCAGGACCTCTATGCCTGTTAAAATGAATCTCTAGCATAGCCTGGGTTTATAAAATGACTGGGCATGATGCAAATGTTGGCCACTGAACTGAAGACAGTGGCCTACTTGTCACTCTTAAGAAATTGTGGTCAGACAAGAATAAAACTGTAACAAAATAGCACTGGAGATGGAAGATGTTTCCCACCCTTGAAAACGCAGGCGTTGCCAGTTCAGGACTGTCCTTTAATCAACGTGGCCTGAAGGATGTGGGCTGACCATGGCAGAGATGTTCACCTGCAACAGTTCTGAAACAGAATTAAGATATTGCTCCTTGTGAAGCAAAGAACTAGACTGCAGTTTGCCAGCTCCAAAGGGTTAGATTATCCCCAGCAGGACAGAACACTGTATTAGTTGGGTAGCTAAGCTGCTGTGGATAGGCTGTGTATCTGTATCCTTGACAGAGTAAAAGAGAAAGATGTTCCTCTCAGCTCACATCTGACAGGCACCGTAAGCTCTTACTTTCAAGCTCCCTCACTCCCAGTTCCTGTTCACACAGCAAGGATTAAACCAATTCACACAGAAACATGCAGGTCATCTCCAACTAAATCTGAGGTTTGCTTTATCTAACTTTTCAGAATCAAAGATACATTTGGAAACATACATTTTCTCAGTTGATCTCAGTATTAGGGCTATTCAAGCTCCTTCTTTACATTTCTTCCCCCCTGCACCCCACACTAGCACCTGCTTAGGAGAAGCTATGAACTGGCATCTTTCACAAGTATGCATTGTGGCTGAATTTTGGCAGTGAGTCAACTTTTGTGCTTGATGTGCAACAGAAGAAGCTGCTGCCCATAACTACACAAAATTACCCATGACAGGAAAATGCCCTGGCTTTTAGCAGGCTCCTCACTTCATGCCATTCACTGAAATTCACTCTCTCTGGCCCAGTGTATGGAGAATCTGTCTTGCTTCCACATTCTGGTGAGACAAAGTGAGAAAGTGCTGGTGGGTAAAAATCAAGTTTCTGCAGTGGATCTCTTTTGGGTACAGACATGACTGGCTGCTTCCAAGTTGCATTAGTGACAACTCTCAAAGTGAGAACACTAAGGCTGAAGGTAAGCCATGGAAACTGGTTCACCTCCACAGCTGTGTGAAGCGAAACAAATTGTTCTGCTTTTCATGAACTTAATTGCTTTCAATATATGCAATTGCTAAAACCAAGCCTGCACAGCATAAATCCTGCAAACTGGGTGTAATCCTGAAGCTGTGCATTTGGCTTCCCAGTTGCACTGACCTTACTGTGTCCATACACAAAAGCACCACATTCCCAAAAGGCCTGGTGCTGCAGGGCAAGAGGAGAGGTACCCCTGAGACTGCTCTGGCACAGAGGAACTATCCCACAAATTGGAAGCATGCTGGGTTACACAGCAGGGAGATGTGGCACTTGGACTTCTGGTGCTCTGTCAAGGTAAGCAACCTGCCCATCTGTGAGGGTTGTGTAAGCCTGGAGGAGGTCCTGTGAAAGTCCTGCCCAGTGATAGGGACCCTTTTTTTCTCTAATTAGTGCTTCTGGAGGACTGATCTGCTTGTGAGAGTAATGTGCTGGCTAATAAGCATGCTGCTTATTCCATGATAGCTAGTAAGCAGTTCCATAAATATTGATTTTTGCATGGCTGTCATGGGTTTCAATTCTGGTTTTCAGTTCTGCTGACTACGTGACACATGGAAGGCGGAATCACAATACCAGGCAGAGTTGAGCAATTCTTTTCTCCTGTGTATTTTCTTTGGAAATGCACTCTGACAGAATCAAATAGAGCTGTTATTCTTTTGGCCACCTCTAGCAATAATCGTGGTCTCAAGTTAATAAAGACACACGATGGCAAGGAGATCTGCACACAAGGTGGTCACCTATAATTCTGGACTGTGGTCTGCTTAGCACAAGAAATTATGCTGTCTCTCTGGAGGGTAGTGTGTAAAAGCAGAAATTGATTTGGGGACATCACCAGGTCTTTCAGTGGAGATTTAATAGCATCTTCTTTGGCAGTCAGCCAGAGGCATGTGAAACAGCCTACAATGGCTCTCATGACATCTAATACAAATGAAAGAGCTTAGTAACAAGAGTCAAGCATTTTTCTTTTCCAATAAAGAAGCTCAGGCACTTAGAAAATTTACCCTACACTGAATAGCAAATAAACTGCATACATACAGGTGGACAGAGAGATGGGTTCTCCTGTGCATTCCAGCTGGCTGCATCTCAGAAGATTAGCACAGACATCCCTTGCTGCTTGGATAAACTCTACTGCAGAATAAAACTGCTCCCTATCAGTCTAATGGAGGAGCCCCTACTACACTGCTCACTGAGTTTACTCACTGCCATCCTGGCTCAAACTGAAGGACAAAGAGACAGTAAGCTGCACAGAGATTCATCTTTCTGAAACTCAGGGAAGGAACACTGACTTCACTAACAGATTCAGACCACTACTTCCTGCTTTCAGCTTTCTGTGCACCAAATTCACTCACAGAGGAAACTGAGTAATCCCAGGTAGTTTCCTTTTGAATCGCATCTAGTGACATTTGTGATCTGGAAGGAGGACAAGCTTGTTTCTTCTAGTGAGATGTCTTACCTGCCAGCACATTTTGGGACAAGAAGCTGCTCCTGACTATGATAGTAGGGGGAGACACAACCTAATTTTTCAGAGACTGATGTTGCCAACAAAATAAGGCACCTAAGAAGTGAAGTGGTTGCAACTAAGTCATGATCAGGCTATTTTTGAGGCCAAGAGTGGGATCCACTGTGCCTTTGTGAGGATTTAGTAATACTTCTATATCTTTCTCCTCCAAGGCTGGAGTTGCTTTCACAGGTGGGTTGACTAAGGGAAGAACAAAGTGTATTTTTGGAATTATAGGAAATGTTGCCCACATCAAACTCTCTTTTCTCCGCCCCTTCAGTTTTGCAGAAAGAAACTGACATTTAATGTAAAACAGCCTGCTTTGATAGCTGTCTGAATGCCCCATTAAACATTTTCCACACCTCAGGGGTGATAAGTATCCAGTCATAAATTACAATTTGTCATGGAATTTCTAAGTCACAGGTTGACACAAGAAGCAGTTATCACTCTCTGATCAGTATGCACAGGCGTTACACTCTTTAGCAATACTCTTGGACACAGCAAGAGTTAGGGAGTAGATTTTAAAAGTGAAGCCCTTTGGTTTTGAACATACGGCTCCTAGAAAAATGCTAGCAGAGGTTATGTCACCAGCACAGCCCTTAGAGAGCAATAAAATGTAATTCCCTGATGGACAAGTACCATTTCTTCTTGTGATTGTGGTTATCACTATTCATCTTCTATTTACATGTCATGTAAATATATACCATGTTTTCTAACAGCACACTGAAATCAAAGCTTCTGCCCCAGTGACAAATTTAGTTCTATCAAATATTTAACAACAGATATTTACACATGCCATCCACAACTCCAATGAGAGCCGGTGAGCACTGGAGGACAGTAACTGCAAAGAAAAAAGTCACCCTTCCATCCTCCCAAGTCCAAGATAGTAACACAGATTTCACTATCAGGATTGCAAATTTGTAATCTCTAATCTCAATCCCTGGGTGATGGAAATGAGGAAGAGGAACATAGAGAAGAGACTAAGGTAATCACAGGTTTGCAAAAACAATTTTCTGCAGGCTAGGCTCTAATGCCTTTGTAACATCCCTCCATTTAAATCAACTAAGAGTTTTGGCTGCCATCCAGCATTCCTAGCTTAAGCACCTGTACAGAACAGGTCTAGGTGACCTGTGAAGCCATCCTGCTAAAGTAAGTGCCTCATTGCCTCTGTATTGCCAAATGAGAGAGGTGCCCTAAAGGCCTCTGGAGGGAGGCCCTGTTAGATCCTCTTGGCTAAGAAACCTTCCTCAAGACACTGCCTGCTCTTATAGACAGACCTGCAAAGTCCATCAGAGAGCAACAAATTCTCCTGTGTGTTTCACTCCTCAGTGTAAGCTGCCAATTCAAACTCAACAGCTTCTCTGAATTCATTCAAAGAATCAGGTCTTTTCCCTTTCCATCTGACTCTAGAAAGCAATAATCTTCTGAAGTACTTTCCACTCTCCACAACACCCAGGATTCTAAATGAAAACTGTCTTCTTTCTGTCAAACAAGCTGCATCTCTCTTCAGCTTCTTACTTTAGGTTGCATCATCCTTTGCTGTTTTGTTGTCTCGTAAGTGTTGCCAACTCTGAGCCACGGTGTCATTGATTCCGCAGTGGCTGTATGAGAATGGGTCATCTGAGTCCACTGGGCAGGCAGGAAGAAGGCCAGGCTGCCAGTCAGCATAGCAGGGGAATAGCATTTTTCCCCAGACCAGTTCTTGACATGATCTGCCTGTGCAGGCTGTGCCAGAGCACCTGGCAGTGGATGCTGCTGGACTTGTGCAGAACCTCCTCCTGATGAGCCTCCCTAGGCTCTGCCTACCCCAGCACTCTCTCTCTCCTGGAGCTTCTGCACCACTAAATGCTGCTTGTATCTAACAGAGGACAGGTACTTCAGCAGCCAGGAAAGCATGTATGGATTATACATAAAAGGGATACATGACCGAATGCTGTCATGTATTGCACCTGAATCTTGGTCACTAAACAACACAGAAAATGAGACAGAGGGCTTTTCTCTACTACTGAAGCAAAAGTCCCTGTCTCCATTTGCTGACTGTTATATTCAATGTTATTTTGCTGTAGTGCGTTTGAACACTCTTTGAGGTGGCTCCAGCAGCTGTGTGGAAGGCTGGCAGGAAAGGGAGCCCATCACAGAAAGCACAGAATCCTGGAATTCAGATACATCCCACCTTGTAGAAGACCTCTTTCCAAGCTATGAACAAGTGACCAGCAAGAGAGGAGTTACCGCTCCCTGACAGTCCTAGGGGAACACAGGACTGCAGCAATGTTCATTAACCTACAGCAGCATTTCTATCGAGGATCGCATTTGCATCAAATTCTGCCCCTACCGCAAGGCAGTGGGGGCGAGGGAGAGACTGACTGGTTTGCTCCGAAGGTAGTAAAACTGATAAGGGATCAGCATTAAATCCACATAAGGAGAAAGCTGTCATTTATTGCTTCCTGATGTGACACGCTTCAACATTTTTGCAGAAACAAAGACTAAGGAAACAAAGTAAAAGTCAGGATCAATTCCTTGTGTTTCTCCTGGCATGACACCTCTCTAAGAAAACAGCTTTTCTGAACTCACGCCCAGCAACTTCAATGACCTTGATACAAATCCCTCATTCTTGGTACCCGGTCTCTCGAGTTAGGAAAAATCTTAGTTTCTATCTGCAGAAGTAGCAAGTTTCTAGTCCCATCTCGCTCACTGGAGCTGGAGGGTGTTTAAAAAGGTGACTTGGTGAAGTTTAAAAAGAACTACGAAAGAAGAAAAAGTGGGCAGATTAAAAACATGTGAGCAAATTACTTTAACCGCATGTTTTGATTGTATTTTTTAATTGTGGGAGGGAAACTTTCCCTAGGGACTGCTGGAAGGTGAAAATAGCTGAGCTGCTGCTGGGGACCACGCTTCTGTTGTGGGCTGTAAGCACACACAGTTCAGCCAGAAAGCTCTGTCTGAATAGGTGACATACCTGTCACACTTCCATGTTTGCTGCCCCACAGGGATTTGGCTGACATGTGCCTTTGATGCCAGTGCAAAGGAAAACCACTCCCAAATTAATCTCTGTACGTGTCACTCAGCACCAATCTAAATTCTGCAGTAAAAGGAACAATTGTGATTTACTGTGCAAAAGCACAAGCATGACAAAGGGTAGCACACTTAGCTGGGACTCACAAAAGACCACAAGTGATATTAACATCAAGGGTACATCTTCTCTCATAGTCATGTCTACGTTTTTGGAAGCAGAGAGGGATACGGAAAAAGTGCTGGGGGAAAAACATTCCAGAATTAATATCCCAGTACTGGTATGTGTTAACATTTTGAACATCTTCTGCACCGGGCACTTAGTGCTTTTCAACCTAGGAGACACAAGAGCTTATTTCTAAACTGATTTTGTTTGGAAAAGGTTAGATTAACCTAACCATGTTTTACTTTCTGCATGAACAGCCCCTTAGAAGACCTCCTGCAAACCATCTTCCTCGACACCAGAAACGTTCGGAGTTCTACAGGCAAGCAAGGCACTATGCACAAGCATAGGTTAGCAGTAACTACGTATGTGACTTGACTGGGTCGTTTTTGCTTTAGTTTACAGAAATAAGGCCATTTCACTTATGTTTTCATGCATGCGGATCTACTGGTGGAGGAATATCTCTGGGTAAGACTTCTTGAGTGATATCAGTTTGTAAAATAACAAGCTGAGTCTGCTGATGTTGGAAATGCAGCCTTTTCTGAGCTCTTTTTCAATGTATTTTTTTTCTCATGCCTTCCTTGCAATAGGAGAGTTGCTGTCTTGTGCTTACGTCAGCCCAAAAGACCCGCCCAGACAGTCTGTGGAATCAGAGTAAGTTTCTTGGCACGTGTTTCATTTCTTTTAGACTCAGAAGCATCAGAAATGAAACTAAAATCTGTTTTCTCGGAAAATATATTCTTCTCTCATTCCTCAGGAAACCTTAGTCCTACACTACTCAGAGATAACTGGCACTCAGAGGAAAGCAAAACAAAAATTTTTGTAAAACTGGCTTCTAAGCACATAAATGTTGATGCAAAAGTAATTTCAGCCTGATACACAAAACACCAAGGCAGTCCTCTAAATTTATTGCCCAGATCATTAGAAAAATTAATTCTGAGAAACATAAATGACCTAATTCTCCATCACAAGCGCTGGGAAACAGCAAAGTCACAGGTAATGATGACACTTGAGATGATAAATAGAGAACATCTGCATAAATGTTCAATGGAAAGACTTTAGAAAGGCAAAGTTTGGGCTCACTAATTTCACATCATGAAACCTCACACACCTAACTGAAATTCAGAAGCCTCTGGCCTCTATCCTTCCTTCACTCATTGAAGATTTAACAGCCGATTGCACGAGTTCTCATATAATTATAATGAAATTAATGCCTGAAACTATGCACGAGTGTAATTTACTGCACACACTGGGAAGTGTTTGCATAAAGTGATTTACTGAGGGCTCCCATCAGTCAGAGCGGATTCACTTTTACCTGTGGGTAAAGGACTGCACGAACTCCCGCAGTTCTGAGTTAAGAGTTGGGACACACCGGTTCCAAGGGCAACTGGAAGTTTCTTTGCACTTGGAAGTGGAAACGAAAGCCCACCACAAAGGACCTGCTGACTGCCCTGCGTCCTCATCTCTGCTGGCCTGAGTGCCGGTGCCTGGCAGAACCCTGTGCTGCCGGTCACCAAGCGCTGCCGTCCCCTGCCCTCAGCCGCCCTGCCTCACCTGCTGTACACCAGGCACTCCATGTGGTTGATCTCCTTGTCGGAGCGGTAGCGGCTGTAATCCTCCCAGAGGTCCTTGATGGCCGTGACCGCCAAGATGAAGAGCACGGGGGCCAAGGCCAACTCCGGCTGGAAGGCATTGACGGCCGGCACGAAGTTGAGGAGGGCGATAAACACAAAGTAGACATTGGCCAGGCGGTGGAACTGCTCAAAGAGGTTCTTGGGCAGGAAGGACAATGCCGTGTACTTGGTGGTCTTGAGCCGGTTGCAGGCCAGGACCGTCCTCTTGGACTTCTCCGGCTCGGCCTCAGGTAACAGCAGGCTGGAGCACACCAGCCGCGTCTTACTCTCCTTCTTCTTCCTCCGCCTCCTCTTCCTCTGCCTCTCCTTCCCCTCCGGCAGCACCTGGGGCGCTCCCTCTCCTCCTGCCGTGCCCTGGGACATCGCTGCCGCCCCGGTGTCCTCGCCCGGGCAGCGCGGGCAGCTCCCACGGGCAGGCACGGCCCTAAGTTATCATCCT
>WEIU01005634.1:911-20149 GCA_013389925.1 Aegithalos caudatus | reverse complement strand
TAAGATTTAGGTCTAAAACCCTAAAATCTAATAAGTTACATAATCTTGAAATAGAATTCAGCTTCTATAATATGCATATGCTATATATTATGCTTACTTCTGGAATCTTGATTAGGTTTTTTTTCTGTGTTCCCTTCTGTTGCAAATGATGTATTTCAGATTCAGTAACAGAGAGCACCCAACTCTGCTGTTTTTCTCTGTAAACTGAAGAGCTTTGCCCTTTTTATCCAAATCTGTGGGGAACTTAGGAAACACTGTGCTTTTGTGTGTGTATTGTTTTTAATAATGGCACAATGAAGGCAGAGGGAGAGGAAATTTTTATGGAATCAAAATGTGATTTGCATGTCTTATAGGAAGTAGCTCTGCATTTAAATGTTTTAGTCATCTTTGTTTTCCTGACTTCACTTGCAGTGTGGATTATCTGAATACAGATGTCTCAGACTTCTTCATAAGAATTCTAAACAAATAATGCACAAGATCATAGAAAAGTTTTTCTGAATTTAACTTCTTTAAATGTGTCTATTATTTCTATTTTTATATTGTCTTTTTCCCTATGTTCTCATCATTCTAGCACTCCCCCATGACAATGTAGCATTGTTGACATAATGATCAATGAATTAGAAGGCAAGTCAAAAAATACTGCCCAAGAATGAATGACAGTTAATAGTATATACATGTTAATTGCTACATATTAATTTTATACACTTTTTGTTCATCCTTTTTCCTACCTTACAGGCTGTTAAGTCTTTAAATTTTGGAATAGGTATATGGTGACTGGGAAAAAGCTTCACTTAAGTTGATATCTACCACTAGCCAAGATGGTTCAAACTGGTATGGAAATAACATGTGTTCAATTTTATGCTTTACTTGACCTTGTATCTTCAGTTTTCAAATGTTTTTACAGCAGTCATAAACATGTTTGTGTGGTAGGTGAAGCTAATGGCAAAATAAATTTGCTTCTTCAAGTGAGAGAAGTAAACTCTTGGGTGGTAAACATTACATGGAAATCCAGACATAATCAACTACAATAAAATAATGATATTTTAGTAGTCTACAAATCTATTAGCAAGACTTTTTTTTTTTAAATATACAATGACAGGAAAAGAAGAACTTTTGGAAGAGTTCTCTTATTGTGTAACACAAAGAAGTTGGAAATGTTTGTTTACAATGAAATTCCAGATATACTCATGTAGAGGAATAAATGTCATGTTCTATAGGCTTATATTTTTCTTGGATTTGACTATAACACCTGTTATACATTTAGTTGATTTTAAACATGGTAATAACTTCATCATTTTTAGAATTGCTCCTGGACTCAATAAGCATGTACACTTCACTATGTAGATTTTCATTTAAGCGGATGTGAGGTGGCTGAATCTTAACAGGTTAATTTGGGTAACAAAACATTTGCATGTTCTCTGATTGTGTCATAAATATATACACCTTAGGAGTGGATAGATGGATACTGCCTGTAAATCTCTATTTTAGTTTTTTGACTAATGAGTGTTTCTATTGTACCATGAAGTTATTTTTTGGAGAGATCCGCATTCTTGCAGTACTGGGGGATGTCAAGAAGTTGGTTTTTAGTTAGCTGGTAAAAATGGAGGTGAGGGTGTCAGGGCTGAACAGAAAGAAGTTATGATAGATATCCTTTGGAAACAGTCCAGGTTTGAGACATTTTCTCCATTAGCCAGGATGACAGTCAGTTTGGCTATTTTGGTTAAAATGTTGGAATATTTTTTCCGCCCAGGTCATTGTCCTTGGGAAGGTTTCTGATTGAATTGAGGAGTTTGCAGTGTGTGTTCTGGCATTTGCATCAGAGATTTGGAATTATTTTGTGAAACTTCTGGTGAAGTCCTATGAAAACCACAGTTAAAGAAAGTTAAATCTTAGCTGTTCTATTTAGTAAAACTGCTTGTGATTTGGGGTCTACATAAAATTTTTAAATTCTTCATTAATTAGGCATTCAAACTCCTGTAATCGTTTTTTACGACAAAACTTATTTTGGTAATTCTAATTTGCTTGCACAGTCATTTTAGGTATTCTTAACACAATTACATTAAGCAGCTTGAAAGATAAGAGGCATTATTGTTGTGAGCAAGTCAAGCCATTAAATCAACATCAGGTTAGCAAGGAAGGTGAGATGTCTGTGATGACATTAAGGGGAGAAGGAGAAGTAATGACAATCTGAACAATGACTATGTAAACAATTCATATTTTATACTGTACCTAGGAAACCAGTACAAATATAATATTATCAGTGATAAAAATGGAAACAAATGCAAATAATAAAAAGTCAGATGTACCTCAGTAGAAAAAGAAAATGAATGCTGAAGCAGAGATGTGTGAACTGTAAGACTTGTGCCCTTTGCAGTAAAGATTAATTTTATTTTCTTTCAACAGAGCTCTCTAGAATTACTCTAGATATTTTATGAAGTATCTCTTGACAGATTTCTCTGCAAATTTCCACACAACAGGGAATTTGAGAATTTTAAAATGAAACTTGTAGATGAATGATTAGAAGAGTGGCCCTGGAGACTGATTTTCTGAGTTTTAACTTTCTCTTCTAGCAGCTTGCTCTTTTCTTAAGCAAATCATTGTAGAATATATTCCAGAGCATCAGTTATTAAGTTTTTAGACAAATTATGAATTCCTATTAATTTTAGTAAATATTGGGTTCTTATATGCATGGGTCTGAAGACATTTAGTAAAAGACACTTGATTAGAAAATGCATTTTCTTTGAATATTACTGAAAATGTTAAACATACTTTGGATGGCAGGGCTGGACAATTATGCTCCCTCTACCTCTATTCACCCAACTTTAAAACACATATGTAGTCAGAACTCTTGAGTGATGATTACAATACTCAGACTATCACATGTCTTCATTTATTAGAGTGCAGTGATTTCAGCTGAATCACAGCCTAAAAGTAAAAATGAGAACTGAGAATTACACTGGTGTAAAACAGTTCAGAAGATAAAATTCCTTGGAAATTTTTGGACAGGTTCCCCTTATTTTAAATGGCATTTTTTTGAAACTGACTATTTGTAGATTTTGTGTGTTTTTGGGTTTTTTTTTTGAGGGTTTTTTTTGGTATACTAGCCTATAAGTTTCAAAGCAACTTTCACTTGGTGAGGTTTTCAGGCCAAAATGTGTTTTCTGGTCAAAATGTGTTTTCTGGTCAAAATATATTTTCTGGTGAAAACCACACATATGTTGGTGATAAATATTTAAAAGCTTTTATTACATGTTGACAACCTAAATTCTACTCTTTCTTTTGTCATATTTGAAAGAGGTAGAAAGTTTAATTGGGTGTCCCATGGAATGATCTATTGCCTTAATCATTTACATATATCTAGTCTGCTACTTCTGTTGGATTTTTCTCTTTTTCTTTTGATACAGAGTTGCAGTGGGTTTACCCTGGCTGGAGGCCAGGCAGTTTCCAAAGCCATCTTATCACGCCCTTCTGCGACTGAACAGGAAGAAAAAAATGTAATGAAGGGTTCATGGGCTGAGACACAGACTGGGAGAGATCACTCATCAAATACCATCACAGGCAAAACAGACTCCAGCTGTGGATATTAGTTGAATGTAATTACTAAAAAAATCAGAGCAGGGAGATGGGGAATAGTGGTCAGTCCATCACAGTGTTCTTGTTGCTTGCTGTTCAGGGAGAAGTCATTCCCCTGCTCCAGAGTGAGGTTACTCCCATGGGAGTTCTCCATGAACATTTCCAACAAGAGTCCATCTCTTGGACAGCAGTTCCCCACAGACTATTCCATCATGGGTCCCTCTTCTACAGGATGCTTTCCTTCAGGCACAGGCTTCTCCAGCATCTGTCCCCCATGGGGTCACAAGTCCTACCAGGAGACCTGCTCCAGGATGAACTGCTCTCTGCACAGGTCTGCAGGTCCCTGCCAGGAGCCTGCTCCAGCATGGGTCTCCCATGGGTTCACATCCACCTTCTCTGGGTTGGGGCTCCTCTGGCTCCTCTAGGGGCTGCAGGTGGATCTCTGCATCCCGGTGGGCTGTGGGTCACAGCTTCTTCACCATGGGATACACTGTGGGCTGCAGAGGAATCTCAGCTCCAGTGCCTGAAGCATATCCTGTCCATCCTTCTCCACTGGTTTTGGTGTCTGCAGGGCTATTCCTCTCATACATTCTCACTCCACTCTGGCCACAATTACATATGCACAATAATATTGTTTTGTCCCTCCTTAAATATAATATCATGGAGGCATTACCACCATTGGCCCAGCCTTGGCCAGCAGCACAATCCATCTTTGGACCTGCCAGGAATTGGCTCTGTTGGACATGCAAGAAGATTCTGTCAGCTTCTCATAGAAGCTACCCCTGTATTCCCCCACTACCAAAACGATGACAACCCAATACTGTAGTAAATAGCATTGAAATTCTTTTTCTCTTGAGTGCTTAATAGTGCACGTATAGTACACAAGGGACAAAATGTAAGGTACTCTGCAGAATGGTTTGTTTTCAGGCAACATGGATTCAACTCTGTTCTAATTTGCAGGAAAACTTTTGCCATAATCCGAATACATGCTTTAACAACTATCAAAACAATATGATCTTGTTTCCTGAACCAGTACATGCTTTAAATTTTGTGTGACAGAAATACAGTTACCCAAAAGACATCTAAAGCTAAGAGAAATGTCTAGCCCCCATGGTAAAAAAATTATGTTTGCTTCTTTTTATTTTGAAACTTGTTGGTAAATAAGTTTCAAATTCAATTTTTCACTGCAACTTTGCTGTTTTTTTCTCAAAACTAATTTAAATTTTTGGCCTTGTTTAAAATCCTTTTTTCTCTGACTGTCTCTGTCTCACCTTTGGGCAGTTTGGACATCAAGAAAAAAATATCAAGATGACTTACTTGATAGCAGCATAGCTCTTCAGGTGAGATTTCACAAGTGTGGTGACATCACTGAAATCTCCCAGAGTAGATGTTCTGTGCAATTCTAATGGGGGACTTCAGATGCTGAATCTTAAATGACATTGATATGATTATTGTATTGTAGATTCTCCTAATGCAGACATGCCTTAAATGTGTCAAATCAGTCAGTGATCAGTGTTGCTTGAGAAGACATACTTGGGAAATGATGACTTGAGAAAGGAAAAGCAATCATTTGCTAAGACTTAATGGTTATTCTGGTGGCCCAGATCAAGGTGACAAAGTAAATGTTCTGAGAACAAGGCTTTACCTAAAGCTGAAGGTAAATGTTCTGAAGCAATAATTTTGCACTTAATAGTCAGCTCATTCTCTAGTCTTTCATGCTATGATGAAGTGCGGTACTTTTTTTAAAAAGAAAATCTGAATATTAGGTCCACACTATTCAGAGCTCAAGGACTTGTCATTTGAAGTAGATTTGATTGATCTACCCAAAACAAATATGCTTTTCTGACAAAGTGCTAATAAACACCTTCTGGCAGTCACAGAATGCTTCTTTAAAGATCTTACTGTTTGTTTTTTGAAGTAATGAAATTTATAGGGACCTGTTATAAGGTTCTAATTGAATTTCACAGAAGTAGTCCTGGTGTGACCCAAAATGGAAAAAAAAAGAAATCCTCAAAGCTAGTCTCTATGGAATCAAAGATTAAAAACACTAAATGGGAAAAAGAGGTCCAAGCTAGAAATAATCGTGAGACTTAATGAAGATTTTTGAGAGAAGTTAAGGTTGATAATTTCTAAAGATATAAGGTAGATTAAAAGATTCATAACAGAAAAGTGTTTATTAAAACACTTCTTAAGAAACCTTGGGAAATAACAAAAGCTGCTTTAAAGTGAAGACTAGGTGAATTAGAAAATTTTGCCACCTGCAGCCCTGAAAGAACTTTTTACTTAGCTCTCATTGAAAGGTTTAGCTGACTTTGAAGAACTTGAACAATCATTGTCACAAGGCTTTTTTATGAGATAGTGACTAAAGAACTACATAAATCCTATTTTCAATAACTTTAAAAGTGAGGTATCAAACTCTCATGGTTGTTGGTCAGAGCAATTTATAAGTCACAAACTAGCTTTGTTATTAAGCTAGATAAAAGGCATGAAACTCTCTATGAAGACTTTTCCTAGTTTTTGGAGACCTGTCATTTTGGTTTCAGACTCATGATACAGCCATTGCTACATTTTAAGTTTATAGTTTGATAAGATGTGAATATAGGATAACTTTGTCTCCTTCATCTTGCCTTTCTTGAACACATGCAGAATCAGCACAGCTGACTGTAACAGCTCAAAATATATGTGAGAGACAAGAGTTCATTGCTATACTTAGTAAACATTTTACCTTTACACGGGAAGCATTTGCAGATGAGAAGTCAGTTCTGAAATCTGGAATGATTTTTAGTTACTGGAATAATGATGGTATCTGGGAGTCACAGCCTCCAGTCAGATATCTGCTATGTCAGGTGTTGGACCATGGGCAAACTGCCTGAGCTGTCCATTTCCTTGTGACTGATACAAAAGTCTCTAGTGTCTCAGATGTAACTTCAATATACAAATGACTTTATTCCTACTCTTCCTTTTTTGTTAACAAAGAGGGCAGAGAGGAAGGTATTTCTTTGTGCCTAGCACTAACTGAGATAGGGGATGTTATAGAGAATTAGCTCTTTGCAAAGCTGAGTAGCATGATTAATGGTGGGAAAACTGGTAAAGAACAAGATGAGAGGTTACAGGCATTGGTTTCCAGTTTTTACTCAGTTGACTGATGAACTACCTTTGAGGCTGAGTGGCAGGTAGTAGAGCAGGTACAATTCTCACCAATGTACTTTGAAATGAGCATGAGCTGGTTTATGTCACATCAGTTCGGATTATGGCTAAAGCTAGCACAATTCTAGTTCCTGTCCTCTTCAACGTCTTCATAAACCACTTGGATGCAGGACTGGAAGGCATACTTAGGGCAGGAGCTGTTGTCTCCCTCAAGGGCAGAGAGGTCTTGCAGAGAGACCTTGACAAATTAAAGAGCTGAGCAATCACCAACACTATCAAGTTTAACACTGAAAAGTGTTGGATTCTGCTCCTGGGATGAAGCAACCCTGGAAGTACAGACAGACTGGGGAATGAGAGGCTGGAGAGCAGTGCCACGGAGAGGGACCTGGGGGATCCTGGTCGATGGAGAGTTGAACAAGAGCCAGCAGTGCTCTAGCAGCCAGGAGGGCCAACCCTGTCCTGGGGGACATCAGGCACAGCATTGACAGCTGGGCAAGGGAGGGGATAGTCCCACTTTGCTCTGCCCTGGGTCAGCCTCACCTCGAGTGCTGGGGGCAGTTTTTGGTGCCACTATGTAAAAAAAGACAGGAAACTATTACAGAGTGACCAAAGGAGGGCCAAGGAGGACCAAGGATTGGGGGGGAAGCCATATAAGGAGTGGCTGAGGTCACTTGGTCTGTTCAACCTGGAGAAGAAGAGACTGAGCAGGGACTTCATTGCACTCTACAACTCCCTCATAAAAGGAACTGAAGAGGCAGGCGCTGATCTCTTCTCTCTAGTGACCAATAAGAAGACCCGAGTGAATGGCCTGAACTTGTGTCAGGGTGGTTTAGACTGTTTATCAGAAAAGTTTCTTCATCCAGAGGGTGGCTGGGTTCCAGAACAGGCTCCCTAGGGAAGTGGTCACATCACCAAACCTGGCAGAGTTGAAGTGGGGACAATACTCTCAGGTGCATGGTGTGACTTTGGGTATGGTCCTGTGCAGGGCTGGGATTGGACTTGATGATCCATTTGGGTCCCTTCCAGCTCAGGATATTCTATGATCAACTATCTAAACCATTTATATTAAACAATTATCAACATAACCTTCCTGTAGGTCTCTAGTCAACTGTACATTTTTGTCGCAGTCTTTAAAACTGTCATTCAGTCCTTGACTTAAGGGTTCAGCAGCTGCAGTACTCTATTTTTAAGTCTGCCTCCTAAATTACCTGAATATTCCTACTGGTTTAGAGATCATGTCTGAGCTACTTTCTGAGCTACAAAGAGAGATGTATGTTCTTTTAACTCTGCAGGTTTTGCCTGGTGGTTTCTGACAGTAGATTGAGGAATTCGGTTTTCATCTGCAACATCCTCACATTTCTCAGGCCATAAAATAGGACTTGCTGGTTTGAAAAATGGATTTTGAATTTTGTTCTCAAGATTGGCAAAGGAAATAGCATATGTATGTTGACCTTTGTGACAGCACATGAAGCCTCTGCATTTGAGCTGATGTCAAAGTAAAGCTAAGGTGAAGAGATGGCATAGAAATGGATTTTCACTCCAGCAAAATAAATTTTGTGGATTGGAAAGTGGAAAATTATTGAAAATGCCCATTCATTTGATTTTTGTACTTCTGTTAGGCTTTAGTCTAATTACTTCATCAAAGGCAACTAGACCCTAGGACCTTCCTCTTAATGTTTGGTAGGCTGATATAAATGTAAAAAACTCCACCATTTTGTTAATTCTGAATTCTCCAGTATCCTCTCAAGCTTTCTCATATCTCCAAGTTTCTACTTCAGCAAGGTTATCACCACCTTTCACCTTAAATTGCATCACCTATTGAAGCCACATAACTGGGGGAGCCTAGAGGGGTAACCTTACAGTATTTTCAGCATTTCTCACCTTCTTTTTGCAACTTTATGTAGCTCTCTGTCACTCTTCCCCTGTCAGTGCAGCATCAGTGCATCTAAATATCCAACAGGATAAACATTAATGATTTAAAAGATTTAAATGTTTCAATGATTAAATTTTGACTATTTCAGTTCATTTTTTAGCAGGTTTTTGAGAATCCTGTAGCTTTTTGAAGGCAAACCTGGTATGCTATTTGTATGTACATTTTAGGAAATGGCACTATGAATCACCATTCAGTGCTGCTGAATTGAGATGCACGTATATTGTGGATATAGCTATGCTTCCATTATTCACACAGTAAAGCTGAAAGCTTTCTTTAGAAATTTTGTTCTCTCATAAACCAAGAAAGTAAATCTGATTTGAATTAATTAGTGAAAAACCAAATTAATTTAAATACATTTTGATACTAGGAATGTAGGTTAATTGATGACTAACTTCCTCTATATATCTTGTTTTATGTCACTTAGATAGCCATTGCTAATTATATATTACTTTTATATTAATTATTGATGCAATTTTGAGGATATTGTGAAAGCAACTGAATTTTTTGAGTGGATTAAATCATAAAAAGGGTCCTTGTAGCAGTCAATTGATTCTTTCTGTACAATAAATGCCTGTTAACTGAAGTGCAAATTAAATACTTAGTTTCAGCACATCATATAAAGCATTAAGTATATTAAAAAAATTATATCATAGACTCACAATGTGGAGCCAAAAATAGACAGCTTCAGAGCATGTTAAATATCCTTAGCAACCTGCTAAAATATGACATGGGAAACAGTTTACATTTGAGCAATTATCTGATAAGAACCAAGCACAGTGAGCTTATTGCAGTGTGTGTACACAGATAGGGTATATATAATTGAGCGTGTGCATAGACCCAGAGAGGGGCACGGGCGTATGACTGCTTCTATATATACATAATAAAACAAAAGTTTATAATATGTATGAAAATTCAGTAGGCATGTAAAGATTAGAGATGGCAGATATTAGAGGATTTGAATAAATAATGATTTAGTTTATGGTGATGCAGCTTTCTTGTAACTTTGGTGGAAGTATACTGAAATGCAGCTGAAATAGTACAGTGATGAATTGAGACAAAACTACTGATTATTGGGATTTACAGTTTTCCACTCATTTAATGCAAATATAAATTAAACAGACTTCTATATTTAAGCATTTATTCAGCTTGTTTTGGCTGTCTTTTCAGACTAAGAACATTTTCTGTTCCTTTGGCACATTGTGAGAAAGGATGTATGCCTTCCTTTAGAGATGTGTTGAAAATGAAGTGAAAAGTGTATCTGCTATCTGTATTTCTCAGGTAGTAAGAGACTATACAGATGAGGGAGTTGAATGAAAGCTCTTCTAAGTCCCCCTAGATTACACGATCTGCTATTTAAGGAAAGTTTTCAGAGTAGACTGACATCTTTGATTATCCAGCTTTTTGAGCCAAGCCAAGTTCTCAGCTGGCATAAATCAGCTTAGACCCTCAGAAACACAGTGCAGTACTGACTTTCACAGCTTCAGATCTGGGCCTGTGAGATCTGTGGGTTTNTTTTTTTTTTTTTTTTTTTTTTCCAATATCATAATTTAAGTGGGAAAAAAAACATGTTTTGTTGCCCCATTTAACTGTCTGATTATTTGTCTCCAAAGAAATGAAAATAAGATCTTTTAACAGAAAGAAGTTAAAACATAACTGGTACTACCCACTACCCTACATCATGGTACTGCCCACTTTGCTGCTACAATATTTGATATACTTAATTGAAAAAGTGAAAATGATATGCATTTCTTAAGAAATAATCAGAGGAATTCTGAATGGGTAGTTATATTTAGGAGGAGATAACAACCTCTTATAAAAGTTGGAACAATTGTTAGGTGATCTGATTATGTTAGCTGCCAAAACCCACAGGGAAGTCCTTTCACTCCATCTGTGCAGACAGAAAGATGAGAACTGGCATGGGAGCTGTTAGTCTGGCTCAACATCAGTTTATACTGAGACAAACCTCTTGTGGTTGTTCAAGAAGGTTTGAGAATAAACTGGATGGAAAACTATTTTGTGTTCCCAGTATAATTTAAAGGCATAGGGAAATGTTGTCACAGCTGGTTGAGAATTATAAACCCTGGAAATAACAAACTGAAATGAAATTGCAGCAGTCTGCTAAGCAAAGCTTAAAAAGTGGCCCTCATTTATTTCTGTTTGAGTATAAACATATTAATCTACAACTGACAGTAGTGGTAGGTATTAATGACCAAATCTTTTGTCTTCCAAATTAAATATCCCTTTTCATTAAGTGTCCAAAACTTCCAAAAGCAAAGTCAGATGAAGAAATCTTTCACTATGTCATGGTTTCAGCTAGGGTAGAGTTAATTCTCTTACACTTTCTGGTAAAATCTGACATAATTTTCTTCTAGTTGCTGTGTTTCTTGGATTTAGTATGAGGAAAATGTAGATCAAACGCTGACAAGTAGTGCTTACCCGCAATCAGGGACTTTTCAATTTCCCTTGCTCTGCCAACGAGGAGGTGCACAAAGTGCTGTGAGGTAGCATAGCCAGGACAGTTGACACAAACATCCAAAGGGATATTCTGTGTCCTAGAATATTATAAACAGTATATAGACTGGGAGGAGGTGGCCAGGAGGGACAATTGCTGGTGAAGAGGGGACAGGATGGGCACTGGTCAGCTGATGGTGAACAGTTGTATTGTTAATCATTCATCTTCCTTAGGATCTATTTCTCTGTGTTTCCTCCTTCTTCATTGCCATTACTATTATTGTTATAATAGTATTATTTTACCTTGTTTCAATTATTGAACTATTCTTATCTCAATCCACAGGGTTTACTTTCTCTGATCCTCCTCCCCACCCACCTTGGGGACAGTGGAGGAGTGAGCGAGTGGCTGTGTAGTTTCCTTCTGGGGTAAAACCACAACATATTATTATTTAAATTCAAGATTTTCTCTGATATCCTAATCTCTAATATTTTTCTCTAATATTGTAGTAATGAGATGTAGATTGACAAGTGTGAAAGAGGCAGGATACAGGCCAAGGAACAGGGCTCCATTGCCATTTAGGAAGTATTCCCAGTTACTGAGATGAGGAATATGTGTATTCAGGAAAATATATATATATTATGTGACACAATAAAGAACAGTGAAGGAAGTGACTATTAAAGAATAACATCTTGAGAATAATAAATATTTATCCTTCTGGAAAATACTGTCTGAAACATGAAACTTGTTGTTTTAACAACTTTCTAATGCATGATGTTTGTTTGAAATTTCTTTCTGGATATTGAACTTGATATAACAGATTACATATATCCTACCTACATTGTTGTGTTTTCTTGACCTAGATAAAATTTCTATTTTATTATCAGAGAAAATTTTCCTAAGGCATAATATTTGCTCTTCCTGACTTAGTATATACATTAGCATCAGCCTTTGGAATTCTCTAGTTAAATGCCATACACTATTTTCTGAGTGAATGCTACAATAATTGCATCTGTATTTGTATTTGCATAAACATTCTTTCACCTTGTGAAAAATTCATCTGTAAGGAATACATATGACCATGTATTTTCTTTATCATTTCTGATTCAGAAAAAAATAAAACGAAACATTATTATTCCAAGGGCATAAAAAGAAAGTGCAGTTTGGGTATTAGTTGTGGGTTTAACAGCAGCTAATCTCACCCATGAGGTTATCAGCTTCTGGGTGATCCTATTTAAATCACTTTTGATACCACA
Source organism: Aegithalos caudatus (assembly GCA_013389925.1). Lineage (NCBI taxonomy): Eukaryota > Metazoa > Chordata > Aves > Passeriformes > Aegithalidae > Aegithalos > Aegithalos caudatus. The sequence goes on along the minus strand of WEIU01005634.1, from coordinate 7,791 downwards.
GCAGGCCTTATGAGGCATACACTGTATAGCTTTGCCAGGAAGAATTAATATTTTTCACAGCTATCAAATACATATTAAAACAATATAGCTCTGTTCATTTAAGTATATTTTCATATTCCTGAGAAGAATTTATATTTAAATTTCAACAGTGAAAAGACCAAAGCCCAAAATTATGCTAATTTATAAAGGTTGAAGGTTGTAATCCTTGCTCATGGGAGAAGTCCATATTCAAATGCTTCAACAGCTTAATTCTAAGTACAATTACCTAAGTTAAATTGGGAGATTCAGTACTTCAATAAACTAATAAGTAATTGAAACTTATTCAAGCAATAATGACTGTAAAGTTTGAAGTATATTTTTTAAGCACTGAATCTTCAGACAGTGAAAAAAACCAGAACTTAGAAACCTACTAGTTAAGTGCATTTGTAAAAGCACCCATTGCAAGAGGATTTAAACAGCTAGTTAACTATCACAGGATCACAGAATGGGTAAGGTTGGAAGGGATCACAGTGGATCATCTTGTTCAGCCTCTTTGGCCAAGGAAGGCCATCCCAGAGCACATGGCACAGGATTGTGTCCAGACAGTTCTGGAATATCTCCAGTGATGGAGACTCACAGCCTCTCTGGGCAGCCTCTTCCAGTGCATGGCCACCTGCACAGTGAAGTTCTTCCTTACATTTAGGTGGAACTTCCTGTGCATCTGTTCCCACTCAATCCCTCTTTTCTATTGCTTGGCACCAAGTAGATCTTGGTCCATCCTCTTGGCATCCTGCCTTCAGATGCTGACAGACATTGATGAGGTCCCCTCTCAGCCACCTCTTGCCAAGGCTGCAGAGGCTCCTGCAGCCTTTCCTCGTAAGAGAGAAGCTCCAGTGTCTTGACCAACTTCGTAGCCCTCAGCTGAACCCCCTGCAGGAGCTCCACATCTCTCTTGTACTATGGTCCTGATCTTCCCTTGAAGAACTAATAATTGCAACAAGTGCCTGTGAATGCTGTGCATCTGATCTCAGCTCTTCTCCATGGAAACTGTGCTAAGGAACCGGCAGCAGCAGCCACCAGCAGGATGGAAAGAATGCTTCCAAAGGGCTGCCACAAAAAGGAACACAAAGCATGCAGCTCTTCCCTACAGCAATGTAAGCCTGGTACAGGAAGTTGTTGTTTGGAAAGTAAATTATCTATTTTCGTTGTCTGAAAATTAATTAATCACTTTCTTATTTTAACATTTATTATTTACTCATTGATAAAATTTTATCTATACAGGTTATGTTTGAGGGAAAAAATTACAAAGCAGCATAACATTTATGAAAAATGTCTGGAAGCTGGAGCTCTGGCCTGATGCTACATAAAAACTCTTTGAGAAAAAAAACCAAAATGTTATTAGGTGGAGACATTTAATTTTTTTTCTTTAAATGGAATTTAAAGAAATAGTTAACTTCAAACACTAATGATAACTATAATTTTTATTTTGACATTTTAATTTTGTGTTTAACTTTGAATGAATGTATTTAAATAAACAATTTCAATTGAAAAAATGCTTTTAGAAAGAAAAAGGTATTTTAATTTAAAAGTTTGAATCATGTCAAGAGGCCCCATTCCAAGCATTGTAACAACAGAACATTTTTAGAATTGTAACTTTCCCTCCTTTTTTTTTTTTGTTTTCATGAATATCTCCCACAAAAAAAAAAACAAAAACAAAACCAAAAAAAACCAAAAAAAACCACAAACCAAAAAAAACCCGAAACAAACAAACAAACAAAAAAACCCCCAACCAAACAAAACAAAACAAAACAAAAACAAAAAAACAAAAACAAAAACAAACAAAAAAAAAAACCAAAAAACACCCAAAAACCTATGAGAAGTTTCTGGCTAGTCCAGTTTTGGCCATATATGAGTATACATTTGCCTGGAGAAAAAAAGGAAATATGATGTAAATTAGTGCAGTTCATTTGCAGAAATTTCCTGCTTCTAAGTGTAACCTCTGTACCAAAATAGTCATATGTCTGTACCAGACAGTGAGAAGTTTAAGAAAATTTGAATGATTAGTCCTTAAGATGCTGGGTAAAAGAAAAGACAAGCTGCTCATCTTGGCTATTGAAACTGCACAGCACTATGACCTTGCCCACACTGTCAACTTACGACTTCATTGTATTTCATCCTCTAGCTAGGTCTCGTTTCACCAAGAGAGATGATGGATAATTTTTCAGCTCCCATGTTTCTGGAACATTTGCTTCTCTGACAACTATTGAAAATTAATATATTGCCTAAAAATCCCTGTGCTCAGAAGTAGTCACATCTCATTTCACTCTTTTCTCTTTTTCATTTATAGATGTTTGTCTACATTTTTTTTTTTAAGAGTTCAGCATGCTTACATTCCATTTTTAGGGAATTAAGGAGTATTTGTGATACCTTGTGTTAGGGCAAGGTTTCCTTTTTCTTTCAAGTAGAACAAAAAAACTCCCCATTCTCTTTCTCACTTTATACTCTGCTCCTCCACCAAACATTTTCACAAAAATATGAAAAAGCATTGGCATTTCAAATTTGTATTTTATCTATCACATAGAGAGACATTTTGCAACGTATATTTATATAACTAAAAGAAAACTAAAATGTGCTGATTATCCAGCATGTTTGTTGTGTTATAGCTAATAACACAGTGATTTTTTATGAATGCCATATAGGAAACAGTATTTAGGAATGCCAAGACATGCATGTTTAGAAATAACAGAATTAAAGTAACTTTAACAGGTGCAGAATTTTCATATATATTTTAGTTGTGAATTTACACTTTTTTTTTCCCCCAAATCCCCCAGTTTATTCAGTACAGAGGCTAATTCATATCCATGAGTGGGACTGGTATGACTCTTTACAGTCCCTTCCAACTAAAACATTTTGTGCAGCCTTCAGATGCCTTGGCTCAGAACCACTTCTAAGTCCGTGGTATGTCATCAAAAGTCAACCAAACCTCTTCTATACCTTGAAAAGAAACTCCAGGGTCACTTTGGCTGGGAGACTGCAGCAGCAGCTTTCAGAATTACTTTGGGCTGTTTGTGCATACAGCAAGATGCTTGAATCCCACATTACACCATCCTATTCTGTGCTACTTATTCTCTGTATATATCTGCAAACCACAACCCTATCTCCCTCCACCTTGTTACTCCATAACTTCCTAGTTTTCTCCACCCAGTTTCTATCCCAGCCTTACATTTTTTCTCCTTTCATCCACCCCAAATAGATCCTCTGCATCTTTCAGTAAGTGTGAGAACTGGAGCTAGCTGAAAGAATGACTATTGTTTGTCTTCTACTTTAGAGACTACAATGCTTAATATGAAAGAGAGGTCTGAGACAAATTGCAGGAAGAAAATTCTAAATCTTTTATATTGCCTTAAAATATGACTTAACTGTTTGAGTTTCCTAATCTGTGGAAATCCTTTTCTTCTAGTAAGAGACTAAATATAAATATCAGCTGAAGTTTTTATTTTAGTCATTCAGTCTACCTATAACAACTGTAAAATTGTTCTGTAAAAAAAAATCTGTAAATGAATACAGAATGTACTAAATACATTCCTTTGCTGAGGTCATACTGATATTACAAAAGGGAAAGACTAGAAAAATCGGAATCAACTTAAAAATATACATGCACAAGTAAAATTATGCATGTACAAATATATGTGTATATGTTTACATAACATTGTGTTACAATCTTCACCAGACTTGTGTAGAATCACAACAAAGAATAAGAGCAATCTACTTGTGTACAATCACAGACATACACATATAAACACACACGTTTCCCTCGCTTTATAACTTTTTGTTCTTTGTTTGGGCATACTTTTTCACTTTAGTATTGGCCTCTAGGATTGAAAAGGATCTGGCAACAGTTAGAAAAACATGCAAGTCAACAATAAAATAATAAACACCAGGCTGATACGTATCTGGAAACCTAAAAAAAGTGGGAGTATAGAGTTGTAACCAGGCATTTTGGTCCCTGACTCATTGAAATCTAAGTTTTGTGATGCAATAGAACCAAGAAGTGCCATAAAATGATAAATTGAAAGAAATAATATATTTGGTGATAGTAATCTCACTTTTTTGGTGTCCTTTTAGTGCTTTTCTCTTAGGTGTCTTTCTGTTACTGAGTATAAATTCACTTTGATTTACTTTAAAATGTGAGACAGTGATAAATTACTGTGTAATTATCATGTTTAAAATGGCAAGCTGAAGCAATGACAAGTTCTTTTAGACTTTTCTTTCCACATCTGCTAAGAGTACATGCAATAGTTCAAAAATACTGCTTCATTTTGTCTCTGTCACAACATTATTTTTACGTCTGCTCTCTTTGATGTTTTTGAAAAACTTCCTCATGCTTTTGCTCCTGAACTGAAAATTTGTAGCTGTTTCATTCTTGATCTTTCTGCATAGTTATGCTTAAGAGAACTGATCTGAGCTATTGCAACCAGATTAAGTCCTTCTGCAGACATGTTCAGAAAGACTTTGTTGTTAAACACATAATTTTAAAGTTCTATCTTTAATCTCTATAGGTACGTGATGTCCTTACATTTAAAATCTCTTAGGCTGGTCCTAGAGTTGAATTATGTTGCATTTTACTATAAAAGATAGCTACACTGCTACATTGTCCAGGATCTATTTGCAGCTGGACAAAAGATACACTTAAAAAAACTTGAATGTAAAACTTTCTATAACTTTCCTGGGGTAACGATGTCTACAACCTAACAGGGCTGAGTGAAGGCTTTTTAATTTTTATTCTATCCTAAACTCCTGCTGCTTCTGTCATACAAACACTTAATTGAGAGCTGTATTTAGGAATTTTTTTAAAAAAGGCAAATATCAAGGCAAAAGCATGTCTCACGAGAATGTCTAACATATATTAAAAGATCAGCATGTGCATAGAACTGGTTTTTAGGTTTTTTAAAAAGTTGTCTGAGGCCAGAGTGGACAAGCTTCCCTCTTTCTGCCCCTAAACAATATTATTAGTCCTTATAAAACTCATTCACTAGCTAGGAAGCAGAATCCAGAATCTACTTACTACATTGAAATACCTAGGAGATAATTAGGGTACCTTTGGAGGAAGATATTAATTTTCATGCTGTTTGCTGAAGTGATACTAATGAGTAGCACACCAATAATGTCCAAGAGAAAGAGAATTTTGATTCTGCACTCTGGAGACTTATCTGAGAAGAAACATCCTGATTTCTGGTTACAGGAATTTTCATCCACACTATCTAATTACTATTAGTGAATGTCTTAAATAGCAAGAAAACTACTCATTAGTCTTTTTAATTTAAAGGCACAGCATTTTCTCATACTTAAATTTTCCTGGTTTGAACTTCTCTGTTTGGCCAAGCAGCTGACCACTGAGAGTCCTGAGAGTGCTTTTAAAATGGACTTGCAAACCTTCAGCTTATCTTGGTGGCATTTTTTCTTAATCTGCCATACCTTAACTAGACTGGAATTTCAGCCATATAAGCCTTATCTTGGCTTAAATCTGGAAAACTTTATTAAATGTACATTTATCACAATCTTATTGAGCATATGCAGTATTTATAAATTATTTTACAGTTATTTATAAATAAACTATGCATAAATATACATTATTTAGAACATGTTTATATATCCTGTTGCAAATCCAGTATGGTTCTCTGACAAAAATAAAGGGCCAGACTCAGGCCTAAGATCTACCTGCTAAGTCATACAAACTCTGCTCTCCCATCTGGTGTCTATTTCAAGCACTCCATGCTTCGAAAACAGTTGTGAAGCCATGGGAAATGACTTCACAATGATTAATGATAATTAAATTTTGTTGTATCTCTAAGAAATCCATTGGTGGGAAAATTTTCCTGTACTTGGACACTGTTCAGCCTTTCTAGGATTAAGTCTGCAGTATAGCTATTAGGACATAAAATAGTAGACGCTAGTTGACACAGTCAAGTTCATGTAGCGGATGTGAAAAACAACTGCAAAACATTTCAGAACTTACTCTCTCACACAAAATTTTCTTCTGTTGTTGAAGTTCTGACACCTAAAGAGAATGAAAAAACACCTGCTCATGCTGATAATCTGAGAATACTTAGGAAAAAATTGCTGTGCCTATGGGAGATGGGATAAACTTTCCTGAAAAATATTCCTCTCCCAAAGGAAGTGTCATAAATTCTCTAATATAATCTAAAGACGTCACCAGACTCTAAGTTTCATATTTAAGGTTATGCCTCATTAACTCAGCAATGTGTAAGGCTGTCAAATTATTTTTATGCTGATTCCACTTAGTCTGTATTATGAAATTTTTACATTAAGAATCCTTTGTTTAAATGTTTGAAATAACTTAAAGGATGTTAAATATATGGTTATATATTTTAATAAAAGAACTCATGATTTGAGTAAGAGTACAACACATGCTGGATAATTCTTTAAAGTACTTGCAATTAGATCCAGAGAAAAGATAAGCGGCTGTTTATATCAGTTAACAGATCTGTGAAACAGTTGCCTAACAAAGACTTTTTTCAATGGTCAAAGAAAAAAACCACTACAAATTTGTGTTACTATTAACAAGTAACAGTGGAAATATCTACTTTTTTGAGACAAACATAATTTTTTAAAATAAAATAAGTATTTTAATGGGAAATATGAAGTTAAATAATTAATAAAAATAACTGCACTGATTAACCATCTAGAAAAAGCCTCTCGTTAATTTTTCTTTCACATTTTGCTACATTTGTAAAGATTTTACTGAAGTCAGTGGAATTACATTAGTAGAAAATTGGTTTGGGAATGTCAGGCCTCTAGATCAGAAGAAACTTAAATCCAATTCAAACACTAGTTCCGGTTTCTAAATGCTTGGCATCAGTTATAAGGATTTAATTCATAC
>WEIU01005633.1:4564-24686 GCA_013389925.1 Aegithalos caudatus | reverse complement strand
ATGTAAAAGATAAAATAAGGTTTAGGCATACATCCTCTGTCAAGATCCCAGTATCATAAAAATATTTGGCTTAATTTATTTCAAAGCCAGAACCAAGTAATTTTCCACTTAAACATTTACCTGAAAAAAATAATCAAAAATGTTTGACTGATCTGTTGGAAACTCTCCCAGTCACTTTAAATCCAGTTTAAGTTTGCTGTGATATATCTTCCTTCTCTGGCTTTAGAAGCTTAGTAGAGTATCTAGTATGCTTAAATTATTTTCATTTACATATACATGTGATATACACAAGTAAATTTTGAATAATGTTTACATTATTTATCTTAAAGTGTACTTAAATCTAATGAACACTTACACTAATGATTTCTGCATCAGGTATAAGGGAATAATTAAAAAGACTGCAAGACAGCAAGACAAGGATAAAGAAGTTAACAAGGTCAAAAACTGTTCATTAAAAAGTAGAATGGGCCCCTAGTGATACAGATAGAGATGAATGGAAAATCTGGATTAACAAAAATAGTGTTTAATACCTAAACTATTTCATGCTCATCAGAGAATCACAGAACTATGGAATTAGAGAATGTTTCAATTTTAGTTTGGGAGGGACATTCAAAAATAATCTAGTCCAAGTCTCCTGTCATGGGAAAGGACATATTTCACTAGATCAGATCACTTGAAGTCCCATCTAATCTGACTTTGCCCACTGCTAGTGACTGGACAACTGCAACTCTTCCAGTTTAGCTTAAAACCAATAAACCCTTGTCCTTTCACTACAGGCCATGGTAGAAAGTCTTGTCACCTTTCTTATAAGTCTGTTTTACATCTATTGTGTCTAACAAGTTGTCCTCAGAGCCTTCTCCTCTCCAGCCTGAGCAACCCAAAGTCTCCCAGCCTGTCTTCCTAGCAGAGGTGGTCCAGCCCTTTTCATTTTTGTGGCCCCCTCTGGACTGCTCAAACAGATCCAAATCTTTATGCTGGGACCACAGAGCTGGACTCCAGGTGAGATATCACAAGAGTGGAGTCTCACAATCACCTCCATGAACACTGCATTGGAGGCATCAGTATATGATTGACTTTCTGGGCTGCAAGCACACATTGCCAGATGGTGTATAATTTTACGTCAAGCAGTATTTGCAAGTTCTTCCTCTCAAAGCTGATCTCAACCAAGTAATCATCCAGTCTGCATGGATACCAGGGTTCATCCTAATTCAGATGTAGCACCTTGGACCTACCTAGGACTTGGTTTTGTTAAAGTTAATGAAGTTTTTGTGGGCCACTCCTCAAGACTGCCAAGGACCTTCTGGTTGGCATCCCTTCATTCTACCAGATCAACCACATCAGCCAGCTTAGCATCTTCCCCAAACTTGTTGAGGGTAAATTAACTCTCAATGGCTATAACATTAAGGAAATATTACATAGCATTGGTGGTACATTAAGGGACATGATCAGTTACATGTTTCCACTTGGTCTTTAAGCCATTGACTATAACTGAATGCAGCCCTCCAGAAAATTCCTTCTCTGTCCAGCAGTCCCTGAGAAACTCATGTTTTTAGATAAACACAGTTAAATACATAAAGCAAAAGCCCCACATGCAAGCAAACCAAACCAAACCAAAGAATTCATTCATTGCTTCCTATGAGCAGAGGTGTTTCAGAAGAGCAGAACTCCATCACATGTAATTGATCTGGGAAAATAATCATCGCTCCAAATGTCACCGCCCTTCCTCCTTCCTGGCACAATATGGATATGCTGATATGATTCCCCTACTCCCCAGACCATCCATATTAAATGTCTGTAAAATGTCTCCATGAGTTGAGGCTCCACCCATTTTAGTGGACTCTCAGGACAAAGATGTGTGTGTGTTCTGTGGAGTTACTGGGCACCAAAGCCAGCTCAGATCAGGTCATAGCTGCACTTGCACTACCTCAAGTGAGTCTTGTCCACTACTGGTCCTGGTAGGTCTTGTTATAGGATTTCCTATGATGTAGAACTCAAATCATGGGTTACAATAAATTAAAGATGTTTCCATTAACAACCTTTATTTATGTTTCTATAAACAACCTTTGTGCCTCTGGGCTTAACATTGTAAATTAACTCCTTCCTGAGCTTAGCTAGCAACAAGAAAAAAGCGAAACACAAAACCACCAAACAAAACAACAAACATTACATAGCCAAAATAAAAAAAAAAAAAAATCACTGTGCCTGCTAAAAAGCACTCTTCTAAACTTTTCAGGAAGAATGCTTATATATAGCATAATATAACTACTATGAACAACCTGATCCTTAAGGATGAGTGAATGTTGGTGCTGCAGTCACACAGTTCAAAATTATGCTCCTGTCCTTTGGATAGAGAAAATAGAGTGCTGGGAAGATTTGAACTCAGGAAATTGAAGAAAACAAGCAAAAATAACCATCTGGTCTATAGCACCCAATGTCAACCCACAGGGACTTATCCCAGAATCCTTCAGACAGGTCTGAGACCACAGCAGTGGTGCCCTAAATTTCCACAGTGAATAAGGAACCTTAAGATTGCAGTACTATAAACTCAGGGGTTTGGATGTTTTTGGATGGAGTTAATGGGAAGTTCTCCAGATCTAATTCATAACTCAAATATGAAAATGTTATCCATTTCTTATAATGAGAGGAGGAGACTCATACCAGTCACTGAAGAAAAGCAAAACTATGTAAAAGTATTAGGAAGATAATTTCAATTCTACAATTTGTTTTCAACCTCTTTAGAATATAAAAGCCTTCTCAGTTACCATGACTGTATCAGAAGAGTTCTTGCCAGAACCTAAGGAGGAAAAAAAAGGTAACTTTTGGTCATTGTCATGTCATCTGTGTAGCAATAAGAAACTATTATTAGCCACAGGACCTCTCAGGAAGGGTACCACTATAAACAGCTAAATCAATTGTTATCAATCTGAATGTCTTTTTCACTAGTCTGCAGATAGCTACAGGATCTGCCCATACAGCAGACAGAAACAAACTCTCAAACATCACAATAAAAGTTTTTTCCTATCTATACAGCATACATGCATCTTGTGAAAAGTTCACTTCCTTCTTATGGAAATAAATTATTCAAGATAAAGGCCTGTTAATGTTGAATTATGTTTATATCTAAACAAAATACTGCTGGTGTATTACATTAAGTGTCATTGGTTGGAGGCAGAAACAACACGAACTCACCGAGCGTCCTCAACACACAGCCCTGAGGTTATTACGACCACCTCTTTTATGGGGGTTTGAATGTCCCGGGGTTAGACAGCTGACTGACCTGGGTCTTAACACTGCCCAGCCCCTTGACCAGTGATCAGGATCAAAAGGGGCTGGCTGAGGTCCCTGCTTGGGTTTGAATGCAGCTTATCCCACTTTATTCTGGGACTTGTTTTTACTTCTAGGCTGGTGGGGTTTGGGGGTCTGAAATGGCTCTGTTTGTCTGGTAGCTGCATGCCAGCTACAGCCATGACACTAGCGTATGTAAGGAGCTCAAGCGTTGATCTGAATTGAGAGAGAAGTGTTTGGTGTGACATACAATCACTGTTTACTAAACAAGGATTTCAGTGACTTTGGTATTTCAAAGGCCACATAATTTTTTTCCTACTTTGTTGTTACAGATTTCCTCCTTACAGCTATACAAACACTGTATTTTCTCTCAGTAACCTTAACGCAGAGTAAATTGAGTCTACCAGTTTATTATTTTCTGCATCAATAATTTTTTGTGTTAAGAGCTGATCAAAATGCAAAAAGCTTTTTTTTGGAAGAGTGTCAAACCAAGATGTTTTGTAAAAATACATTACTTTTGTGGCTTAAACATTCCTACTTCAAGTCACACAGACACCTGATCCTGATAAAAGTAAAATCCATAGATTCTGTAAAGATGGTGTCACACAGACTTGGTATGGAAGTGTACCATCTACTAATCTAGGAAATGATCCAGAAGAAGCAATCAAATCTGTCAAGTATTTGTGTGGATAGTTGGCATACAGCACCACTCAGTAGAGAGAACTCTTATTCACAACTAGAAAATTAATTTGAAAATGTTTTAAAGATCATGCTGAAGTGCTAAAATATTCTGAATCAGAATTCTTAACAACAATTAAAAATTAACAAGAATGAACCCTTCATTAACATTAACTTCTAATTGACTAATTTACATTAACATGTAAAATAAATTGTGCATATTTCATTCCACACTTTTTAACTCTAATAGGGCTAAATGCAGTCCTTGTAAAGATAGGATAACAATAATGGGATTGCAAGACATAAATCAGGCTAGATTTTTGTTAAAATATTGTTCCCTTTCCCAAAAAAATCAACATACTCCAAGTCTCTTTGAGCAAAGATACATATATAACAGATCTGATTCACAGTCAGACAAGCAGAATCCTGCTTCTAGAAGCAATCAGTACTTGCTATGCCGTGAAAGGATAAAGGCTTCAACAATACCCCTGAACATTTTGGGAATGCAGGAGGCATTAATGAAGTGGAGAAAAGTCTCTTCTTTGCCTTTCTGAAGATCAACTTAAAGTACAAAAACCAGAAAATCCATACTAAATCTATTTAATTATTTCATTGTGTTGTCATAATATAGGCCTATGGCATAAATTTATTTCAGCATGTTTTTGCTTATTAATATTTTACTTAATATTATCATTCTTACACTATACTTACTATCAAACCATATACTCAGCATTAAAAAAAAAATCAAAATTCTGTGAAGAGGAGAGCCCAACAAGGATAAATAGTATGTATAGATGTACCTGTGTTTACAGAGAGATGTACAGGTAAGGGAAGATGTGGCTGAGCTAATAACAACCCATGCAGCATTTGGTATGTGCAATGAGCAGATATTTCCATCAGGTTGAATAAGTTAGGAAGAGCAGTTGCCTGTTTGGATGTATTTAAAAACATTGAGGACCTAGAGCTAAGCACTTACCCTGCTAATAAAAGTGCTGCTCATTTTCATCCAGCAGTTTATCTCCTGAGTGACGAAAGGGACCTCAGGCTAGGTTACAAAGGAGTCTAATGGCCTTGCAAAGAAAGTAAATGCTAAGAGATCTTCTAATCCACAGGAATTCAAATACTTCTAGAATGTTTGATTACTACTCCTTAGATATAAAACCATGCATGACAGATACTCAAAAGGCTACTAGTGCTCAAAATGCATGAGATATCTCTAAGAAACCTTGCCTTACCCTTAATGGATTTCTAAAGATTTGTGGAATCGACATTGTGAATTCGTGGAATCAAATTTGTGAATCAACAGTGGGCTATTTTTTTTCCCACAACACCCAGTACCTTCACTGTTGCTACTACTGAATGATTGCAGAAGGAAGATTTTCTAATGCCTGGCAGCAGCAATCAGATTAATAAAGAAACTCAGAAAATCACACTGACCTAGAACCAGATTAATTTATGCAAGTGTTACTTTTGGTTAAATATGTAGTGCTTACACAAACTGAGATTAATGCAATTTGCAGAATAAAAATCCTCAAAATTATTATTGCTTAAAATGTAGCTAGGGAAGAGGATCAAAATAACTGGAATAAATTTTTTATACATTTTTCATACTAAGAAAAAACTACACTTTTATTAAAAATTGAATGATGCACGCTACATCCAGATCCAGTTTCCAGCTGGACTCACTTTGATATCAGCATTTACAGCTGGACTAACACTCAGAATCACAAGTGGATTAAATAGTGGTAACTAGTAAGATACAATTTCTTACATATATTTTACTTAAAAAATGAAGAGTGACATCACTGAATGTAATGAATGTAATCACATTTCATATTTCAGTGTTTCCTTTAATAATCTATAGGGGTCAGGAAAGAATTTTCTTTGATGGACAATTTTATCTCAGGGAGTGAATATTTTCCTTGTTTTCCTCTGAGTCACATATCAGCCCTGACCATGTCTGTGCTCTGAGATGACAGCTAGATTCTACCCACTCTATATATGCCATACCTTTATTCCGTGCTTGAGCAAGGAATTTTCCACTCATTTAGATTGGCAGGACCTTTACGGGACTTATACTTACCAATGTATGAAGCATGATAGACTTGCTGAGATAACTGGAACTATTGCTTCTTTGCCAAACATTGAATGCTGCCTTCATCTCTCTTGAAATACTTCTCCAGAAATATCTTACCTGACTAACATCTGGGTTTCTTATTATGTATATGGCTAATGTCTTGAGAATATACTAGCTTCCTTTCCAGAAAAAAAAAAAAGGCTTATCAGGCATAGGGTGCTATGGAGTCTCACTTGGAACTTAAATTAAGACATCTCATCATCAGTGAAATATAGGGTTAGAAAGGACCTTGAGAGGTCATTATGTCATATCCATTATATAAACCCTTAATTAATTCAGTAATTGGTCATCCCACCAGTTTTATAGTGGGAAAGATGAAAGCTTACAACGGAAACAAATGATGGTGTGTCTTTTGTGTTACTGATATACACAAACATTCTCCTAATTAATTTCAATAATTGATGTTACTTGCTTGACTGCTACAAGGAGGATGTTGGAGGTTAGGTTTATGTTTTTTTCCTTTTATTTTCATTCTCTTAGGGAATTTCCTCCATTTTGTTCCTAAAAGATAGCAAGGACAGGGTATTTAAGAGTCACAAAAGAAGTTTCCCCAGGAAGGGTGTGGCTGGCTACTCTCTTATGTCCAAGGGTACCATGAGAATTTGGACTGGAAAAAAAAAAAAAAAAAGGGAGGGGGGAGGTGTAGGCTGGGGCAGCTGCTCACTGTCTTGCTCCCCGAGCTTTAGAAGAGGACACTGGAGGTGCTGCTTGATTCAGTGTTGGAATTCGCCACCTCCAGAGCCCAGCCCGGCCCTGCTTCTTCTGCCTTCCCTCCTGAGAGCAGCCACTGAACTGGGACCTTATTAACACCAACCTCACTAGGAAAGGTACTTTCATCATCTGCTGGGGTGCCTCAGAGGAAAACCCCAGAATCCTGAACCCTTTCCCCCTCCCAGAGATTTCTTTGGTACTGCTCAGGGGATTTTGTTACATTGTATCCCCACAGCCCTGCCCCCTGCATTCAAGCTGCAGCTGAGGAGTTTCTGATACATCTCATGTACTACTTTGCAATTATGCTCGTTCTTGCCATTCCAGCTTGTTGTTTCCAAAGTCCCTGTTACAGCTCCTTTTGCTATTCAGAGACCTACTGGCCCTGGAGGTTTGTAAAGCAAAGCCCTTTCTCAGTCCCTTCCCATCGGGGCTGAGCCGCCATTACCGTGTGTTCCCTGAGCCCGCGCCACAGCGCCCCCTGCAGCCATGGAGGAATCACCGCACACACCCGGCCGGGAGCCACCAGCGCCCCTGCTGGCCATGACCGGAACTGCACCACGGGAAAGAGAGCGGGAAGAGACTTTATTGGGTGTTCTGTTTTATTCTTTGTTGTTATTGCCACTGTTGGTTGTTTGTTTGCCTTCTTGTACACATACATACTAGTAAAGAACTGTTATTCCTTTTCTGATATCTTTGCCTGAATGCCCTAATAATTCAGAGAAAAGGGCATCATACTCTCCATTCCAAGAGAGGTTCCCACCTTCCTTGGCAGACACCTGTCTTTCAAAACAAGAGAGAGAACTAGATTGAAAACAAATGATTTTTCTGAATATTCTGCATAGAATTCCTCTGTTAGGATCAGCTACGGATGATTTGCCCACAAAAATTATCTTTTTGTGACTCATATGTAAAGTTAAAACCACAGGCTATTTCCTTATAGACAACTGAATACCCAGATCTTCTTAATTTTTTTTAGTTTTTTTTAGTTTGTTTGTTTTCAGGTCCTGTACCCTTGTCTATGTTAAATTTTAAATTAATAATTTGAGACCTATTTTTCACAACCAGACTAATTTCTGAATGTATCTGCCAGAATAATTGTGGCTGTTGGACTGAACTCATGAAGCCCTAATGAGTTCTTAAAGTAAACAAAAGGCATTTTCTGAGAAATTATGATTTGTTAAAATACTTGGAAATTATGGTTACCAGAAAATGAATAAAGTAGACCTACTAGTACCTTAAGCATCATCAGATAGATGAAAACAAAAGAAGATAGACCGGGAAAAAATTCAAAAGTACAAAATTATATTGATTCTATCGAGACATCATCATCATCATCTGTCTATCTACCTAGCCCTACACCTCTTATTTCTAAATACAGACTACAGAAAACTTAATGCTTCATTGCTATGTACTGGGGGGGGTGGTTTAAAAGTATCTATACACTTAGCAAGTTGCATCCTAGATGCTTAAAATACATAAGCCTTTTCCTCTTCAGTTCCAGCACTGCTGAATTGGGGCATTTGAGGAATATCTCTATTTTCCTCTATAATTACCCATCACAAACTTTGCAAAGAAATTAAAATCCATGCCATAAAGAATATGTGATCTTTATGGAATAGAAGAATTTAAACCCATGCAGGCTACAGAATAAGTAGGGGTCTCTGATTTCATACACAAGTGTGGTAAACACTGAACAAAAAGAAAATCTAACCTTTTTGTGGGTACATTTCCAAAAAAGGGTAGCCAAAAATCCATTTTGTCCAGTACCTTGTCCTATTCCTTTGCATTAGCTTTCAATAGATCGCTTAGGAAAATCTACCTGGGGGATACTTGATTTTGGCATCCATGTCAGGCCTGGAAGGTGTCAACTTACCCTGCATGGGACCGTCTTCGTACAAGATTTAAAAACTCAAGTTTGGTTTTCTGGAGCATCTAAGTACAAGTATTCCCAGAGTGAAAAGGCAGCTGGCAGAGAGAAATCAGCACCAGATAACCCACTTTAGATGTTTAAACTCTCCAAAGCTTAAATACATTTTAAATCTCCACAACCCTATGTAATGAGATACAAGAAAATTAGGTACTTATCCAGTCTGTTACTGATGTTATTAGCTTTGTAGATAGCGGCTATTTTTTCCCAGTATCCTGCTCTACTCAGGTACTGTACAAACATGGATGAAGATTCTGGGATGTGGTGGTGCAGAATTATTTTGTTTTGCCATAGTTTAAGTTATTTTTGCCTATTGATTTCTGTAAGTTGTTGTTTTTAATATGTACCCTGATGGTTGGTTCCATGTACCTCTTTCCTATTCCCACAGTTGGTTTCTCCCAAACTTTTCCCCTGTCAGTCCTGTCAACCCCTACCCCATTCTCCCTGTCAGTCAAGGTCAGGCCTCTCCCTGTGTTCTGGAAAGATCCAGGGAGAGCATCGAGTGATTGGCAGAAGCCCAAGAACTCCCCCTCCCCTTGTCCCCTGTTGGCTGACAGGTTGTCAGTTTTCTGCAGAGCCACCCCTAACCCCCCCTCTCATTGGATCTGTGTAACCCCCACCCCTGTGATCCTCCCCCGTTTATAAGCTGTGTGCACCCAGGTTCTATGCTCTGTCTGGTCAGTTTCACCTGGGAATAAACCTTCAGCCTGCTTCACCTCGACAGAGTCCTCCTTTCTCCTTTTGCCTTAACCACACTTCGCCTCTGCCTCACTGGTATAAGAACCCACTGTGCAGACAGTGGCTCCAGTGCCAGTCTGTGACTGTGGTCTGCTGTGGCGGGGCTAGCCGGTGGACAGCCACGAGCAGTTGCACTGGACAAAATAAACTAATATATTGCTGCTGTACTTGCAACCACTACTGTATGAGCATCATACCATCACTATTGCAGACACTGTCCGCCACTTCAAATTTCATTCTTATTGAGAGAAACATTCCATCTGTCTCCTTGCCAATTTAGGGATATGTGTGGGAACTTTCAAAATAATCACTATCATTTTTCAGTTTGGTGTAAAATAAGGCTGCTGGTTTGTTTTCAGAAACCAAAATGTGTGATATTTTTCTTGCAATTAAATCTATTGGAAGCTTTTTTGAAAACATTTTTCTGCCACTATTGACTGTGTCTATTTGTACTGAGGTATGTCATCATCTTCCTCTCTCCTTGCAGAGGGGAGTACTATGAGAAAGTTTTGTGAGCTACAGCTACAGTGTTTTTCTATTCTTTGCATAAATTCTTAAAAACAATACTGTCTAGAATAATTCATCGAAAGATATCTCAAACCAACCTTTTACTGCTCAAATAACAGGAAGTTAGTATAAAAGCTAATTAAACTAAGTGGCACAACCCTAAAATTACATAGTTTAGCCAATGATGAAGTAATTATTTTCTGATAATGAATGATATGGCATGAATCATGCAAAAATATTTCCATTTACAAAATAAGTTAGGAAAAAAAAGAACTCAGCAAAAGGCTGGTACTGTGAATATGTGTAACTTGATATTTCCACGGTCAAAGAGTTGCAGGCAATAAGTCTGTTAAATCCTGAGTTGCCTTCTGTTGTTACATCTCAAAGCTATCAGGGTAAGAAAAACACTAATATAGAATACTTGTCATATGCTAAATAGCGATGTCTTACACAACAGGAAAAGAAAATTTACCAGGCTACAATGCTGAGAAAGGATTTATAATTTAGAATACATTGTTTCAGTAGGCAAAACAAATCATATTTAATGTTGTAAGTTATAGTGGTTACCTATTAGTCCCAGGTATTGACACTCCTCAGTTAATGAATTTACTTAAAAGAGAAACAGGAAGATCAAGAGCTGGATTACTTTTTTTAAGGAAGAATTCCTGTTTCTCTATTGTGTCATTCAGTACTACGTAAGAGATGGAGATCCTTATTATTTTCTGCTCATGAACTTTGTTTATAATCAAGTTATTACTAATATAGATTAAAAGATTGCACTATTCCATACATTAATTTTTCAGTCTTCCATCAGATCTTGCTTCACAGCTCCCATATGTGATACTATAGAATCACATATATCCTATACACCATGTCATGATGTATATACTATACACAATGTGACATAATCAGTATCAAAGTAATTATGCCATGGAAAGCATTCACCTTGAGCTTTAAAAGTAGTTTTCAAAGTTAACAGCCTAAAGTGCAGCTACAAACTATTAATGCTCTCCAATAAGCTGTTAATTGTTCAGAAATCTAAGCATTTTAACACTATTACTTATAAAGATGCAGCCTGCTGCTTGAGTCTGATTCATGTAATTGAAAATACTGCTAAAGCAGCCATATGTATTAATTTGGGTCTGAAGTTATATAGTTGGTTTAATCTAGATCATGTGCAACTGTTGTTTTGGGGTAAAGGTAATTTCCTGCCATTTTGCAAAGAAAAACAAAAATGTGGCTTTTTGTCATGATAAAGAGAATATGAAAAGATAGAACAGATGCAGGCTTAGATTCTTTAGCCCCACAAAATTATTTTTAAAAAATCTGAGTGTGTGTTTCTCTTAAACATTAACAAAGATGTTTTAGACTATCCTCTGCCACATCTCAACTCTTTTCTCTACCCTAGAGGCAAACTAATATTTTTTTTAGTTTTTGTTTTCCATATTATAATGGTGACTCTTGTGTCTGCAGATTTCTTCCAATGTAGGCAGCACTAATGGACTAAAAAGTCATAAAAGGAGGTATATAGGCTGCAATAGTTCTTTTCTTCTGAATTAAAAATATTGAAAATAGTGAAAGTCTCAGTATTCATAAGATTCTCTTCTCTCTTCTGAATTCCCACTCCCTCACCACATGAAACTCTGGACAGAGTCATCATAACTGATTGCTGAGTACTAAATGAGGCAAATCCTGGCAAAGCTCATATGGCTAAGGAGATCATCTGGACCTCAAACAGCTGGTGAGTCAAGCAACTGTGTCTGGGATAACCCACTCTGGAAAAGGCTGCTTGCATTAGGCAGGCCTGCCTTCTGCAGCCAGGAGCTCTGGCGCCAGCTCCCAAGGTCAGCAGGGAGCTTGCATGAGTGAGCTTTCTCCTGCCCCATGAATTTCATCCCACCACTACATCCAAATTATGTTTTTGGAGTTATTCAAGAGCACAAAGGAATCAGTTTGAAAATGGACAAGTACTTAATAAAAAAAAAATCCACATTAAAAATTTTAAAGAACGTTTAAAGTTCTTCAAGTATTCTTATCTCATTATTTCAAATAGTAAAAAAGCCATCCTTTTCCCCTTCTGTGTTTTGAATCAGTCTACATGTTAGTGTTCCTACGATCCTCTTTCAGATTGTTTCCTATTATTTTCTGCCATAATTTTTCTGGAAGATAGAAGATAGGGTTTTTTCAGTATGACATAAAGAAGTTTAACGGTCATTTTGTGTCTTGAGTTTAAAAAAAAAAAAAAGGACTGGTATGTGTTTTTTCTTAAAAATTTGTCAGTGTCCATGAATTGCAGTATGGAAAGAAAAATGTTAACACACTGTCTGTTTCATACATAGGAGAATTTTCAGATTACTGTGGTCATTTGTTTAGGGTGGAACATACAAAGTAAAGCAGCATGCCATTCCAGTGCATCTGTGGAAGATAGGGTTCAGATTTCTTTTCCTTAGAACCTTATAAGCAATTAAGTTTTGTCCATAAGGATTCAGTCTCCACTAGAGCATGTACAATGTGTACTTTTCTGAGGAGTGTAAGTATAATCTATGACCTGTGAATTACTTTCATTATACTCCCATTGAGAAATATATTTGTGAAAGTGAATAAACAGCAAACTACTCCAGGCACTTCCAAATTTTAGACAAAAAAAATTCACATTATCTTCACAATTTCCTAATGCTATATAACAGCTATGAAGTGGTTTTTATTCTTGTACATATGATACAGGTCTTTTTATATCAATATAATCTTGGAAATGGGTTTATGAGATAAAATGTAAGAATGGTTGGAAGAAAATCACACATAGATAATAATATTTGCTCATTTAATGTGGCAGCTTGCCAAACTTCATACAATAGAATTGTTAGAATAAGTGTGGGATGGAGAGAGGATCAGAGCTTTTGCTATTTCTGTCATAATTTGTCTTTAAGATTTTTAAATAACACTGTTTGAATAACAGTGTTATGATTTATAAATTCTAACTTTTCAGCAATAAACTTTTCCTCCATTTTACATTCCACAGCTCTTTCCTGTTTCTCCACCTAGGAGTGACCAAAATCTACGAAGACTTTTAGTTCCTGTGAGCTGGTGTTCAGCTGTGTTGATGTCCCTAGTTTCCCTCACACACTGGACAAGAGTAAGTAATATCAGCTGCAAAAAAACCTAACAGGGCCAAAGCTGTGGTTTAAATTATAAGTCCAACTCTAAAGGCACAGTTTCAACTCTGTGGTCTATTTACACCAATGACACTTGTAATGCACTTCTCTCTTTCTAGATCATAAAGAAACATATGAGAATGATGGGAGCTGTGGTAGGGTACAATGTAGTCACAAGATATATTTATTTATTGTCATTTGAATTCCCCCCTTGAATAAAGAATGAATAGTTTTACATAAAGGAATGTGTTTCCCTTTGTCATGGTGGAATTGATCCCAAACATCTACACTGCTGTTAAGAGAGTGACCCCAGCTGGAGTACTTTAGACTGTTTGCTGACGTTTTGGTAAGAATAATATTTACTTTTTAAATGTAGCTTCAGAAAATCCTCCTCCTTACCTCCTTCCTTCAGTGTTTCCAGGACTGTTTTTCTTTTTGTAAAGCATTTACTCATAACATGAAGTGAAAGCAGCTGTGGTTAGTGGATAAAATCACAAATTACTTATTTGAGTCCAAATCCAAGACACCTGGCAATTAATCTTTTTATTTATGCATCAACCCCACAAATTTATTTTTACTGAAAGAACCACATCTGTGTTGTTTTTTGTTCATTGGAAATGGAAGTTTCCACAGAATTATCACTTATTTAATTCTTCAAAATGTAATAGGATCTGAACCATGATTCCTTTCCCTTCTCCTTAGTGTAACGGTCCAGACATTATTTTATTAAATGTCTCAGATTAAACATTCTCTGTCAATTACAGATGATAGAGACCTGCTAATATAATGAGTCCAACTACAATGCCTGCTTTAATTGCTACATTATAATCTCCAGACCTGGAAAAACTCCAGAGACCTCCAATAATAAAACGATTTTCAGCTGTGCAGGTGTGGAATTCATTACAAGTTATTCCTCTCCCCCTCATCTCTCTTGCACCCTCTCTTTCCTCTCTTTTTTTAAAGTGGTAGAAGTCCTAAATGCCTTGGAAGTGTGCCCATACCTTGGGGTTTTGCAGTAAGTTAAAATACCATTTAAAGTTTAAGCACAATGCTGCTTTGAAGGCTCTGCAGAACAGAGGAGAAAGCAGGAAAGCATGACCAGAAGGTCTGTTCAAAGAACAACAAAATGGTGACATTTCTGTAAATGTACTACTGCCATATTTTTCTTTAGGGGAAAAATATCTTCAGAATAATTTTTGACATGTCTCTGTAATGACAACTGTCCAGAAGACAGCAGCATTTGAGCTCTGGGGTTTTTTTGTTTGGTTTGGTGTTTTTTGTGGTTTTGTTTGGTTATTCTGGTTTTGTTTTTGTTTTTGTTATGTTTTGGTTTGTTTTTTTTGTTTGTTTGTTTCTTTGGGGAGGTTTTTGGGGGGTTGGTTGGGTTTTTGTTTGTTTCGTGGTTGGTTGGTTTTTTGGGGGTTTTGTTCGTTTCTTTTTGTTTGGGTTTTTAGTTGTTGTTGTTGTTGTTTCTAAGCAAACCAGAAACACGCTGGAACAGAAATCATTCATTTCAACACACTTTTTTTTCCTGAAAGACAAATATTTTGTAACAGTTTAGAGTTGGTGACTGAGTCAATTATTCCAGTAATTAACTCTTCTTTTCATTCTTGCTTCAAAGAGTTTACTGCTATAAAATTTTTAGAGAAAACCTGAAATAATGTAGAGTTCTCATATGCAAATTTTCAGTTTATGCTGAGATCATGTTTATAGATTTATAGTGTCATTCAGTTTGGAAAAGACCTCTGAGGTCATCAAATCCAACCCTTAACCCAGCACTAAATCATGTCATCAATTGCCAGCCTTTTAGATAGTTTCCAGGATGGTGATTAGCGCAGAAGTGAAGGGGACCATGAAAAGGAGGAAGGGATTCAAAGATACTTTTTCAGTTTTAGCTGAAAAGGCCATTATAATTGATCTAAATTACACTGACTGCAACCATCAGGTAGGACATCTCAATTCTACCCTTAACTGACCCTTTCCATGCATGCTTCCCTGGCTCTGTGCCACCTCAGGAAATCATTTAGAGTGGGACAGCCTTCAGGCATCCTCTGGAGATAATTTTCTGGCTATTTTCTGGCTAGTTATTGTATAGGAAAAGGCATAGAGGGCAAACAACAGCTCAGGTTTTACTTAGAATCAGCACTGTAGTACTTATTTCATGGAATCATGCTGTAGAATAAGATGAGAATGGAGGAGGTCAGACAAAGAAAGACATATTACATGACCCTGATGATGGAGGCACTCTTCTCTGACTGCAACACTTATACATGACATCTGACATAGGCTTAACTCATCTGATTCTGTGGCCTCTGCTAAAAACTAGTCCTGAATTGCAGAGGGCCACATCTGTACCATGGCTGGGGACTCAAGTTATACTACCTTTGAGAAGTAGTTTAACTTCACTGCTTGCTTTCTGTTTGTTTTTGTTTGTTGTTTTTTCAACTGGTTATTAATTAAAAGTAATACTATTGAGAAAAATCTCTTGAGGTTGCATATAGAATTTACATGAAAACATTGTAAAACAGATAGTTCAAAGAAGCAAGTGAAGTAATATTAAATTTTAGGGAACCCAAAAGCCTTTGTAATTTGGCTTAATAATACAAACAGGAAAAATAATAGCAAGTATGAAAACAGTCATCACTCATACTCCAGTGAAAGAAAACACTGTTGAACGGCCTATTAAGATTATGTTTTTGCTTGGTTTAATACTAGGTGTAACAAGGTGGGGCTTCCTTATTGAAGACTTCCCAGAGTTTCCACAACTTAGCATGTAAACAGTGCCAACTCATTAACCCATTTCCAGGTAAAACAGGGAGTGGGGATTTTCTTAGAGACTTCAGGATTTGGTCAGACCTCAAAGCTGAACCTGGCAGAGTAATTCAGTCAGCCTATCTGTTGAAATTAAAACAAGTTCTTTTTTGAAAGTTGTTTCTGGCACTTTGAAAACTATGAAGATTACATTTCAAATGGTCCACAATAAAAGACAAAAAAAAAAAAAAAAAAGTCTATTTTAAAAGAGCTAATTCAGTGCCAATGAAAGATGCATTGATTTAATAACTCAGCTCTCAATCCAGTACTTAAATGTATCATTGAATTCAGGACATGCATTTTATCTCCCAATTTTTTGGAGGACACCAGAGGCTACTTAACTTTTCAGAAACATACTTTCCAATTATTTGCCAAAATATGATAACTAGGAAGTCTGGGAGAAACAGCATTTTATAGGGTCGTTCACATGGCTATTTAAAACTTTTCCAGATTGCTGAGAACTGATCACAGCAGTGACCCCAAATCTGCATCTGGCTGGTAGCCATAAGACAGAGCAGTAGTCCGGTTTATCACACATGTTATATTGAGGTGACCTACAGATAGATGCCAACTGTGCCTACAGGAAATAACTTTCACAGTCTTATATCCATATCTGTAACTTGGACAACTCTAGAGTATCTGCAGATATCTCAAAATACTGGGAAGTTTAGAGGACCTGATGGAAATTTTGTAAAGAAGAATGTAAGCAATCTAGAGATTTTCACACATGACTGAACATTGAGTTCAGATTCTCAAGTGCAAATTTGGATTAAACTATCCCTGTCGACTCAGTCACAGAGGAAGGCAGCTGAACCAATCTTTACTTCAGACATAGTTATTGTTCATGTTTTGATCTCTGCAACAGCATCTGATAGATACTCCAAGGAGCCCATACTCAAGGCAGGAAAAGTTACTGAATACAACTTCTTAGAAACATACTGGCATGGTTCAGTACCAAAAGACTTCAGTAAAGCCTCTGTCACTTCCTCCCATAGCACTGAAGAGCTGGCAGCCCACAGCTTGGACAGGTATGCTCTTGGTTAGGTTAAAAACTGTCGGGGTGGCTAGGCTCAGGGACTGGTGGCGAATGGTGCCAGAGCAGTTGGGGCTCACCAGGGCTCACTAATGAGGCTAGTCCTGTTTTACATCTTTTCACATTCTGGACAAGGGGATAAAGTGGGCCTCAGTCAGTTTGCAGATGACACTACATTGGGTGGGAGTGTTGATCTGCTGGAGGACAGGAAGGTTCAGCAGAGAGATCTGGACAGCCTGGATCGATAGTTCAAGGCCAGTGGCCTGAGGTTCAACAAGGCCAAGTGCCAGGTCCTGCCCTTGGGTCACGACAACTCCTGAAGAGCTACAGGCTGGGGCAGAGTGGCTGCTGGTGGAAAAGGATCTGGGGGTTCTGGCAGACAGCAGCTGAACATGAGCCAGCTGTGCCCAAGGGCACCGGGCTTGGATCAGCAACAGTGGGACAGCAGGAGCAGGGCAGTGACGTCCTCCTGTGCTGGGCACTGGTGAGGCCACACCTGGAGTGCTGTGTCCAGTTCTGGGCCCCTCTCTACAACAAAGACATTGAGGGGCTGGAGCATGTCCAGAGGAGGCAAACAGAGCTGGTGAAGGAGCTGTTCAGATGATAAGGAGACTGACAAGACTGATGAGGAGAGGCTAAGAGAGTTGGGGTTTTTATCCTGAAGTAAAGGAGGCTCAGGGGGAAACTCATCATTCTTTATAAATTTATGAAAGGCAGTTGTAGCCTGGTCAGGGTCAGGATCTTCTCCCAGGTGACAAGTGACAGACAGAGAAGACATAGTTTTAATCTGTGCCAGGGGAGGTTCAGGTTAAACATCAGGAACAATTTCTTTACTAAAAGGGTTGCTGAGCATTGGCATGGACTGCCCAGGGAGGTTGTGTAATCACCATCCCCAGAGGTGTTCAAGAAACAAGTGGATGTGGCACTTAGTGCCATGACCTACTTGACAAGATGAGGTCAGTCAAAGACTGAACTCGATCTGGAGGTGTTCATCAACCAAAATGTTTTTGTGATACTGTGAGTCTTGGGCAGAGTATCAAAGGGTGTGGTTAAGGTGCCTCGGTTATGGTCATAATTTTCTGTGTCCTTCAAAAGCCAATACTTTTCTTGACAGGAGAAACATTTTAAAAAATACATTTTCCCTCATTTGAATTACTTGGTGAATGCATTATCACAGTCCAAAGTCTAGGTGACTTTCTGTGTTTCGGAAGTTTTCAGAGTAATGCACAAGCAATTTTAGAAGCCAGAGCTTATTAAAATTAAAAAGGATATATGAAGGGTGAAAAACAAGAACACTGCCAAACAAGTTGCTAATATTAATTTCATTGTCTGCCTAATGTTTGTTTCTTTTGTATTTTTAAAAGTGTACACTTAACAGATGTGTTTAGATGGGGAGCAGGATTTGAAAGAGGGTCCTCTTTCAGAATAAGAAAACTTCTTTTCAAGAAAAAAGCGATGTAGGTCACTGATCTAATGCAAGTACTGATTAATAGTAAGTGGATATGTTGAGGATGTTTGCCTCATTCAAAGGACAAAGACGTGTCTACTTTACAAATTTATCAGTACATTTAGCACTAATAGGGCATCTTCTCACTGTTTAGCAAAAAGGCATGTAATTAGATGAACAGGTCCGCTGATCTACTTTTTCCAGATGGCATTTCCCCCTGGAATTGTAACATATTTGTTAGGAGAAAATCTCTTTCTCCACCTATATGTTTTATAGATATATAGATGATTTTGATTTCCACCAAAATCATCAGTCTACCATGTGCAGTAACTACAAGCAGGAATCCAGTGCTAGGGCCTTTAGGTGGTAGAGTCCATTGAGAACCTCATGCATTTCTGAGTTTATGAATACAGTCTCGGAAACAGTTGTTGCTTTTCCAGAAAGTTGTTAAATTAACAGCTGTGAACACTTCTGTTTTCTTCAAGAACATGCACCAGACTGTTGTTTATTACCTGTAAAATTTACGTTAGTACAGTATTTACTCACCATCACACATCATGCACCTCCAAGTCAGGTATCATTGAAACAGAAGGAAGGGAGTCTAAAAAAGTGAGTTTTGTGTGACTTATTATTATTCCTCCAATAGGAGTTTTTCCAGAAAGGAGACAGGTGAATACAGGAGGAGGGAAGAAGAGGAAGGGATGGGGACTAAAGCAGAGACCTGTGTGTAGTGTCCTCAAGCAACATGGTAAAAATATAAGATTTTCCCTTTACCAAAAAAATAGACAGATGATTTGCTTTATAGTGATTTTTGACTGTCAGTTCAGAAAAACAACTGCGATTTCCACAGCGATTTCTCCAAACCAGCTCAGGTACACACATAAAGCACTAGGGGAAGAAAAGAAAACCTAGGAGTCAGATAATTTACGCTTTCTGTGCCCATCCTTGTCCCTTCATTTTTTGTTTCTCATGAATGCAGGCAAAGTCAGTTCATGGACCTGTGTTACAACTACTAGTGGAAAAATATTAAGTAACTTGTGGCATTTGAATGTCAAAATTTCTTTAGGTACATGCAGGTGACACGATTTCCTGTTCAATTCAAACTATGTAGTGAGTGTGTGTGTGAATAGAAATTAATGGACAGAAGATCTGATTTTGATTGCAGTTTCTTGTCCAGAAAACTAGTAAATACGCTTATAACCAAGCCTGCTGAGCTAAAGAAGTAAGAAGTGACAGCATAATCATCTCATTTTCAACTCTTGCTTTTATTTATTAAGTAGCAGTAAACAAGTCAATCTGTGATGTCTTTCTCATGCCAAGACATCTCTCTTTCTGCGTTAGCATCTTTAGCTCTGAGAATATCATTAGTTAATTGAGATAATAAAATTTGCAGAGAGAAAGAAAATTACATGGTATGTCTTTGAACAACGTTATTCATTTCTCTGTTAGGAGGAATAGTTATAAAAGAAGATGATGCTTGTACTCAATAATATAATTTTTAGCAAAAAACTGAAATGCACAGTAGTATGGAATGTTAACATTGCTATGTAGTGCACAGGTTACCAGGCATTAAAATCTGTTGATAAACTAGAACTCTCCAGATATTTTTTCTGTAATTTAGTGGGATAGATGATGTGCATCATCCTATCACTTCAGTACAGAATCCTCAACACTGCTTAGCTGCACATTTTCTTTA